>JAVSCE010009598.1:0-143159 GCA_032199065.1 Smutsia gigantea
CGAAGAAAGTAGCAAAAGATAAAGAAGGACATTACATAATGATAAAGGGGTCAGTCCAACAAGAAGATATAACCATTATAAATATATATACACCCAACACAGGAGCGCCAGCATATGTGAGACAAATACTAACAGAATTAAAGGAGGAAATAGACAGCAATGCATTCATCTTAGGAGACTTCAACACACCACTCACTCCAGAAGACAGATCAACCAGACAGAAAATAAGTAAAGACACAGAGGCACTGAACAACACACTAGAACAGATGGACCTAACAGACATCTACAGAACTCTACACCCAAAAGCAACAGGATACACATTCTTATCAATTGCACATGGAACATTTTCCAGGACAGACCACATACTAGGCCACAAAAAGAACCTCAGTAATTTCAAAAATATTGAAATCCTAGCAACCAACTTCTCAGACCACCAAGGTATAAAACTAGAAATAAATTTTAGAAAGAAATCAAAAAGGCTCACAAATACATGGAGACTTAAC
Source organism: Smutsia gigantea (assembly GCA_032199065.1). NCBI lineage: Eukaryota > Metazoa > Chordata > Mammalia > Pholidota > Manidae > Smutsia > Smutsia gigantea. Next base: position 504 of record JAVSCE010009598.1, read on the forward strand.
AACACTCTCCTAATTAATCAATGGGTTAACGACCAAATCAAAACAGAAATCAAAGAATATATGGAGACTAATGACAACAACAACACAAAGCCCCAACTTTTGTGGGACGCAGCAAAGGCAGTTCTAAGAGGAAAGTATATTGCAATCCAGGCCTATTTAAAGAAAGAAGAACATTCCCAAATGAATAGTCTAAAGACACAACTACTGAAATTGGAAAAAGAAGAACAAATGAGGCCCAAAGTCACCAGAAGGAGGGACATAATAAAGATTAGAGAAGAAATAAATAAAATTGAGAAGAATAAAACAATAGAAAAAATCAAGGAAACCAAGAGCTGGTTCTTTGAAAAATATACAAAATAGATAAACTCCTAGCCAGACTCATTAAGAGAAAAAGAGAATCTACACACATAAACACAATCAGAAATGAGAAAGGAAAAATCACGACGGACCCCACAGAAATACAAAGAATCATAAGAGAATATTATGAGAATCTATATGCTAACAAGCTGGAAAACATAGAAGAAATGGACAACTTCTTAGAAAAATACAACCTTCCAAGACTGACCAAGCAAGAAACAGAAAAACTAAACAGACCAATCACCAGCGACGAAATCGAATTGGTAATCAAAAAACTACCCAAGAACAAAACCCCTGGGCCTGATGGATTCACCTCTGAATTCTACCAGACATATAGAGAAGAAATAACACTGATTCTCCTTAAAGTTTTCCAAAAAATAGAAGAGGAGGGAATACTTCCAAACTCATTCTATGAAGCCAGCATCACTCTAATACCAAAACCGGGCAAAGACCTCACCAAAAAAGAAAATTACAGACCAATATCCCTGATGAACGTAGATGCAAAAATACTCAACAAAATATTAGCAAACCGAATTCAAAAATACATCAAGAGGATCATACACCATGATCAAGTGGGATTCATCCCAGGGATGCAAGGATGGTACAACATTCGAAAATCCATCAACATCATCCACCACATCAACAAAAAGAAGAACAAAAACCATATGATCATCTCCATAGATGCAGAAAAAGCATTTGACAAAATTCAGCATCCATTCCTGATTAAAACTCTCAACAAAATGGGTATAGACGGCAAGTACCTCAACATCATAAAGGCTATATATGACAAACCCACAGCTAACATCATACTTAACGGTGAGACGCTGAAAGCTTTTCATCTAAGATCGGGAACAAGACAGGGATGCCCACTCTCTCCACTGTTATTCAACATAGTACTGGAGGTCCTAGCCACAGCAATCAGACAAAACAAAGACATACAAGGCATCCAGATTGGTAAAGAAGAAGTCAAATTGTCACTATTTGCAGATGACATGATATTGTACATTAAAAACCGTAAAGATTCCATTCCAAAACTACTAGAACTAATATCTGAATTCAGCAAAGTTGCAGTATACAAAATTAACACACAGAAATCTGTTGCTTTCCTATATACTAATGATGAACTAACAGAAAGAGAAATCAGAAAAACAATTCCATTCACAATTGCATCAAAAAGAATAAAATACCTAGGAATAAACCTAACGAAGGAAGTGAAAGACCTGTACTCTGAAAACTACAAGACACTCCTAAGAGAAATTAAAGAGGACACTAACAAATGGAAAAGCATCCCATGCTCTTGGCTAGGAAGAATAAATATTGTCAAAATGGCTATACTACCTAAAGCAATCTACAGATTCAATGCAATCTCTATCAAACTACCAACAGGTTTCTTCAGTGAATTGGAACAAATAATTCTAAAATTCATATGGAACCACAAAACACCCCGAATAGCCAAATCAATCCTGAGAAGGAGGAATAAAACAGGGGGAATTACACTCCCTGACTTCAAGCTCTACTACAAAGCCACAGTAATCAAGACAATTTGGTATTGGCACAAAAACAGACCCACAGACCAGTGGAACAGAATAGAAAATCCAAAAATTAACCCAAACATATACAGTCAATTAATATTTGATAAAAGTGCTTTGGATATACAATGGGGAGATGACAGCCTCTTCAGCAGGTGGTGTTGGAAAAACTGGACAGCTACATGTAAGAGAATGAAACTGAACTACTGTGTAACCCCATACACAAAAGTAAACTCAAAATGGATCAAAGACTTGAATGTAAGTCATGAAACCATAAAACTCTTAGAAAAAAACATAGTCAAAAATCTCTTGGACATAAACATGAGCGACTTCTTCATGAACATATCTCCCCGGGCAAGGGAAACAAAAGCAAAAATGAACAAGTGGGACTATATCAAGCTGAAAAGCTTCTGTACAGCAAAGGACACCATCAGTAGAACAAAAAGACATCCTACTGTATGGGAGAATATATTCATAAAAAATGTATCTGATAATGGGTTGACATCCAAAATATATAAAGAACTCATGCACCTTAACAAACAGAAAGCAAATAATCCAATTAAGAAATGGGCAGAGGACATGAATAGACACTTCTCCAAAGAAGAAATTCAGATGGCCAACAGGCACATGAAAAGATGCTCCACATCGCTAATCATCAGAGAAATGCAGATTAAAACCACAATGAGATATCACCTCACACCAGTGAGGATGGCCAACATCCAAAACACAAACAACAACAAATGTTGGCGAGGATGTGGAGAAAAGGGAACCCTCCTACACTGCTGGTGGGACTGCAAATTAGTTCAACCATTGTGGAAAGCAGTATGGAGGTTCCTCAAAAAACTCAAAATAGAAATACCATTTGACCCAGGAATTCCACTCCTAGGAATTTACCCTAACAATGCAGCAGCCCAATTGGAAAAGGACAGATGCACCCTTATGTTTATCATAGCACTATTTACAATAGCCAATTAATGGAAGCAACCTAAGTGTCCATCCGTAGATGAATGGGTAAAGAAGAAGTGGTACATATACACAATGGAATATTATTCAGCCATAAGAAGAAAACAAATCCTACCATTTGCAACAACATGGATGGAGCTAGAGGGTATTATGCTCAGTGAAATAAGCCAAGCCGAAAAAGACAAGTATTAAATTATTTCACTCATATGTGGAGTATAAGAACAAAGAAAAAATACTGAAGGAACAAAACAGCAGCAGACTCACAGACCCAAGAACGGACTAATAGTTACCAAAGGGAAAGGGACTGGGGAAAATGGGCGGGAATGGAGGGATAAGAGGGCAAAAGGGGCATTACGATTAGCAGATATAATGTTGGGGGGGCACGGGGAGGGCAGTACAACTCAGAGAAGACAAGTAGTGATTCTATAGCATCTCACTACGCTGATGGACAGTGACTGTAATGGGGTTGGTGGGGGGGACCTGATGAAGGGGTAGTTTAATAACCGTAATAGTGCACATGTAATTGTAGATTAATGATAATAAAATAAATTATATTAAAAAAAGTACCTGTAAAAAAAAAAGTAAGTCATAAGGATTAATGCATGCATATAATGCATAGTGACTATAGCTAATAATACTGTATCGTATATTTGAAAATTGCTAAAAGAGTAGATCTTAAAAGTTCTTATAAGAAAAAAATGTGTAACTGTGTGGTGATGGGTGTTAACTAGACTTGTGATCATTTTGTAATATACACAAATGTCGAATCATTGTTATATTCCTAAAACTAATATAATGTTATCTGTCAATTATATCTCAATTTTGAAAAATAAAAACCTTCATATTCATATATATTACATGATTCTGTGTTTATCTTGGGTCTGATTAATGCTCAGTAGGCCAGACATTTTTATGAAAGAAGTTCTATGCATCAAAACTTTGTGACTTTATAGAGGAACTAAATTTGTACTCTCAAAAAAAGCACCCCACACTATTTTTTAGATTTTCTCCAATGGCAAATTGAGTCCCCTCACTACAATATCCTCTCCTTTACAAACTGTTTTTTTGATACAGCCTACCTCACTATAGTCAACTGTAGCTTGTTCATTTTCCTATTCTCATTATGGTAACTCATTCTCATTTTTAAAAGCTATTCTCAAAGGCCACAAGTTCTTTCAGGAGACTTCACAGAAGCAAACCCAACCCAATTAATGTTTAAGTTGTTCTTCAAATCTCCAAAAACAGTTCCACCATTTCACTTTTAATGCTGTTCAAAAGTTGCCCTCACTAAATTGGAATCAACAGGTATCTCTCAAGGAGCTGGAGAGAGGTATCACTAGCTTCCACAGTTTCAACTTTCCATCTCCACAGTTTTAGCTATGGCTTTGAGCATTTATTTCCCCAAGAGCCTTCCAACTGTCTGTTTCACTGTGTCAACTGCAAGTTTCATCATGTCACTCATCATTATCTACAGGACAAGGGTCACTTAGCCTAGTATTTAGGGCTCTTCCCTTCTAATCCCAATCTATGTTCCCAGAGAGCATTTATCCCCACTTCTCCAGGCAAAGTGGTCTACTCATGGTCCTGAACTTTGCTGATGTCATCGATCCCATATGGAATGCCCTCCTCATCCTCTACTTATCCAAATCTTACCTTTCTTCAGAGTTTGCTTCAAATACCAGTTCCTAACAATAGCATCTATCTGTATCACACATTTATTGCTTTTTCTATTTACCTTTTTCTGGTATAATTATTTTAACTCCCCGGTTAGAACTCTAAGCTTCTTGGGAGAAGGCACTGCAACTGATGGTTTTGCTCTTCCTCAAAGTCTGGAAGAGTACCTTATAGAGAGATTATTAATAAGAATTAACATATATTTATGGAACATATATTGTGTACTAGATACAATGCTAAGTGCTTTCCACCTATTAGTTCATTTAATCCATGTAATAAACCTATTAGGTAAATACTGTTAGTGTCCCTAATTCCAGAGGACAAAATGGAAATTTAGTAAGGTAATATACCTGCCCAAGGTCACAACACTAGTAAGTGCCAGCACTAGGCCCTTCTTTCAGGTTTGTCTGACTCTAAAGCTGCCTTTTCATTAGTAACTCATACAAGCAGGTCCTCTTGTCCTACCTCATCCATATAGCCCAGGAGACAGCCTGGGCTTCAAAGGTGTGAAAAAAGAGGGCAAACTGCAGTTCAGCAACTTTTCTTTCTCCCATTGACAGAAAGCCTTTATATGATGACCTTTACTTGAAAACCAGAGATAAGCTCTAACCAAAGGATTCTAAATTCCACCCATGAGCAAGACCCAGTCTCATTCCAGGGTGTTTTAAAAACAGCATGATTGTCTTCAAAAGAATGAATCATCAAAAGAACTGATTTTAGTCTTCAGGGATCTAGACAGCAAGGCTGGTCCAGTCCTTAAAGTGATGAAGAAAACCTTTATTTGCCATAATCTCTGCTTTAACAGTAGTAATTAATAGGTTCTTTATAAGTTAATGAATCACAACGATCATCATAACAAAAGGAAGGGCAATGGTCAGAGTGTCTACCCAGGCAGCCCTTGGATCCTAGTATTTGAAACTGAGTAGTGTTTGTATAATATCAATGCTTTATACATTCATAGAGAGCACTAGATTTTGCCAAACTGCTTCATCTTTCTTCTCTCTCTTGATGTTAACAGCCCTGTACAGTGCACAGAGAGCATGGACAGGGACCTCATTTTGTTCACTTTTGCAGATCGTGCAATGCACCAGAAGGCTGGCCAAGGAGGCTGGTAGAGACTGAAATCTAGTACATGCTCTGCTCACTAAGCTTATGAATCTTAAGGTACAGAGCTACATCTGCCTGGAGAAAGCAGCACCTTGTCTTAATTTCCTCAAAGAGGCTGTAGGAAAAAGTGACAGCACCACAGATGACTACTGGGATCCCCACTTTAAAGGTATGGGTGTCAATTATAACTCAATAAAGCTAAAAAAATTAAAAATTGATGATGTGGAAATCCAGGCTCCAAGACGTTGCAGTTACAGTTGATAAGTGATGGATCCAAGATTAGAATTCAAGTCTTCCAACTCACTAGTTAGCATGCTTTTTCAAGTCCCCAGTATTTTTCATTGGTTCAGTTTTATGTAGGCTACCTGTCTTCTCATGTGGCATACTGGTATCCTCAGAACTTTGCTTCAAACAGCTGAACCAAAATCCAGAGCTTCTTGGCATAGCTCTGCCCTGAAGCCATAGCTGTTCTCTTACTGAGGAAGCTGAGAAACAAATAAATGTGCCAACTGTACCAGGGTGATACTTTAGATGGATCATCTACCACTTTTGGAAAATCAGATTAGACCATTTGTCCTAATGCTAATGGATCATATATCATCAAAGTAGCAGGGAATCAATATTACTTATATTATGGGAGGTGGTGTGTGGGAAGGACATGGGATGTGAAATCCAATTATCTAAATTTAGATACTAGCATTACCACTTATTAGCTGCCTTGCCCTGGAAGATAACAATAAGTAATATTTGTTGAGCACATACTATTTGCCAAGCCATGTACTTTGTTTACATGATGAAAATTTCACACAACCCTAAGAGATATGTACCTTCATTATCCCCATTTAACAGATGAAGATATTGAAACTTTGGGAAGTTCAAGTACCAGAGGTTATGCTGTTAGGAAGTGAAGGAGCTAGTATTCAAACCCAGCAACATGACTCTAAAAACCTGTTCTCAATTTCTCAGTCTTCGTTTCTTCTAGAATAAAATAGAGATAATAGTAACAGCTACCCTACCTAAATAGTCAGAATTATATTAGTGCATATGAGGGCATTTTTAATAAACTGTAAAGCAGTAAGGGTCAATGTATGAAATCCAAAGCTAATACTGACATGGAGATGTGTCTACACTCAAGTACAGATTTCCTTATCTCTTTCCCACTTAATATTGGAAATCAAACAAGTTGTATTAAGCCCATGTTTCTTCTAGCAACAATGATCTTGCTATCTAGACATTTTTTAATCCCAGCTCTTTCCATATCCTGTGTTCCTTACTTATAGAAGCAGAATACAGTGGGACATATCCTTAAACTGCTACAGGATACAGAATTTATTGTTTATTAGTTTCAAAATCTGTGGGCTGAAATTCATCATCTGGTGATGACAATGATGATGATGTTTATACTACCTGATCAGTTAGTCTATGTCTGCACCTAGATAAGCATTTTATATGCCTTATCAGTTAATCCTCATAATAACCCTAAGAGAAGCTATCATTCTTCTCATTTTTCAGATAAGTAAACCAGGACTAAAAATGCTAAATAATTTGCCCAAGATGACATAACTAGTTGATGAATAATCTCAAGTCCATTTTGACTCCAAAACATAAGCTCTAAAGCTTACTTCTTATCCCTCACCTCCTTCCACACCCAGGTACAACCCAGAGGATTCATATCAGTGTTCACTATCCTTTACAATCAGGCTTCTGCCTCCCATTGCTTCTTTCTTTAGTGACCATATTTTTCCTAAACCAAAAGTCAAAACATGTGGTTTGACAATCCAAAATAATTAAACTCCATAAAATAGAGGACCTGTGGTATTGGGCCTTTATCTCTTTCCCCCATACCTGATCACCTGGAGCAAGCCTTATTCAGTGTTCCCCGCTTTGCTTTTTTAGCTCAAGCCTGGCTCCTCGTAGTGTTAAATCCATTTCCCAAGCCGAGGCCTCCACTTAAACTTTTCACCCAAAAGCCTCAGTCTCTTAGAGAATGAGGCCTCAATTAATCTTACTATTCTGAAAAATTCCTCTTTCAAAAGAAAAAGATAAAAGGAAGAAAGGTCTTGTATCTTTTGGTTTTTGTGTTTTTTAATAAGCATTCTTTGAGACATCCCTTTGAAATACCCCACACTTTTGGCAATGGCCTCTCCCAGGGAGAGTGAGGAGGAAAAGAGAAGTGATCTGTTTCCTCAAGGGAGTGGTATTGTTTTGCCTCTCCTTTCCAAAGGAGTTTTTTGGAGTTTGCACTGTAGATCCTCCCAGAGAGGACAAAAAAGAAAACACAAGCCCTAAACTTCCTATGTAGAAATAATCTGCTAATTCATTCTTTAACTCATTTACTGAATACCTACTAACCAGTAGGCTCACAACATTCACTGTTCCTTTCTTCCATCTAAATAAATGAGTTACTACTCAAAAGTAGTAAACAAGAAAAGATCTTCCTACATGGGGGTAAGGAAGCTGGTTGTTGAAAAATATGTAAATAAGAAAATACCAAGTAAGTGCTATAAAGAATATAAGGGTGATATGTAACTGAGAGAATCTGGTATGGTATTTAGATTAGATGGTCATTAAAGGCCACGATGAAATGACACCTCAATTAAAAGGACACATCCGTGTGAAGACCAGTGATGGAGAATGCAAAGGGAACAGCTATGGTGAAGATCCTAAAACAGGAGGAATAAGCCTTTAGAGCAGAGGTTGTCAAACTCTTTCTGTTAGAAGAGGTATATAGTGAATATTTGAGGCTTTGCAAGTCACATAAGGTGTCTTGTTGCATATTCTTGTTTTGTTCTTGATGTAGTTGTTTTACAATCTTTTAAAAATGTAAAAACCTTTCTCAGTTCCTTGGCAATATAAAAAAAGGCCTCTGGCAAAATTTGGCCCCTGCCTTACTTTTCTAACCCCTGCTTTGGAGGAACATCTAATCTACTGTAGCTAGAGAGCAAGTAAACAAGGAAGAAAGTGGTACAAGATAGGGTCTGAAATGTAGGCAGGAGCCAGATCATGTAGGGCTGTTTAAACTTAAGTTAAGAACTTGGAATTTTTTTGTAAGTTTGATGGGAAACCCCAGAGAGTTTAAGCAGGGCAGTGACATGATCTGATTTATACTTTAAGAAGACCACCGTGAGAACAAATTGGTGGTTGACTGGGAAGGGACGATGGGAGGATAGAAAAAATAGGTGAAAGGCATAAAGAAGAACAAACTTCCACTATAAAATAAATAAGTCATGGGGATGAAAAGTACAGCATAGGGAATATAATCAAAAATATTTTAATATCTTTGTATGGTGCCAGAAGGTAACAACTACACTTATCATGGTGAGCATTTCATAATGTATATAACTGTTGAGTCACTATGTTGTACACCTGAAACTAGTATCATATTTTATATCAACAATAATTTAATAAAAAAATTAAAAGACCATAGTGGTTTTGTGTGTAGAACAGACTAGGGTTGAGGTAAGAGTGGAAAAAGAGAGGAAGTTGATGAGGAGGCCAGCTATTGTATCACCCAGGTAGGAAAAGATGAAGGTGGTGGTGGTCAAAATGGAAAGAAGTGAATGGAAAGTGAACTGAACACCTGCAGTGAAAGCTATGTTTATCATAGATGAACAAAATGATGGAAGGTTTCTTCAAATTTTAAATTTCTTCAGAAATTCGTTAAAATCAAGAATAGTATTAAAGAGTTAGGTTGAGCTATATAAATAGTATTAAGTTTGATTCATAGAAAAATCTTGGTTACTCAAATTTTTAGCAATACTTTGACATGGGATTTATAGATATTTAACTTTTGGGAAGATCTTCTTTTCCTCTTCCTAGTGAAATGACTGTTTCCCTTCTGCTTCTTGATACTCATTATTTTCTCCCTTCTACCTAAATGTATTACAAAGTACACTTAGGATGTTCCTCTCATTTCAGAGCGCATGTAGTCAACCAAAAGATAACTGTTTGCTCTTTTAATATCTGAGAAACTTCTAACTTCCCTTGGCAACACTCCCTCTCCCCCTAGTTTTCTCCATGAGGAAGTTGCAAATGTAGGTGGTTCTCACATTATCCAAACTCATTTTCTTGATCTCTCTTTGATGAAAAATATTGCTGAGTTTTCAAAAATTCATCAAGCTGTACATTTAACTTGGGAATTTTTTTTTGTAATTTGTTAAGACTTTAATATGTTTGGGAAAAACAAACCCAGACATACACACACAGAGGTACCAATGATGGCAACCTTTAGACAGTAGAAGATTGATAGTGTCATAGATTAGGCTCCTTGGAGACAGATTCTGAGACCAAGTTTGACATGCAAATGACTTAGTGAGGCAGGACACAACTGGCAGATACACCTGCAAGGATGAGACAGGAAGAGTCAGGGGGAGACACTGACCCCCAAAGTGGTTGTGCCTGAATACTCCACTGATCCTGATGAGCTCCGGAGCCAGGATGGTCCCTCAGATTAGTCCTCAAATGAGGCAAGGAAGCTGGGTCTTTGTATCTAAAATCAGCCAATCACAGGCTGTGGACTCCTGAGGGCATAACCTAAATTGAGGAAGTACCCTGCATCCTAAGGCAATGCACAGCAAAGAAAAAAAAAGTTTCCAGCCGTTAGGAGCTAGAATTCCCAACAGATGAGGGATGAGTAAATTAGCCATGAAGACAGGATCTGGGTTGGAGCAATGCAATATCAACTACCAGTGGATACTCCGGTATTCCCATATAGTCATTTTTATTGTTTTATGTTTAACACAGCACATAGTATTCTACCAAGGGTACACAGTGCTTTTTGATAAAATACTCTAGGAACTTTTAGTATACCAAATATACTAATTAACATGCCAATTCGCATTTTTGTTAAAATTCTGTGTTTTTAATTCTGGGAAGATGGCGGCATGAGCATGGCGGCTGAAATCTCCACCCAAAACCAAATATATTTATGAAAATACAGCAAATACAACTATTCCTAAAGGAGAGACCAGAAGATACATGACCACCTGCAGCTATGCCTAAGAGGACTCAGCACCCCGCAAGGCGGGAAAGATATGGAGCTGCGACCCGGCGGGATCCGAGCACTACACCACCCCAGCGCACCGGCGTAAGGAGACAATTCAGAGCGGAGAGGGAGTGGAAGCACATGCCCATCAAATAAACAGTCCGGATGATCTGTGCCGGGAGCACTGACACACTTTGCGCGGTGTATCAGAGATTGGAGAGACAAAGGTGCAGGATCCAAGACGGCAGGTCCACTCAGCCGGTTCCCCAGGACAAAAGAAAAGCGTGTGCTTTTTTAGGGGTCTTAAAGAGACAGGGGCCCAACAGAGGGGCAGGATCGTCCCAGCGCACTCAGCCAAGCAGGCTGGGAGTCCTGGGGAATTTTGGTACCCTTGGACTGTGGCTGGGAAAAGCAGTCGCACAGAGACTTCCCACAGAAATCAGCAGCCTCCCATTGGTTACCTCTGCAGCCAGAGTCACAAAGGGCCCGGCAGAGCAGTGTGGCTGTGGAAGAGCGGAGCAGCAGTGCCACCTACAGGATCCTCACAGAAACTACACCTGGCAGGCATTTTGTTTTTGTTTTCTCTTTTTTTCTTTTTCGGACCACTTCTATTGCCATGAAAACACAGAGGAATATGGTACAAAAAAGCTTACCCCAGACAACCCCAGTGAGGAAACCTGACGGGATGGATATGCACAATCTTCCTGAAAAAGAATTCAGAATAAAAGTCATAACCACACTGATGGATCTACAGAGAAATATGCAAGAGCTAAGGGAGGAAGTGAGGGAAATGAGGAAACACAATGCATAGATGAGACAAGCGATCAATGGGCTTCACAGCAGACTGGACAAGATGCAAGAGACTGTTAATGGAATAGAAATCAGAGAACAGGAATACAGAAAAGCTGAGGCAGAGGGAGATAAAAGGATCTTTAGGAATGAAAGAATTTTAAGAGAACTGTATGGCGACTCCAAACAGAACAATATTCACATTATAGGAGTACCAGAGGAAGAAGAGAGAGAAAAAGGGATAGAAAGTGTCTTTGAAGAAATAATTGCTGAAAACTTCCCCCAGCTGGGGAAGGAAGTAGTCTCTCACACCATGGAAGCCTACAGATCTCCCAACACAAGGGACCCAATGAAGACAACACCAAGACACATAATAATTAAAATGGCAAAGATCAAAGATAAGGGCAGAGTATTAAAGGCAGCTAGAGAGAGAAAAAAGATCACCTACAAAGGAAAAGTCATCAGACTATCATCACACTTCTCAACAGAAACCTTACAGACCAGAAGAGAATGGCATAATATATTTAACGTAATGAAACAGAAGGGCCTTGAACCAAGAATATTGTATCCACCACAATTATCATTTAAATATGACGGACGAATTAAACAATTTCCAGACAAGCAAAAGCTGAGGGAATTGGCCTCCCATAAACCACCTTTTCAGGATATCTTAAAGGGCCTGCTCTAGATGGAAGCACTCCTAAGGCTAAAAAGAGGTCAACAGAGAAAATAAAATCATAGCAAAGAAAGCAGACCATCCAAATACTAACTAAAGGCAAAGAATAAAACACCTAGTATATAAAGAATGGAGGAGGAAGAATAAGAAGGGAGAGAAATAAAGAATCATCAGACTGTGTTTACAATAACTTAACAAGAAAGTTAAGTTGGACTGTTATATAGTAGAGAAGCTACCCTTGAACCTTTGGTAAACACAAATCTAAAGCCAGCAATGGCAATAAGTACATATCTATCGATAATCACCCTAAATGTAAATGGACTGAATGCACCAATCAAAAGACACAGAGTTACTGAATGGATAAAAAAGCAACACCCATCAATATGCTGCTTACAGGAGACTCACCACAAACCGAAAGATATACACAGACTAAAGGTGAAGAGATAGAAAAAGATATTTCATGCAAACAACAAAAAGAAAAAAGCAGGTGTTGCAGTACTTGTATCAGACAAAATAGACTTCAAAACGAGGAAAGTAGCAAGAGATAAAGAAGGACATTACATAATGATAAAGGGGTCAGTCCAACAAGAGGATATAACCATTTGAAATATATATGCACCCAACACAGAAGTGCCAGCATATGTGAAACAAATACTAACTGAATTAAAGGAGGAAATACACAGCAATCCATTCATTTTAGGTGACTTCAACACACCACTTACTCCAAAGGACAGATCAACCAGACAGAAAATAACTAAAGACACAGAGGCACTGAACAACACACTAGAACAGATGGACCTAACAGACATCTACAGAACTCTACACCCAAAAGCAACAGGATACACATTCTTCTCCAGTGCACATGGAACATTTTCCAGAATAGACGACATACTAGGTCACAAAAAGAACCGCAGTAAATTCAAAAATATTGAAATTCTACCAACGAACTTCTCAAATCACAAAGGAATTAAACTAGAAATAAATTTTAGAAAGAAAACAAAAAGGCTCACAAATACATGGAGACGTAATAACATTCTCCTAAATAATCACTGGGTTAACGACCAAATCAAAACAGAAATCAAAGAATATATGGAGACTAATAACAACAACAAAAAGCCATAACTTCTGTGGGACGCAGCAAAGGCAGTTCTAAGAGGAAAGTATATTGCAATCCAGGCCTATTTAAAGAAGGAAGAACATTCCCATATGAATAGTCTAAAGACACAACTACTGAAATTGGAAAAAGAAGAACAAATGAGGCCCAAGGTCACCAGAAGGAGGGACATAATAAAGATCAGAGAAGATATAAATAAAATTGAGAAGGATAAAACAATAGGAAAAATAAATGAAACCAAGAGCTGGTTCTTTGAAAAAAATGAACAAAATACATACACCCCTAGCCAGACTCATTAAGAGAAAAAGAGAATCTACACACATAAACACAATCAGAAATGAGAAAGGAAAAATAACGAAGGACCCAACAGAAATACAAAGAATCATAAGAGAATATTATGAGAATCTATATGCCAACAAGCTGGAAAACCTAGAAGAAATGGACAACTTCTTAGAAAAATACAACCTTCCAAGACTGACCAAACAAGAAACAGAAAAACTAAACAGACCAATCACCAGCAATGAAATTGAATCAGTAATCAAAAAACTACCCAAGAACAAAACCCCAGGGCCAGATGGATTCACCTCTGAATTCTACCAGACATATACAGAAGAAATAACACCCATTCTCCTTAAAGTTTTCCAAAAAATAGAAGAGGAGGGAATACTTCCAAACTCATTCTTTGAAGCCAGCATCACTCTAATATCAAAACTGGGCAAAGACCTCACCAAAAAAGAAAATTACAGACCAATATCCCTGATGAATGTAGGTGCAAAAAAACTCAACAGAATACTAGCAAACCAAATTCAAAAATACATCAAGAGGATCATACACCATGATCAAGTGGGATTCATCCCAGGGATGCAAGGATGGTACAACATTCAAAAATCCATCAACATCATCCACCACATCAACAAAAAGAAGAACAAAAACCACATGATCATCTCCATAGATGCTGAAAAAGCATATGACAAAATTCAGCATCCATTCATGATTAAAACTCTCAACAAAATGGGTATAGAGGGCAAGTACCTCAACATCATAAAGGCCGTATATGACAAATCCACAGCTAACATCATACTTAACAGAGAGAAGCAGAAAGCTTTTCATCTAAGATCGGGAACAAGACAAGGATGCCCACTCTCTCCACTGTTATTCAACATAGTACTGGAGGTCCTAGCCACGGCAATCAGACAAAACAAAGACATACAAGGCATCCAGATTGGTAAAGAAGTCAAACTGTCACTATTTGCAGATGACATGATTTTGTACATTAAAAACCCTAAAGCTCCACTCCAAAACTACTAGAACTAATAACTGAATTCAGCAAAGTTGCAGGATACAAAATTAACACAGAGAAATCTGTTGCTTTCCTATACACTAATGATGAACTAACAGAAAGAGAAATCAGAAAAACAATGCCATTCACAATTGCACCAAAAAGAATAAAATACCTAGGAATAAATGTAACGAAGGAAGTGAAAGACCTGTACTCTGAAAACTACAAGACACTCCTAAGAGAAATTAAAGAGGACACTAACAAATGGAAATCCATCCCATGCTCTTGGCTAGGAAGAATAAATATTGTCAAAATGGCTATACTACCTAAAGCAATCTACAGATTCAACGCAATCCCTATCAAACTACCAACAGCTTTCTTCAATGAACTGGAACAAATAATTCTAAAATTCATATGGAACCACAAAAGACCCCGAATAGCCAAAGCAATCCTGAGAAGGAGGAATAAAATGGGGAATTATGCTCCCTGACTTCAAGCTCTACTACAAAGCCACAGTAATCAAGACAATTTGGTATTGGCACAAAAACAGACCCACAGACCAGTGGAACAGAATAGAAAATCCAAACATTAACCCAAACATATACAGTCAATTAATACATGATAAAGGAGCAATAGATATACAATGCAGAGATGACAGCCACTTCAGCAGCTGGTGTTGGCAAAACTGGACAGCTACATGTAAGAGAATGAAACTGGACTACTGTCTAACTCCATACACAAAAGTAAACTCAAAGTGGATCAAAGACCTGAATGTAAGTCATGAAACCATAAAATTAGAAAAAAACATAGGCAAAAATCTCTTGGACATAAACATGAGCAACTTCTTCATGAACATATCTACCCGAGCAAGGGAAACAAAAGCAAAAATGAACAAGTGGGACTATATCAAGCTGAAAAGCTCCTGTACAGCAAAGGATACCTTCTGTAGAACAAAAAGACATCCTACAGTATGGGAGAATATATTCATAAATGACGTATCCGATAAGGGGTTGACATCCAAAATATATAAAGAACTCACGCACCTCAACAAACAAAAGCAAATAATCCAATTAAGAAATGGGCAGAGGACATGAATAGACACTTCTCCAAAGAAGAAATTCAGATGGCCAACAGGCACATGAAAAGATCCTCCACATCGCTAATCATCAGAGAAATGCAGATTAAAACCACAATGAGATATCACCTCACACCAGTGAGGATGGCCAACATCCAAAAGACAAACAGCAACAAATGTTGGCGAGGATGTGGAGAAAAGGGAACCCTCCTACACTGCTGGTGGGAATGCAAATTAGTTCAACCATTGTGGAAAGCAGTATGGAGGTTCCTCAAAAAAAAACTCAAAATAGAAATACCATTTGACCCAGGAATTCCACTCCTAGGAATTTACCCTAAGAATGCAGCAGCCCAATTTGAAAAAGACAGATGCACCCCTATGTTTATCATAGCACTATTTACAATAGCCAAGAAATGGAAGCAACCTAAGTGTCCATCAGTAGATGAATGGATAAAGAAGACGTGGTACATATACACAATGGAATATTATTCAGACATAAGAAGAAAACAAATCATACCATTTGCAACAATATGGATGGAACTAGGGGGTATTATGCTCAGTGATATAAGCCAAGTGGAAAAAGGCAAATATCAAATGATCTCCCTCATATGTAGAGTATAAGAACAAAGAAAAAAAATGAAGGAACAAAACAGCAGCAAACTTACAGAACCCAAGAACGGACTAATAGTTACCAAAGGGAAAGGAACTGAGGAGGATGGGTGAGAAGGGAAGGATAAAGGGGAAAAAGGGGGTAGTACAATTAGCAGGCATAATGTTGGGGGGGGCGCAGGGAGGGCTGTACAACTGAAAGACATGTAGTGATTCTATAGCATCTCACTATGCTGATGGACAGTGACTGTAATGGGGGTTGGTGGGGGGGACCTGATGAAGGGGCAGTTTAATAATCATAATATTACACATGTAACTGTAGATGAATGATACCAAAATAAATTATTAAAAAAATACTGTGTTTTATTACCATGTAGTATAGTATTTTACAATGGGCATACCGCATTTTTATTAAAAATAAACACAGACTTCATGGTCAAATATTTAGGAACATATTTTTAAAAAATACTAATGAAAAAATGACTCAATTGCCATTTCAATTGTACACCTACATGCAGTTGATAAATAAACCTCAGTAATTTTTGACTCCTCCTTTATCAAGTACTATGGCTCCTTCTGTGATAAGACTTCTCTATCTATGCTTTTCTGTTACTGCGATCAATTCTGGTCCCCACCTTTATCTCTTCAAACTTAAAATGTATACTGTGTCCACTTTCATCCAAGTTACTATGGTAGCTAAGGGGATGCTCTATTGCATGACTTGCATTAATTCCTCAGTCACTGAGTACTTGTCCAGGGCATAAAGGAAATAACATTGAGCAAGAGGATGTAAACCCTCCCACAATCTCTTATAAACATTAATTTCTTATGAGTGAGAGGATTCACTCAATTTCATGGTAAATAATTTCATGGCAGTTGTGATAAAAATGTTATGAAAAAGTACCACATGTTATGAAACAATATAATGTGTGGGACCTGGATTAAGGGGTCAAAGAGGGGTTTTCTAGAGTAAGTAAACTGAGCCTTAAAGAACAAAAGGATAAATTCAAGGAAGTATGTTTCATGCAAAGAGAATACCATGCTTCTTCCTACCTTCAGGCTCTGAAGATGAGGTATAGTGTAGTCAAGGAACTAAAGAAGAAAGCCTGTAGTCAGCATGCTAGATAGAACTCAGGGTTTAGTTGGGAGGCCAGTGGCAGGGAAGGGAGCTGGTAAAGTAAGCAAGGGCAATATAAAGCCATAAATGTGGGGTTTTATTTTACTTTTTATTAAACTTTTCATTTTGAAGTAATTTCAGAATTACAAATATGTTACAAAAAAGATTTTCCCTACATTTTTAACCCACATTCTCCAAATGTTAACATCTTAAATGACCACAACATAATTACCACAATCAGGAAATTAACACTGATTCAATACTAATATCTAACTTACAGATCTTATTTTACCAATTGTCCCAAAAAAGTCCATTCTAAGAATCCAATCCAGGATCATGCATTGCTTTTAGCTATCATGTCTTCTTAGTTTCCTTTAATATGGGACAGTTCCTCAGTCTTTACCTTTCATGACCTTGACACTTTTGAGGAGCACTGGCCAATTATTTGAGAAATGTCCTTCAATTTTGGCTTATCTGATGTTTTCTCATGACCAAATTCAGGTAATACATTTTAGGCAATAATACCACAAAAGTGATATTGTGTTCTACTTGGCACATCATTTCAGAAGGAACATGATATGGATTTGTCCCATTGTAGTGATGTTACCTTTGATCACTTGGTTAAGGTATCATCTGTCAGATTTCACTACTGTAAAGCTACTATTTTTTCCCTTTTTACTTAAGTATCTTTGGGAAGATACTTTGTGACTTTGTGAATATCCTGTTTTTCAATGTACTTTCACCCATTAATTTTAGCATCCATTAATGATTTTTGCCTGCATCACTTATTCCTATGGTATTTGCAAATGGTGATTTGTTAGTTTCACCAGCCGTTCTACATTAGCTGGAATGCTACTATAAAAGGAAGAGTTTTTCCTGATTTATTCACTTATTTTTTATCAGTACAGACTCAGGGATTCATATTTTATTCTATGGATCATAATTCATTACTGTTATTATTTATTTTGTTACTTAACATGTCCCTGATCTGGCTGTATGGGGTCCCCTGAAGTTGACTCCTAGGTCCTTTTGACATGGTCCCACCAGTTTTCAAGCACATCTATACTTTCTGGCACCTCAGATGTTCCAGGCTCATGCACTTTCCTTCCTTGCCCTATTCTGGAATTACAATTTCTCCAAACATCCCTGGCTTTTTTTTTTTCCAGAGATAGCACAAGGTATATTCACTGGTTCTGGGTGTCCTTAGGCCCTCTCAGCAAATAGAGCCAGAAAGTATTTGTATGCACATATCTGTGTGTCTGTCTATGTATCTATAAAACCATGAGCTTGTATTGATACCTCCAATTCCAATCAAACATCCCAAGGTTCATTCCAGCCTTAGAAATGTGTCCCTCATTTTTATAATTCACTAAATATTTACTGAACACCTGCCATGCACCAGGCTCTGTGTAAGGTACAGGGGATATAATTGTGAACAAAATATGTATGGTCCTACCCCTGTCCTCATGAAATTTATATTCTAGATGGCATAACTTCTGGATTTTTCTCCTTTTCTCCAAAATTGTTTAATTTATGCTTTCTACTGATTCCTTCTTGCCAGATTTAAACAGGCCACAGAAAGATTTTAAGCAGATAACTTGATCAGCTCTACATTTCTTTTTTTTTTAATAATTTATTTTAGTATCATTAATCTACAATTACATGTGCAATATTATGGTGATTAAACTACCCCCTTCATCAGGTCCCCCCCACCAACACCATTACAGTCACTGTCCATCAGTGTAGTGAGATGCTATAGAGTCACTACTTGTCTTCTCTGAGTTGTACAGCCCTCCCTGTGCCCCCCCAACATTACATCTGCTAATTGTAATGCCCTTATTTCCCCCTTGTCCCTCCCTTCCCACCCATCCTTCCCAGTCCCTTTCTATTTGGTAAGTATTAGTTCTTGGGTTCTCTGAGCCTGCTGCTGTTTTGTTCCTTCAGTTTTTTTTTCTTTGTTCTTATACTCCACATATGAGTGAAATCATTTGATACTTGTCTTTTTCGGCTTGGCTTATTTCACTGGGCATAATACCCTCTAGCTCCATCCATGTTGTTGCAAATGGTGGGATTTGTTTTCTTCTTAGGTCTGAATAATATTACATTGTGTATATGAACCACATCTTCTTTATCCATTCATCTACTGATGGACACTTAGGTTGCTTCCATTTCTTGGCTATTGTAAATAGTGCTGCAATAAACATAGGTGTGCATATGGCTTTTTCAAACTGTGCTGCTACATCCTTAGGGTAAATTCCTAGGAGTGGAATTCCTGGGTCAAATGGTATTTCTATTTTGAGTTTTTTGAGGAACCTCCATACTGCTTTCCACAATGGTTGAACTAATTTGCATTCCCACCAGCAGTGTAGGAGGGTTCCCTTTTCTCCACATCCTCGCCAACATTTGTTGTTGTTTGTGTTTTGGATGTTGGCCATCCTCACTGGTGTGAGGTGATATCTCATTGTGGTTTTAATCTGCATTTCTCTGATGATTAGCGATGTGGAGCATCTTTTCATGTGCCTGTTGGCCATCTGAATTTCTTCTTTGGAGAAGTGTCTATTCATGTCCTCTGCCCATTTCTTAATTGGATTATTTGCTTTCTGTTTGTTAAGGTGCATGAGTTCTTTATATATTTTGGATGTCAACCCTTTATCGGATACGTTTTTTATGAATATATTCTCCCATACTGTAGGATGTCTTTTTGTTCTACTGATGGTGTCCTTTGCTGTACAGAAGCTTTTCAGCTTGATATAGTCCCACTTGTTCATTTTTGCTTTTGTTTCCCTTGTCCAGGGAGATATGTTCATGAAGAAGTCGCTCATGTTTATGTCCAAGAGATTTTTCCCTATGTTTTTTTCTAAGAGTTTTATGGTTTCATGACTTACATTCAAGTCTTTGATCCATTTTGAGTTTACTTTTGTGTATGGGGTTACACAGTAGTTCAGTTTCATTCTCTTACATGTAGCTGTCCAGTTTTGCCAACACCAGCTGCTGAAGAGGCTGTCATCTCCCCATTGTATATCTAAGGCTCCTTTATCATATATTAATTGACTGTATATGTTTGGGTTAATGTTTGGATTTTCTATTCTGTTCCACTGGTCTGTGGGTCTGTTTTTGTGCCAATACCAAATTGTCTTGATTACTGTGGCTTTGTAGTAGAGCTTGAAGTCAGGGAGTGTAATTCCCCCTGTTTTATTCCTCCTTCTCAGGATTGCTTTGGCTATTCGGGGTCTTTTGTGGTTCCATATGAATTTTAGAATTATTTGTTCTAGTTCATTGAAGAAAGCTGTTGGTATTTTGATAGGGATTGCGTTGAATCTGTAGACTGCTTTAGGTAGTATAGCCATTTTGACAATATTTATTCTTCCTAGCCAAGAGCATGGGATGGATTTCCATTTGTTAGTGTCCTCTTTAATTTCTCTTAGGAGTGTCTTGTAGTTTTCAGAATATAGGTCTTTCACTTCCTTCATTAGATTTATTCCTAGGTATTTTATTCTTTTTGATGCAATTGTGAATGGAATTGTTTTTCTGATTTCTCTGTTAGTTCATTGTTAGTGTATAGGAAAGCAACAGATTTCTGTGTGTTAATTTTGTATCCTGCAACTTTGCTGAATTCAGATATTAGTTCTAGTAGGTGTGGACTGGAATCTTTAGGGCTTTTAATGTACAATATCATGTCATCTGCATACAGTGACAATTTGACTTCTTCTTTACCAATCTGGATGCCTTGTATTTCTTTGTTTTGTCTGATTGCCGTGGCTAGGACCTCCAGTACTATGTTGAGTAACAGTGGAGAGAGTGGGCATCCCTGTCTTGTTCCCGATCTTAGATGAAAAGCTTTCAGCTTCTCGCTGTTAAGTATGATCTTAGCTGTGGGTTTGTCATATATAGCCTTTATGATGTTGAGGTACTTACCCTCTATACGCATTTTGTTGAGAGTTTTAATCATGAATGGATGCTGAATTTTGTCATATGCTTTTTCAGCATCTATGGAGATGATCATGTGGTTTTTGTTCTTCTTTTTCTTAATGTGGTGGATGATGTTAATGGATTTTCGAATGTTGTACCATCCTTGCATCCCTGGGATGAATCCCACTTGATCATGGTGTATGATCCTCTTGATGTATTTTTGAATTTGGTTTTCTAGTATTCTGTTGAGTGTTTTTGCATCTACGTTCATCAGGGATATTCGTCTGTAATTTTCTTTTTTAGTGAGGTCTTTGCCCGGTTTTGGTATTAGAGTGATGCTGGCTTCATAGAATGAGTTTGGAAGTATTCCCTCCTCTTCTATTTTTTGGAAAATTTTAAGGAGAATGGGTGTTATTTCTTCTGTATATGTCTGGTAGAATTCAGAGGTGAATCCATCTGGCCTGGGGGTTTGGTTCTTGAGTAATTTTTTAAATTCCCGATTGAATTTCATTGCTGCTGATTGGTCTGTTTAGTTTTTCTGTTCCTTGTTTGGTCAGTCTTGGAAGGTTGTATTTTCCAAGAAGTTGTCCATTTCTTCTAGGTTTTCCAGCTTGTTAGCATACAGTAATATTCTGTTATAATTCTTTGTATTTCTGCAGGGTCTGTCGTTATTTTTCCTTTCTCATTTCTGATTCTGTTTATGTGTGTAGATTCCCTTTTTTTCTTAATGAGTCTGGCTAGGGATTTATCTATTTTGTTTATTTTTTCAAAGAACCAGTTTTTGGTTTCATTGATTTTTCCTATTGTTTTATTCTTCTCAATTTTATTTATTTCTTCTCTGTTCTTTATTATGTCCCTCCTTCTGGTGACTTTGGGTCTCATTTGTTCTTCTTTTTCCAATTTCAGTAATTGTGTCTTTAGACTATTCATATGGGAATGTTCTTCCTTCTTTAAATAGGCCTGGATTGCAATATACTTTCCTCTTACAACTGCCTTTGCTGCGTCCCACAAGGTTGTGGGTTTGTGCTGTTGTTGTCATTATTTTCCATATATTCTTTGATTTCTGTTTTGATGTAGTTGTTAACCCATTGAATAATTACGAGAATGTTGTTAAGTCTCCATGTATTTGCGAGCCTTTTTGAGTTCTTTCTAAAATTTATTTCTAGTTTTATACGTTTGTGATCTGAGAAGCTGGTTAGTAGAATTTCAATATTTTTGAATTTACTGCGGTTCTTTTTGTGACCTAGTATGTGGTCTATTCTGGAAAATGTTCCATGTGCACTGGAGAAGAATGTGTATCCTGGTGCATTTGGGTGTAGAGTTCTGTAGATGTCTGTTAGGTCCATCTGTTCTAGTGTGTTGTTCAGTGCCTCTGTGTCTTTACTTATTTTCTGTCTGGTTGATCTGTCCTTTGGAGTGAGTGGTGTGTTGAAGTCTCCTATAATGAATGCATTGCTGTCTATTTCCTCTTTTAATTCTGTTAGTATTTGTGTCACATATGCTGGTGCTCCTGTGTTGGGTGCATATATATTTATAATGGTTATATCTTCTTGTTGGATTGACCCCTTTATCATTATGTAATGCCCTTCTTTATCTCTTGCTGCTTTCTTTGTTTTGAACTCTATTTTGTCTGATACAAGTACTGCAACACCTGCTTTTTTCTCCTTGTTGTTTGCATGAAATATCTTTTTCCATCCATTCACTTTTAGTCTGTGTATATCTTAGGGTTTGAGGTGAGTTTCTTGCAGGCAGCATATAGATGGGTCTTTCTTTTTTATCCATTCAGTAACTCTGTGTCTTTTGATTGTTGCATTCAGTCCATTTACAATTAGGGTGATTATCGATAGATATATACTTATTGCCATTGCTGGCTTTAGATTCCTGGTTACCAAAGGTTGAATGGTTGCTTCTTTACTATCTAACAATCTAACTTCACTTTCTTGTTAAGTTATTGTGAACACTGTCTGATGTTTCTTTGTTTCTCTCCCTTCTTATTCTTCCTCCTCCATTCTTTATATACTAGGTGTTTTATTCTTTGCCTTTAGTTAGTATTTGGATGGTCTGCTTTCTTTCCTATGATTTTATTTTCTCTGGTGACCTGTTTTTAGCCTTAGGAGTGCTTCCCTCTAGAGCAATTCCTTTAAGATGTCCTGTAGAGGTGGTTTATGGGAGGCAATTTCTCTCAGCTTTCGCTTGTCTGGAAATTTTTTAATTCCTCCATCATATTTAAATGATAATCGTGCTGGATACAATAGTTTTGGTTCGAGGCCCTTCTGTTTCATTAAATTAAATATATCATACCATTCTCTTCTGGCCTGTAGGGTTTCTGTTGAGAAGTCTGATGATTGTCTGCTCGGTTTTTCTTTGTAGGTGATCTTTTTTCTCTCTCTAGCTGCCTTTAATACTCTGTCTTATCTTTGATCTTTTCCATTTTAATTATTATGTGTCTTGGTGTTGTCTTCCTTGGGTCCCTTGTGTTGGGAGATCTGTGGGCTTCCGTGGACTACGAGACTATTTCCTTACCCAGCATGGGGAAGTTTTCAGCAATTATTTTCTCAAAGACACTTTCTATCCCTTTTTCTCTCTCTTCTTCCTCTGGTACTCCTATAATGTGAATATTGTTCCGTTTGGATTGGTCACACAGTTCTCTTAATATTCTTTCATTCCTAGGGATCCTTTTATTTCTCTCTGCCTCAGCTGCTCTGTATTCCTGTTCTCTGATTTCTATTGCATTAACAGTCTCTTGCATCTCGTCCAGTCTGCTGCTAAGCCTGTCGATGGCTTGTCTCATTTCTGCATTGTCTTTCCTGACTTTCCTCACTTCCTCTCTCAGCTCTTGGATATTTCTCTGTAGATCGATCAGCATGGTTATGACTTTTATTCTGAATTCTTTTTCAGGAAGATTATGCATTTCCATCCCTTCAGGCTCCCTCTCTGGTGTTGCCTGGGTGAGCTTTGTCTGTACCATATTCCTCTGTCTTTTCATGGCAATAGAAGTGGTTGCTGGCAGGTGTCACGTATGTCAGCTGGGCTCTTTAAGACTTAAAAAAAAAGAAAAAAAATAGGAAGAGAAAGAAAAGAGAAAAAAAAGAAGGAAGAGAAAAAAAAAGAAAAAAAGAGGGAAAAAAAAGCCCACCCGGAGTAGATTCTGTATGGATGCTGTAGATGGCGCTGTTGCTCCATTGTTCTGCAGCCGCGGCCACGCTGTTCTGCTGGGCCGTTTGCCGCTCTGGCTGGGGCGGGAACAAATGAGAGGCTATTGTTGTCTGTGCAAAGTTTCAGTGAGGCTACTTTTTCCCAGTCACCAGGCAAGGTGTCCGAAATTCCTCAGGATTCCCAGCCCGCTGGGCTGAATGTGCTGAAAAAAGCGCCCACTTTTCTTTTGTCCCGGGAGCTGGCTACACGGACCCGGGTGCCTTCCCAGCTCAAAACCTGCACCTTCTGCCTCTCCAATCTCTGCTACACCATGCAATGTGTGTCAGCACTCCCGGCGCAGATCACCAGTGCTGGTTATTTCGCGGGGTGTACATCCACTCCCTCCTGGCTCTGAATCCTCTCCTCCCGCCGGTGCGCTGGGGTGGGAGAGTGTTCGAGTCCCACCGGGACGTGTCTCCGTATCTTACCCACCTCGCGGGGTGCCGATTCGTCTCAGGTGCAGATGGAGGCTGTGCGTTGTCCTGTGTAGTCTGGTCTCACTTTTAGGAATAGTTGTATTTGCTGTATTTTCATAGATATATATGGGTTTGGGAGGAGATTTCTGCTGCCCTGCTCATGCCGCCATCTTCCCAGAACTCAGCAGCTCTACATTTCTTAAAAGGTCATTCTACTTGGGAAGAAAGAGTAGACTGGGAGGCCAATTGTTAAATCAACTGAAGGAAAGTGAAAATGAATGTGAGGAGACCAGTTATGAGACTGATAAGTAGTCTAAGGTAAGAAATGACAGTCACCTGTACTGGGTTAAAGGGAGGAGGAAATGGAAACAAACAAGTGGATTTGAGAGATATTTAGCAGATAAATGTATCATACTTGGTGACCGACTGAAGGGTAGGAGGATGAGGTAATTGAGAAGAATGACTGAAAGAGGACTCCTAGGTTTCTGGGATACGTATATTGGTTCAAATTTCCATATATTGTAAATATATGACACGTCTCTTCCACTAAATTGTAAACAACCTGATGACAAGGACAGTTGTAACAAGGTATTATTCACATCTTTGTATCCCTGATATCTCTTACAGTATCTGGCACGTAGTTGGACCTCAAGAAATTATGCTGAGTAAAGATTTAATGGGTGATCTTCCTCAGACTGACCAAGTTGAGATTTCATCTGTAGGATCTCAAATTAGATATAATAACCCCATAAAGGCCTAAAACTCCCTAAGTAGAGGAAAACTACTTATGCGAATATTTATTCTGCCAAAGGGGTGTTTCTTGGTTTATTAATTTATTGTGTATACTTTCTCTATCATTAATTCATCTTACCCAAGACTTAAAACTCAGAAGCTATAAAAAGAGGTAAACAGTTGACTATAACAATGAAATTTCATTTTGTACCTATCAGAGCCAAAAATTAATGCCATTAATTGCCTATCCCTGGCAGGCACTAGGGGTAAGGGGAGGCCTCTGTTTCCTCACCTCTCAAATGGAGCTATGGGGATTAGGTGAAATGTTTCTAGCCTCAAGCAGGCATTCAGTAAAAGGCTGACACTCTTTCTCTTTACATATCCATATACTCCTCCTTTAAGACACAATTCAAACCATTCTACCACTAAGAAGCCTGCCTAGACCACTTCAATACGAAGCAACTTTCCCTTTTCTGAGCTCCTATCTGTAAAATTCTTCAAAAATTAATCATGGATAGTCCTGTGGTTATTCTTGTAATAAAACATTTTATTTTTTATTTATTTAATGATTCACACAAACATACACTGTTTTCAGATGAAGTCAGATATATTTGTACTCAAATGTCAGCTACGCCACTTATTTGCTATGACTTCATCTTTTCAATTTTCAATGTTCTCACCTATGAAATAGGAGACATAGACAACTATCTGATAGGGTTGTTAGATTTGAAATAATGTATACAAAGAAAGGCCCAGAACTTGCCACATACTTAGTTCAATAAGTAAATGCCAACAAGCACCCACCGAGGGTAGGTGTCAGATCTTTCTCAAATGACAGTCTCCTCCCAGAAAGTGCCTCACACCTGGCTGCTGCTTGATATTTTATTTATTTATACTCCACCTAAGGATGGAGTGTAAATAGGATCTAAGGCAGTAGGTGTTCAACAAATATTTGTTAAATGATTATAGGCCACACTTTCCAGTCAGATGTTCTTTCTTTCTGCTTTTCCATAATAAGCAAAACACCATAATATTGTAACTTTTTAAAAGCTTTTAATTATCCTTCACTTTTGCCAAGGATTTTTTTTCTAAATTTAATTTTCAAAAAATTATAACTATAAAATACATGCTTGTGGTGAAAAATGAAAACATCATATGGGAATAAAATGAAGAGTAGGCTCTTCTCCCCATATTCAATCTCACCATCCAGAGGTAGTATTTTTCTAAATAATTTCCTATGTATCCTTGTAGAAATATCCTTAGATACACATGTTAAGTTTATTTTTTAAAAATACATGGGATAATATTATCTACTCCCTGCTTTTTTCACTTAACATGTAGGAAATATTTGTTGATTTTGGTATTTGCCAACTATTTTACCTTCTTTATTACTTAAAGATTTGCCCTGATTTAGCATCATAAGAATACAAGCTCCACAAAAGTATTCTTGTTTCTTTTGCTCTACTCTATACTCCAGTACCTAAATAGTACCTGGACATAAGTATATGATAAATGAGTATCTGCTAATGAATGTACTTCCTTTTGATGAATTGCCTTCATTCATTCAAGGTATATTGCCCTCCCTTAGCAAAGTGGAAAGGAAATTTGATGAGATGTTCACTCCTTAAATTTTGAACTGTGAGCAGAATAAAAACAGCTGGAGTTTATTCATTCCAGTGCTGAACTCCTATAAGAGCATGGAATGTTCCTGCTACCAAAACTCTCTGGGGCAGCTGCTACTTCACTGCTTCCAGGCTGGTTCTCCTGCCTTACCTTCAATCCTGTGAGCTCACCCATATTCCATACCTTCCAATGAATTTCCTTTTGATTAAGTAAGCTCAGAGTTTCTCAACCTTAGGACTATTGACATTTTGGGTTACATGATTCTTTGTTCTGAGGGGCTACTCTGTGTATTGTAGTATGTTCAGCAGCATCCCTGATCTCTACCCACCAGATGCCAGCAATATCACGTAGTGTAACACTAAACAATGTCTCCAGACATTAACACATGTCCCCTAAAGGGACTGATATACCTAGAGTTGGCTTCTGTGGAACGAAAAAATTCTAACTGATGGCTACTATATCTCTGTCAACTTTTCATTATGGCCTATATATGTTATATGGATATGTTATAAGTTATTGAAACAGTCTACTAATAATGGATTTTAAGGTTTTATCTGGTGTTATTTTAAATAACATCTTTATGGAGAAACAATTCAAACACCATACAATTCACCCAAAGTGTACAATTCAGTGGCTTTTAGCATATTCAGAGTTGTACAATCATTACTACAATCAATTTTAGAATACTTTCACCAACTCAAAAAGAAACCCCTGAGTTGTCATCCCCCAAAACTCTATCTCCCTCAGTCCTAAGAAACCAGTAATCATCTTTCTGTCTCTCTAGACTTACCTATTCTGAACATTTCATATAGAATATGTGCTCTTTTGGATTTACTTCACTTAGCACAAAGTTTTCAATGTTTATCTGTGTTGTCGCATGTATCAGTACTTCATTCCTTTTAATTGTTGAATAATATTCTACTGTATGGACATACCACTTTCATCTACCCATTCATCAGTTGATGGACATTTGGGTTGCTCTACTTTTTGTCTATTATGAATAATGCTATTATGAACATTCGTGTACAAACTTTTATGCAGACATATGTTTTCATGTCTCTTTGGTATACACCTGGTGGTAAAATTGAAGGGACATATGGAAACTTTATGTTTAACCTTTTGAGGAACTTCCAGGCTGTTTTCCAAAGCAGTTGCACCATTTACCTTCCCAACAGCAGTATACTAGAGCTCCAGTTCCTTCACATTCTCACCAACATTTGTCATTTTTTTAAAT
This sequence comes from Smutsia gigantea, assembly GCA_032199065.1. Taxonomy (NCBI): domain Eukaryota; kingdom Metazoa; phylum Chordata; class Mammalia; order Pholidota; family Manidae; genus Smutsia; species Smutsia gigantea. Next base: position 28,886 of record JAVSCE010009598.1, read on the forward strand.
TTGTATTTCCCTGATGTTTAATGTTGATTAGCATCTCTTCACATGCTTAATGGCTATTTGCATATCTTTGGAGAAATGTCTATTCAGATCCTTTGTCCATTTTTTAGTTGGGTCATTTGTCTTTCTATCATTGAGTTGTAATAAATCTTTACATATTTTAGATACAAGCCCATTTTTGGATATATGATTTCCAAAAATTTTCTCCCATTCTGTGGGATGTCTTTTTATTTTCTTAACAGTATCCTTTGCAGCACAAAATTTTAAATTTTGATTGTCAGTCTTTCAGGTAAAAACAGCATCCTATGAGCAGCTAGTTCAGCTTGCATCTAAATCATGTAAATTTTTCTCTGAAACAACTATCATACTTTGGCTGCAGCAGAAGTGTATACATTTCTCATTTCATCATTTAATAAAATGAATATTTTTTACTGCTTAATCAAGGACATTCTTCAGGGAAATTTTGTTGTTGTTTTTCCTGCATGTGTGTAGTGATGAAAAATATATAACCATTACTATAATTTGGTGCCAATGCCTTTAATGGTACTAAGGTACAAGCAGTTTCATCTACTGTTGCTTGTGGCATCAGTATACACACAAATGCAGTGAAAATGCAAATAGTGTTTTACTAGTATTAAGAAAATAGTTTTGCCCTCACATATCCCTGGAAAAGTTTTCAGGGAGCCCTAGAGGTCTGCCAGGCCACACTTTGAAGACTGCTGTTCTATGACCTCCATATTTGTTTAAAAAGGAAAATAATTCCTTATATATACATTTTCTCATAAAACTGATACTCCAAAAACAAGATACAAGACAGGATATGTGACAAGTTATCCTATGATTTCTGCCTACCCTTAACACAACACTGTATATCCCAGGAACACATAACTCACAGAGAGAAAAATAATGAAAAATAATGGGTCTTCCACCATATTTATTAGGACGAGGAGAAAGCAAATTAGTAGGTGATGATTTTTGTAAAATTATTTACCCTTTGTAAATATCCACTCCATTATAGTGATTATAAACTGTTAGGATTCTAGTTTCTGAGTAGCAAATAAAAATAGACAGGTTTTTAGATTGTCCTCTATAAGACCAGTGAGGCCTCAGGCCATAATTAAGAAAAAGTGAATTCAAAGTAATCCTGAAAATGTTAAACCAGTAAAATGTATTCTGGGGACCAAAGTCTCCCCATAAAAGTCCTTTAGAGAGGCCCAAGGACATTATCTACTTGAGAACTACTTAGCCTGTGTTCTCAGAAAGTTACGGCTACACTGCCAATGCCGGGTCTGCTTAATTTGACTTAAGAGTTTAATATGACTTAACATTAAAAGCTCACACTACCCCGAAATATATAATTTCACGCATACGGTGACATTCAACATTCAAGTGCCAGTGTTTTTGTACTGTCTTTTGGTCAAGTTTCTTTAAACTTTCAAAGAATCACTTTTAGGCTTACAAAAATAAATATTTGTCAAAATGTTCAATAAATATTACATAAAACTAGCAGCAAAAAGTATCTAGAAATCTGTCGTGTGCAAATAGTTTTCTTCAAGAACTTAAAGCCATGTTAAAGCACAGTAAGTAAGTACAGATCATGGCCCAGTTACTGAGATCTAGCCCAGTCCTAACTTGTTTTCATTTCCAATTCACTCTTCATACCACTGCAAGATTAATCCCCTTAAATCACTCCTTCATCTTTACTCAAGAACTTTTAGTAATAATTAAGAGCTAACATCAATGGAGCTGTTGTGCCCAGCATTTTATTGAAAATTTTAAATGTATTTTCTTATTTAATCCTCCCAGTAATACAATGAGGTAGGTTTAAGAACTCTCCCCTTGGAGATGAGGAAACTTTGGCTTAAAGATATTCAATAACCTACCCAAAGCTGCTAAACTTCTACATAGCAACACTAAAACTCAAGCCAAGGCTTGAGTTGAAGCTTTCAACACTGCAGTATCTCTGCAGGGGTACCGTTGGCCTAACAATCTCCGAGGAAACTTGATTTTTTTTTTTTAAGTGGCTAACTGGGCACAACTACAAGTCACATGGACCAGAAATTCCAGGACAATTCTCTTACTCACAGCAGTAACCACTACAAGTTACCTTCCATTTCCTACAGAATGAAGTTGATTTCTTATGTTGCAAATCCCACTCCCAGCAGGATTCTAGGATAAGGGGAAAGTTTCTTAAATTGGCCTACAAAGCTCTTCATAGCCTATCACTTGATTGACCTTTTTGGTCTCACCTTGCCCAAAGTCCCCTCTTTCAGTTTCCTATTCATCACAGCGTTTCCTTCATAGGATATTTGCACATGCTTTTCTTTGGCCTGAGATGCTCTTCCTTCATCTAGTTAACTTCTGCTCTTCTTCAGGCCTCAGTATAATGGACACTTCCTGAAAGTTTCCTAAACTCCCTGTCTAGCTCAAATCCCTAGTCATAACCTCTCATAACACTATGTACCACATTTGCAATTTTAAAAAATGTGTTTATATGATCATCTCTCTTTCCCACTATGAACTGTGGACTCCACAAAGGTAGGGACTGTGCTTGTTTTTGCTCATTATTGTATCCCCCAGTACCTAGCTTAGTGTCTGTCACATAAATAGTGACTGTTCAATAAACACTTGTTGAAAGAATTAATCAATTCAAGGCCTTTTAACTATTCCCTCCTTAACCAGCCAACCATATTTTACACTCTTACTCAACAGAGATCTACAGGTCCAGTGTAGGTCTCTCTACATCTTTTCATCCTTATCCAAAACCAAGATTCTTCTCCACCTCTTCACCTACTTAATTCCTCCTATTGCTACAAAGTAGAGATTGAATTTCCCTTGTTACACAAAGCTCTCTTTAACATACCAGTCCATAAAAGTCTCCTTTAAACTTCTCTATCACTTCGTATTTATATGCCATTCATTTGGCACTTCATCAAATGCTGCCATGTATCTTTATGTAATATTTCATATGTAATATCCTTGTCTTATTTTTAAAAGTACAAGCACTGTTAGGTAGTTTGTATGTTCTTAAAGGGTAGCTACAGTGTTTGCTACTGAAGTAACCAAGGCATAACATAAGTCCTCTGAAACATCCACTGAATGAATTAATGAAAAACTTCCTGTGGTCTGCAATGTGGACTCAGCCTGCAGTTTATCACCAAATTTGGCAATTGACAATTCTCCTTGGAGGCCACCTGGATATTTCATACTATTTCTCTATGGATTACCTCCAGGGCCCTTTTGGCAGACAGTTCAAAACAAGTGTGATGGAAGAACATTAAAGTAATGTACTATTTTTAATTTCCTGACATATTTAGAGCAGTTCCATACTCAGGTATTTCTAAATCCATTACAAAATTATTAATATATTCCATAACTCTTTAGGAAAACTCTACCTTGTCAACCCTTGTTTTATCCTCTGAAGTTGGGAGAGGCTTTAGATATTTTCAGTAGATTAACTTCTACTTCAAAATATATTACTGAGGAAAATATTCTTTGGACTTTAGTCATGTTTTTACTCTCTTGGCTGAATATCATTTACCATAAACCTTTAATGCTATGTAAAATGCAGAAGTTCATTTCAAATTCTTTTTTTCCCCTTTAGTCAGACTAAGATCTACGTAATTGAGATTTTTTCTTTCAAAATCAGAGAGCAAATTATTCTGAGTCTTATTTGAAAATGCAAGAGCTAGAGAAAACAATGTTGACAGACAAAATTGAGATTCAGGCTATCTGTGTCACCATTTCAAATGCAAGGACTTAATTTATTTCATGTTTTATCAATCACGATTTATGCCCATACTAACTAAAAAATATAAAAAATTAAAGTTTGATAATAATGGGTTATCAGTTATCTGTTTCTCTGTAGATGTCCTTATGAACATTTTACATGGAGCTAATAACTTTTTTAACAGCTTTATCGACATGTAATTTACATACCATAAAATTCACTCATTAAGTGTACAATTCAATTTTCTTTAGTATATTTACAGAGCTGTGCCACCATCACCAGGATCTAATTTTGTTTTATCTTATATTTTAACTGAGATATAATTCACAAAGCTGTGTAGCTATCACCCCTCTAATTGTAGAACATTTTCATCACTGCAGAAAGAAACCTCCTACCCATTAGTAGTCTCTTCCCATTTCTCTTCAATCCCCCCAGTGCTAAGCAACCACTAATCTACTTTCTGTCTCTATGAGTTTGTTTATTCTTAACACTTAATATAAATGAAATCAACAATATGTGGTTTTTGTGACTGGCTCCTTTCCTTTAGCATGTTTCCAAGATTCATCCATGTTGTTACATACATCAGAACTTCATCTAATATTCTACTGCTATGGATATATCACATTTGGTTTTGCCATTCATCAGTTGATGGATATTTGGGTTGTTTCCACTTTTTGGCTAATAGGAAGACTTCTGCTATGAACATTTACCTACAAGTCTTTCTGTAGATATATATATATTTTTTCCTCTTGGGTAAATAACAAGGAGTGGAATTACTAGGTCAGAAGCTAATAACTCTTAAGATGAATAACAATTTTTTTCTATTTCAAAGGGTTTTTGACACAGCAAGGAAACAGATTTTCATGAAAATATTAACAAATTTTTTTCATATATAATAGTAAGGTTTGTCTGCACACAGCTTTGCTATCAACAGAACTGGATCACATTACTTTCCAACTTTGGGTTCAAACAGAAATTCTAAGATAAGATGAGAACTCCTTTCAGTGTAAATCATAAAGCTAAATGGAGTTTGCACTAGTCTATTTAATCAATATACTATGATCAGATTCTATTTTTTCAGCAAGATATATATATCCATCTCCTTGTGGCTAACAGTTGCTTAAGAGATATATACACAATAAGGGAAGGCTTACCCAGTAGAAGCAGCAATAAAAAGGAATTTAAAATATCAAATACCTTGATTAAATACTTATTCCCCTTTAGTGAGGACCAGTTTCTCATTTCCTGAGAAAAGGTGGAGCATTAACTACAATTAGTCGTGTAAATTCCCAAAGCCTTTCACAAAAATATCTTTCAGAAATTGGAGGCCAAATAAACTTCTGGTCACATGCTATTTTTGTTTTGTTTTCTGGCAGTGTACATACACTCTAGTCCAAATACATTCAGGAAGCAAACTTTGAACAGAATTGAGAGCTGATTATAAAACTCTACATTAAAATAGAGCATAAAAAACACATTTTAATTTAAAGAAAATCAATTATCTTGCAGCAGAAATTAGGCATAATCAAGGGAAAACTACTAGACGTCCTACCAATCACGGCACTGGAGAACACCACAGGTTGTCCAAAAGACGCATTCGTTTTAGCCAGCAGCACTTTCCTCCCGCCAACGCTGTCCCTAGAGCATCAGAGAATAACCCAACGAGTGATTGATGATTTTTCCCTTTTGATTCCCCCCTCCACACATCCACCTGCTTGGAGGTGTCAAGGCGACTGGAAATGGTTAACAGTGACCAGCAGCAGAGAGAGAAACAAACACCCCTGACAACCCACAGCTGAGTAAGCAAGAGCTGTTTATTCACGAACATGTTCCGTTTGGAGACTGTCGGCGAGCCCTTAAAAGCCCAGGCATATTTTAGAAGGTTCACAGAGAGGGAGAGCATAATCTATTCTCCCCGCCGCCAAAACACACACTGGGAGGCTGGGGTGGGAGCCGTCTGGTCAAGGCAGCCGCTGCCCACCGCCCCCTCAGTTATAACCTCCGGCACTCGGGCATCCGACCCCTTACGTGAATTGTGTAACTCCCAAAATGGGCTCAGATGAGGTAGAGGCTGGCCCCAGCGCCGGGAGCTTCAGAACCGATTCAGACACCCGACCCCCGCCTCGGCCCGCCCCGACGCCGCGGCCGGAGCTGGGGACCATAACGAGAAATGGCCCTTCAGCCCCCTCCCCTCACCTGGCCCGGTCCCACCTGAGAACAAGAGCCGAGCAAAAAAAAAAAAAAACAGGCAGGGAGGGCTGACCTTGTTGCTACTGACAGTGGAGCGGCACATCCTGCTGCTTCCTGGAAAGCAGCCCGAAGGACATTTTTGCCCCTGGAGGAAGGAAACGGGAGGGCGCCGGCCGGGCGGCGGGCGCGGCAGCGGTGGTCCGGCTGTGCAGCAGACAGCGGGGAAAGTCCTAGAACTACATCTCCCAGGCTGCTCTGGGCCGCCTTGCGCCGTGACCCCGGCACGCACGGAGGCGGTGACTCTTACCTCACAGAGGTGCTCCTCCGCCGGTAGCGACTCGGCGTCCGCGGTCCATGGACCGGAACCTCGGGCCGGCGGGCAGGAACCCGGGCCGCGATCGCCGCCTCCCTGACCCAGGCTCCTCCTCTTCTCTCCCCACCGCCTCCTCCGGACGCCCGCAGGCCGCGCGCCGCCGCCGCAGGGCTCACGGAGCCGCCCCGGGAGGTTGGGTGGCGGGTTCGCGGCTGCCGCTGGACTAAGGCCTACTCCGCCGGTTCTCAGTGCTATTGTCCCTGGGCCCGGCCCTGACCGGGTCCACTGGGGAGAGCCTAGTGCGCCGGCTCCGCGGAAGATGCCGGATCAAGCTCTACAGCAGATGCTGGACAGGTACGGGCTGCTCGTGGGGAGAACGCGAGCCTCGGACCTTCGTTCTGGTCCTGCCCGCGTCCCGCCTCGAGGCTCTTCGTAAGCGGAGCCCGGCCTGCCGAGAGGAGTTCCACGGCCTGGGGGCCGCGAGGGGGGCAGAAAGTTTGGGATACGTACTTGGGGGAGGACAGGGCGGGCGACCTGGGCGCTTAGACTTAAAGCGAAACTTAGTTAAGAAGTGGCTTCTAGTTTTGTTAGAACGCTGTTTGGAAGCGAGGGCCTGGTAAGAATTAGTTTTTCTTTTTCTTAGCACCCCACTCACAACTGTTGTAACGTGTTTTGTCAGCGATGTCATTGGCAAGAAAAACCAGACTATCAGGAATGATGCCCCTACAATTTGAAGACTTAGCAGAAACGAAGGATAAGCATTCTTTAGGGAAGCTTGATAGGCTGACTTCATTTCTCCTCCCCCACGCGCCCCATCCCATTCCCACCCCAAACTGTAATGTCAGGAGTATCCACACGGGAGCTTTAACGATCAGACCAGAGTAGAGGTTATGGAAGACAGCCACTTGAGTCCCGCACTGAACACAGCGTCCCTTAACGGTTCGTTGAGTTAGTTCACTGACAAAGTTTCATCTTAATACTGGGGCCAGTTGCCTGTTCCTGGGGGCTCCAGTCGGTAAAACTTTTTGTAAAATCAGTTGCATCGCCCTCTGCTGTCCAAATTCTAATCCATGGATTCAACCGTGAGTTTTTGGAGGCTGTTTCCCCCCAGCCAGGTCTTAACTTCTGGCTGATAGCCAGTGCTATGGGCAGATGCATAATATTTGTGGTTGCTTACAACTCCTAACACCTGTTCAGTAGGCAGTCCAGCTCTTTGTACTGCCTACTGAACAAGGTAAAGGCCCAACTGTAAGGCGTTAAATGAAAGGCCTTCCTTAATTGAGATTTTACACAGTTAAATGCTTTTTGGATCTGTCACAGCCAGAACACTAAATCACCCAAGAGTACATCCCCTCCCAGAGTGACAGACATTTCCTTTGGAGCTTAGCATTTTGAGACATCTGAGTGATAGAAATATTATTGATGTCTTATGTTGGGGTGACCCAATGATTAATCCAACCTTTGTTTGAAGTCAACATTCAGGTCAGGTTTATTGGCTACCTCTTTTAATGTAAGTAGTTTACAAGCACCTGGAAGGCAAAACTTAACTCATCATATGTATCTTGACTCTTAGAACAAAAATAGAGCCCGGAACTGAGCAGGGGATCAGTAAATATTTTATGACAAATGCATGAACTTTTTGTCATTTTCCCCAGTTGCCTATGGGTCTGATAATTTATAAGGTTTTTCTTTCATTATAATTTAGTATACTGGCAATTGTATAGGACTGCTAAAATATACCCAGAGGAGGCCACCTCCTGCCACTGCCATTCCAATTAAATGAAACCTTATTGTGGTGTGAAGTATTTTGTAACTAAATTTTTTTCCTCTGAAGGCCTGCTACTGTCGCTTCTATGTAGGTGACCTTTAGAAAAGTTTTTGTGTCCAAAAGCTGACCTGGCTTTCACATAAACTCTTTGGAGATTTCCATAAAAGTAAAAAGCCAAGGAGTGCTCATGAGGCATTTAAAACTTCTCAACAGAAACTTGGAACTTCTGGCTGCATTTACTGAAGCAGGTGACTATAGTACTGGCATACCCTCATCTCCTGTACCTCTTTGACATAACTCAAGGTAGATTCTTGAGATGACATTCAAAGACCTTTATTGTCTAAATCAGGAGTTTCCAACCTTGGCTCTGTGTTAGAATCATCTGGGGAGCATTTTTGAATATGGATGGGTGCCCTGCTTTACCCGAGATCAATTAGATAAAAAATTTCTGAAAAATGGGACGTAAAGCATATGAAATTTCAGAAGCTTTCCATATGTTTCTGATGTGGTTGAAAACCACTATCCTAAACCCTAAGAAATTATTTCATAAGAGACAGTACAGCTTAGAAAAGCTTGGGGTTTAGAGACAAATATTGAAATTCTCATTTTTCCACTTACTAGCTGTGTGACTTTGAACTTAAACTGTGAGACTCTACATCATCATTTATAAAATGGGAATATCCTACTTCACTCAATTGTATCAAATGAGAACATGTTAGCACTTTATAAAACATTAAAATGCTACTCATGTATTAGGCACCCAGAAGTTACTTGGGATTCTAGTTCAACCAACCATTGTAGCAATTTTCCCCCCATATCCTTCATATTACTGTCATCTTAATCTGGGCTTGCCATACATGCAAGGTGAACACAAAATTATTTTATGGGTTCGTTTGAGGAATATTGACAGGCCCTACAGACTAAAATTTGTCAGCCTAGTAGGGCCCAGAATTACACACACACACACACTCTTACACTTGACTTGGTCTTTAGGTCCTTGGTGTATGGTAGTGAACATAACCAAAAATACTCATATGGTAATCAACTGTTACGTAAATTTATTTGAACCTTTTAAGGTGCTGTAGGTAAACAGTTGTTTGAGAGTGGTGGGGAAGAGGGTGGTTTTCTAGTGTCATGAATGATTTGGGGTCATAAATGGTTGCCCAATTTACCATTCATAAATTCAAACCCTTTATATGAGGCTCTCTGAACCTTAATCAGTTTTGCTTTCCTTCATTGCCACACATTTTTTTTTGCAATTAATTGTAATTTATTTTGGTATCATTAATCTGCAATTACATGTGCAACATTATGGTTATTAAACTACCCACTTCATCAGGTCCCCCCCACCAACCCCATTACGGTTACTGTCCATAAGCACAATGAGATGCTATAGTATCACTACTTGCCTTCTCTGAGTTGTACCGCCCTCCCCGAGCCTGCCCAACATTAATGCCCCTTTTTCCCCCTTGTCCCTCCCTTCCCATCCATCCTCCCCAGTCCCTTTCCCTTTGGTAACTGTTAGTCCATTCTTGGGTTCTGTGAGTCTGCTGCTGTTTTTTTCTTTCAGTTTTTTTTTTCTTTGCTCTTATGCTCCACATATGAGTGAAATCATTTGATACTTGTCTTTTTCGGCTTGGCTTATTTCACTGGGCATAATACCCTCTAGCTCCATCCATGTTGTTGCAAATGGTGGGATTTGTTTTCTTCTTATGTCTGAATAATATTACATTGTGTATATGAACCACATCTTCTTTATCCATTCATCTACTGATGGACACTTAGGTTGCTTCCATTTCTTGGCTATTGTAAATAGTGCTGCAATAAACATAGGTGTGCATATGGCTTTTTCAAACTGTGCTGCTACATCCTTAGGGTAAATTCCTAGGAGTGGAATTCCTGGGTCAAATGGTATATCTATTTTGAGTTTTTTGAGGAACCTCCATACTGCTTTCCACAATGGTTGAACTAATTTGCATTCCTACCAGCAGTGCAGGAGGGTTCCCTTTTCTCCACATCCTCGCCAACATTTGTTGTTGTTTGTGTTTTGGATGTTGCATTGCCACACATTTTTAAGAAGTCTGTTATATATTACTCTATCACTGTCTACTCTCTCATTTTATCTTAAATTTCTCAAAATTAGGATTCAGTGTGTAGAGAATGCAAAGAATATTGTAACAAACTGCAGGAATTAACCTCAGGTTCAAAGCCTGGGCCTGCTGAGAGATGCTTCTGGAAACGACTTTGGTGTACCCCATCTCACAGTGAACATACACTCAAGAATTTGTTGACATTATTTTGTATCACTTACTTGCACCTGGTGAGTAGGCAAGACACAAAGCTAGTGCCCCTCTAACAGTCGGGAGGAAAAGCAGGGAGAATAGGTTGCTCTCCTCCCCACACGTGCAGTGGCAGAGTGAATCAGAATCTTCACTCTGTGGAAGTGTTATCAACCACAGATGTACCTCCTTTTTGGCAGATGCAGAATGTTCTGATAGGAACATGCATATTATCTTTTGATTTTTGTAGCCATCTCTTAGTTTCCATTAAAGTAATTTCTCATTCTCTGTCATTTGGCATCTTTTCCTCAATCACATCACTATCCCATTTTGACAATTTCAGACCAATACTTGTAATTAAAAACCATTGGCAATTAGTTACATTTGCTTCCATCTGTATATAAAAAGTGGAAACATTATAAAGTCCCTGTTGACCACTGTTCCCAGACCATCTTCTCCCATCCCCACTCAACTATCAAAAATGGGTTTATATGTACCATGTAAAATACTTTTACTGTCAAGTTAAATGGAGATTGTTTAATTATAACATGAATGTTCAATTTATACCACTTAGTCCTTCAGGATTTTTAATAAGTTCTGTGATACACAGAAGTTAAAAAAATACATGAAAAATACCCATTGTATTAACATACCACCCTTTTTTTTCTTATTCCATGTCCCTGTTTATGACATTTAGGTTGTTATTTTCTGTTAACTATCCTTACAATTTGACTTTCATTCCTCTTTCTTGTCCTTAACTCTATGAAAGTATACTAACAGTCTCAGTAAGTAAATCTAATGACTTTCTCCTGGGTCCTCATGTCCTTGACATTTATGTAATGAAGCTAAAACTGATCACTACCACCTCCTAGCTTCTTGAAACTGTTCTATTATACCATACTATTTCTCTGTTTTTTGCTTTTTGTCTCCTCTTATACATCACCTTACCTTTACTCCCTCCAATCACTTAAGAATGGTTCTATCCTCATCACTTAACCATTCTTCTCAGAAAAGTGTACCACTATCTCATTTTCATCTCTATTTGAGTAACTCCCAGATGTGTGTCTTTATTCCTGACCTCTTTCCTGCATTTTAGTGTCTCATTTCTAGGTGCCCAATAGATACTTCCATTTGTGTATACACAATATTACTAGCTTCTTGACCCATCTAAAACTCAACCAGTGATATTTCCTTGGCTTTTACTTCTCTTGACTTCCCAGTTTTTGGTCTTTGATAGGACCATTTTTCTAGCTACCATCCAAAAACCTAAGCCTTTTTTTTCTTCTTTCCCTCCAAATCCACTTGCTTATCAAATACTGCAGATTCTTCTATCTCTGGCTCCAATTTTTCTCCTCCAATTTGACTTACAGAGTGGCACTAGAATTGGCCAATGCACAATTATCATCACGTCATTTCCAGGCTTTAAAACCTGCCAGTCTCTATATCATGTACAGGATAAAATCTTAACTTTCAAGACCCTACTTAAGGGATTTAGATCTATTAATATAATCCAGCCCCAACCTACCTTAATAACCATATACTTCTGTACTCCAGTTCATTGTCTTCTGAATATATCCTGCTCTTTCATCTCCTTATTTTGCTTTAGATGAATTACTCTGTTTTAACACCTGCTCTTACCCAGCTTTAGAATTCAAATTTATCACCTTGAAGCATTGCGCTGCTCCTTCTGGCAGAGTGAGTTACTTCTTCCTGTGTTTCCATAGGATCTTTATAAATTCATTATTGTATAACACATTGTATTGTAATTCTTTTAAAGCACTTTTCCTATGTCTTGGAGCCTTCCACACACACCCTTTACTACAACCACCACGCACATTCACCTGAACGTTCACTGAGAACAGAAACAATTCTCTATCCCATTTCCCTAATACACTGGAGGCACTGTTGAATCGCAGTATGTTTCTTTTCATTCTTTTGACATATCAGTGCTTAGAATAATCTTACAGAAGTACCGTATTAAAAATCTTGTCATTTGCTCAAAAACTTCTGTATATTATTGCACACTAAACTTAAGTTCAAATTCTTGAGCCTGGCCTTCAAGACATTTATTGTGCTTCAGGCACTCTGTACAAGCATGGCACCAACTACCTTTTAAAAGCTTTGCTTCTCTGTAAGAATGAGTGCATAAGTACGTCTTTCGCCCAGGCCACACTGATTTGCTGTCTTCTGAACATAAGGTGTTCTTTGCAGTATCTTGTCTTTATTTTTCAAGACCCAGTTATGGTTCTGCCTCATTTATAAAGCTTTTTCTCACCATTTCAGCCAGACTTATGTAGCAATTCTTTTCATGCCATAGATACATTGCTCCCAACTTTTTACATGCCATGGTTCATAAGTTGATGAGAAATGATAACATCTATATGGCACATTGGAGTAGACTGCAAGGGGTTTAGATCTCTGGTGAAAGCTTATTATGGCTGCTTAAAAGTATCCTAGCAAAAATGAAACAATTTCTTGTACTAGCTATAATTTCCTTAAAAATGAAAAATGAAAACTTTTCTCAGAATACTCTATACATATGGCAGCATGGTGCACTGAAAAATGCTGACATTTCTGAGTTGAGGCCTAGGTTGCATCCATGCCTCTCTAACTCTGAGGCCTTGGGCGGATTACTTAACCTTTTCTGGGCTTTGTTTCCTTATTAAAATGGAAATCATTATGCTTGCCGAGTTTAAAAAATAAAAGACAAAGAGCATGGCATAAATATATGCTCAATAAATGACTGCTTTCATTGTGGTTTATTTCCCTGCAGTTTTGTCAGAAGGTAAGTTGTCATGATTGTGGTTATACCTCTTTGATGAATCCATTTCAGTTGCGTGAACAGACTTGTAAAGGGATTTTTAGTCTTCTTGATGGTATAGTTCCTGTTCCAGAATACATGGGATGTGACACCTTTAATCCTGAGACAAAGCAAGCAGTGTGCAGTTCTTTTTTTTATTGAAGTATCATTGATACACAGTCTTATAATGGTTTCAAATATACAATACAGTGATTCAACAGTTACCCTTATTATTAAATCATCATTCCCTCTAGTACAGTTACTGTCAACATAGAAAGGTGTTACAGAATCATTGACTATATTCTCCATGCTGTACTACTATCCTGGTGGCCAACTTAAATTATGATTGAGAATTTTTGTGCCCCTTTATCCCCCTCCCCACCCCCACTCACCCATCCCAGCCCCTCTCCCATGGTAACTCCTAGTCACTTCTCAGTGTCTATAAGTCTACGGTGTGCAGTTTTTTCCATTGTTAAATGGGGCCTTCCTTGCATTAACCAGTGTATGGATCTCTAAGCATGTTCTGAATTCAGGAGTGCTTGTTCTTAAAACTTTCCCAAAAATACATTGCTAAAGCAGTGTATGTAACACAACAGCAGCACTTTTAAAGCTTGTTTCATTGCTCTCCTTTTCCTTGGAATTCTTCTACACTGCTACACTTCAGTTTTTATCAGTGTGATCTTGGGGGCAGGAGTCTATGATTTTCCAGATCTTTGTAATAATCCAAGATTAACACCTGCAATTCAAATCTATAAAGGTAGACTTTATTGCTAGCTTTGATTAGATAACCATACCTATCTTGCTTAGTTAATTTATGTGCCAGTGAGAAACTATTTTATTGATGTTTCCTCCCCTTTTCTCCACATTCTTTTTAAAAAAACTAAATCATATAAACAGTGGATGAATCACAAATAAACCCATGAAGGGAGATTATCACTGTCATCCATCCTTTCCCAACTGGTTTATCTTAAAACCTTTCTCTTCCAACCTCATTGGACTTTGTCCGTGACAAAATGCTCATTTCCATCTCTAAGCTTACTTATGCTAATTTTCTTAGTTCGAATACCTTTCACCTCAATCCAACTTTAATTCTCATCTGTAGTTCTCTCCTTTTCGTGAGAGCTTCTCAGCTATTTCATCCTGTGTTTCTTACTGTCATCATTACATTTCTGTATTACTTTGGTCTCAACATCTTTTCTTGGCACTTGATGTTTTGTATTATGGTTTTTATATGATCCTTTTATGCATATATTTGTTTCTTAATTAGACTGTAAATCCCTTAAATTTAGTTCCTTGTGGCATCAAGTAATGATTTGTCTTAGTAGGTACTTAGGTTGATTTAGGAGTTCTTGGAAAATCTTAGGTTTAAGGTAAACTAGCCGTGTCTTCCTTGAACTGTTTATTCATTTTACTATTAGACAGGATATAAACTGGAAAAATAAGTTACAGTTTTAAAATCATACACAACTAAGTGTATATAAAAAGTGGCATGTTACCTATACAGATCAGTGGTATTACCAATTCCAATAAGGTTGTACCTTTAGTTTAAGGAATAAGTAATATTCTTTAGGTTTGTCTAGTTATTTTTTCTTGTCTTCATATTATAGTAGTGATTTTTTTTTCTCTTTTAACCAATCTTGACAATTCCCAGATCTCCCTTTATTTTGTAAACTAATGTGCCACAACTTAGCTGGTGGGGAAGTGTGGAAAGAAAGATGCCAGCAGCAAGCAGGAGGCATTTAGGAAAGCTAGTGGAAGGAAAAGGGGTGGAAGAAAATGAATAGAGAGGATTTAAATGAGTATCTTAAGCAGTGGTGGTGGCTTGGTGGAAAATTGGGACGTGATTAGGAATCTTGGGCTTTTTCCACTGAATACCAGCATGCCAAGCGGAACTGTTTTATGTGCTAATTTGGGTAAAAAAATGCATCCATAAAATGCATCAATGTAAAGTTGACACAATTCTCATCTTTATTGCTGCCGTGAACTTTATGGAGTGATCATTTGGTGGTTATATATGTGCCACAAAATTCTTAAGCAATTTCATGATCATTTATTTGTTTAATTATTCACAATAGAGGATCTTAACATAATACCTTTTTTATGCCAGTAACAACTTTGGTAGTCTGGTTAAGCCTATGGGTTCCTTCTTATCAGAATGTTCTGAAAGGATAAAATAAAATGTGTAAGATCAGAAATGAAACCAATTATATTGAAATATAGCTATCAAAATATTAAAAATCTGACAGTAATAAGAGCTTTAACACATAAAAATGCATTAGACCACTGTTGGTGGGTCTAATAAATAATTTCGAATTAGTGATGAACCAAGTGTTATTTTGGGATCCACAGCTACAAAGTAATATGAAAATTTCTGGTCACTAATTTCTGTTGCTATACTGCTATTATTTCTAAGGTTTGCTTATATTCATGATTGAAGGAAAATTAAATTTTATTTAGAGATTAGCAAAAATAAAGAAGTAAAATGTTACTTTACCTGATAACATTTTCATGGACCCCAAATTAAGAACCCATCTTACAACAACTCTGAAATTCTGTCATTAAACTGATAACTGGTGAGCAAGGACTTAAACTCATTCTGACTCCAAAGCCCAGGTTCTTGAACTAGTTAGAATATTCTGAACTCACGTATCTTTTCCCAAAATTTAGCTACCTTTTCTCCTTAGAAAAAATGATCTTCAGCATTTTACTTACTGTTTAAATTTAAAAAATAATTTAAAAATATTTACATTGAGTGAAAAGTGAAATTTCATTCCTGTATTATGGTGAGTTGAAGAGACTTGCAAAAAGGAAGAAATAAGGAAAAAGAAGAATGGCTAGAGTAGAGGTCCTCAAACTTTAGGTGTCTTGATCACCTGAAGGGCTTATTAAAATAGTGTCAGTGGTTCCTCAAAAAATTAAAAACAGAATTACCTTATGATCCACCAACTCCACTTCTACCCATAAGAACTGAAAGCAAGGTCTCAAAGAGATTATTTGTACACTATAACAGCAGTATTCACAATACCTAAATTGTGGAAGCAGCCAGTATCTATTGACCTACGAATGAATAAGCAACATGTGGTATATGTATGTATACACACACACACAGTGGAATATTTTTCGGCCTTTAAAAGGAAAGATACTGTGCCATATGCTACAACATAGATGAACTTTAAAGACATTATGCTAAGTGAAATAAGCCAATCACAAAAAGACAAATACTAGATGATTTCACTTACATGAGGTACTTAGAATAGTCAAAATCATAAAGATAAAGTTAATGTTGGTTGTTGGGCTTGGGGGAGGGCAGAATAGGGAGTTGTTTAATAGGTATAGAGTTTCAATTTTACAAGATGAAAAGAGGAGGATGGGTGGAAGGTTGTACAACAATGTGAATATATTTAATACCATTGAACTGTGTACACTTGAAAATAGTTAAGATGGTAATTTTTATGTTATATATATTTTACCACAATTTTAAAAAAAGTATTTTAAAAATAAAAAAAATTTTACATGTATTGTGGGGTCCTGCCACCACTTTCTGATTCTGTAGGTCTGGGGTAGAGCCTGAGAATTGAGTGTGTGTGTTTCAGGCAAGTTCTCAGATGATACTTGTGCATCACACTGAGCATTGCATTTTGAGACATTGGAGAATTGAAGAGAACAAGGTGGGTAAATGACTTAAAGAAAACTAGAGTTTGGTCAGAAATTGCAACCTTTTCTTGGGTATGGACTTTGAAAGGTTTGGCTTTGTTCTTTGAAATGGGAAATTGCCGATTACTCTCACCTTTTAAGGGTATTCAGATAGCCATCCCATCAATTAAAATATTAAAATATGCAATTTCAAAATGTTTTGTTTTATCTTTGTTGGCTGTTTTTGTCTAAGAAATGACCTGATCCAATAGCAGAATCAAGAGCCTGTTTTGCCCATTATGCTCTTTTTCTATGAGAAATAGAAAAGCTTGCAAGACACACAGTACTTGCCATAGAAATTAGGATTATTTAAGTCTTTTCTGCTCTAGTTCTGATCAGTGGGAAACAAAGCTGCTGACACAAAATACTGTGTGCACTTGTAAAATCTGTTTAGAGTTTACATTATATATGATTGTTTTGGGGCCATCTCATAGCCAGTTCCATAAACTCTGTATCAAGACTGGGTTGCATGTGATGGGAAATATGCTGCACACTGGTTAAGCTTAAAAAAAACATCTGCGGGTTTATGTAAGTGAACGGTGCAAGAGTATATTTAGCGTCAAGCACAGCTTGATCCATGTCTCAAACAAAGCCATTAGTTTCCATCTTTTAGCATCCTCTGGGTTCTTTAGACTCCACTTGGTGGCTCTCCTGGCAGCAAAAGCGTCACACCCTCATTTAGCCTCATGCTTTCCTGCCTTCAGGCCCAGTAGAAAAAAAAAAGTCTGTGCAAAACTTTCCCAGCAAAAATTCTGAGGTTCATTCTGATAAAATTAGCATTAAGGGCCCTGCTTCCCAATTGCTATAATCTGGGACATGGGATACACCCTTAAACCAATCTAAGGATCACCCCTCCTGGAGTTGGAAATTCAGGTGGATTAACTGCCAAAACTACATATGTGGCTGAGGTTGGACGGAAGAGTCGTTTTCTGTAGAAAGTGTGGGATAGTTTGTTCCTAAAAAAAGAAATCGTGCTGTGCATTAAACCACAAGTTTCTACTCCCCTCCATTCTAAGGCCTTGAGAAACCATAAACCCATCATTTTCAAAGATAACTTTTCTCTTACAAAGAGGGAGGTGGAGAATTGGGGAATAAACAGCTGAAATAGATTGCATCATGAAGGGAGTTGGGTGTGGGGAAGCCAAGACAGAAAGCATAATTATAAGATCTTCTCAGATGATATTCCTGGTCAGTCTTTTCAGAAGTTAAAAAAAAAATAGTGAAAGAAAGGATTCATATATATATTTTGTCTCCTCCGTTCTTTTTCTCCAGCCCTGAGGACCAGGCTGTATTGCCTAAAAACATTCATTTTTATATATGCTGTAAGTAAATTTCCTATGTGCCTGGCCCTTACTTCACAGACTAATGTTTTTTTCATTACCTATAAGGTAGTAAATCAGCCTTTAGAACTTAGCATTTTTCCATACTGTCATTTATATGTATTTAATCAGAAACAATTATTTCTTAACAATGCAAATCCAGTAATTGTTTACTTTATATGGTCTGCTTTCTCCAATCTTTTTGTCTTCTTTTTACCTGCCATTTTTCTACACCAGTGGTTCTCAAACTTTATTTACATTGGGATAACTTGGAGGGCGTGCTAAAATTGATTTCTAGGCCCTTCTTCTCCAGAATTTCTGATGCACTAGATCTGGAGTAGAGACAGAGAATGTCCAAATTCACAAAAGCTCTTAAGGTCTTTGTTTTGAGAACCCCAGTAATAAAATCACTTGTCCCTGCCTCTACTGATTTCTACTATCACTCCTCCCTGAAACCTTCCCTGATCTATCCTAATAGATCTTTTGTTCATTCTTAAAATGAAAGTACTTGTGATAATTTCACAGGAACCTTAAAGCTATCTACTGGACATGATTTCAGTTATTATAGGGTTCCAGATAGAAAAATCTACCATTTATTTTGTTTGTGCAACCACATGGGAATAGTGCTCAGTAAGTGTTGTGTTGCTGGCAGTTTCTGTAATTTTCAGTTGCTTGCTTGTTTTGTACTATTACCAGAAATAATTTATGGAATTAAATAGAAATTTCCACTTCATATTTATTTGTTTGTAAACTGATTTTTAGATGAAGTAATTTGGTGGTGTTACCAGAAGTTTACATGTTGTGGACAATACTATTTGATCTCAAATGACCATCAGATTTACTGATTAACCATTGGAATAAATAGAAAGTGGATGTGGTAAGTTGGTAATGCTGAAAATCAGGCAAACTTTAAGGTTTTTAAAAATCCAAGATCTCTTGGTTCTTTGCATTCTTCCTCTGTTTCTGCTCCAGAAAGCAAAGGCAGGGGAGATGGAGAGAAGAGAAGATAAAAGGAAAAGGAAGAAAAAGGGGGAATCAGAAACAAGAGAAAGGAAGAGAAGAAAGGGAAAATTTGGCAGGAGAGGAAATAAAGAGAAAAAATTGAGTGGCAACAGCAACTCAGCAACCTTTGCATACACTGCCTCCCCCAGGAAAATGCAATCTACCCATTAAGTGGGCCCGGTTAAGGTGGCTAAGATGAAACCTAGTGTGCCCCCATGTGATTTCATGAAGAGCTGTTATAAACAGAAAAAAATAATAAAGCAAACTTTTTGAGAGTATTACTGTCAGTAAAGTTTCTTTTGATTCCACCTCTATAAGATAATTTCAGTTACACTCTAATGAGCATCAGCTTCAAAATCCAGATTTGTAAACTGTATACTCATAGTCACTGAATCAGTAAAAACAAGGTTCTTTGTATTAACACTTCTAATTAGGCTTAACTCCTACTAAGTTTCCACTGTAAAATCGTTCAACCATCTTCTCTACCATAGTTGTGAAATTAGAAAAAAATCTAAAACTGCTTAGCTTAAATATCAGTTGAGTACCTTCTAAAAAAGGAGAACTATAAAAGTAGTGGGGAGTATACTGATACCTTCAACTTTGAAATGCATCTAGAACTAAGATGAATCAGTGAGTAAATGTGTGCATATGTTGCAAAATGTAAAAATTGTAGAATCTGGATGCCGCAAATATTCCCTGAACAGTTTTTCAGTTTTTTTTTTGAAGTTTGAAATTTTTCATAATGTTGGGAAAAAACTAACTCAGATTTTATGGAGACTATAGCTGTATAAGTATTCCCATTAGACTGAAATGAAATTGCCATTATTTTTGTAAGTCAAAACAGACAAATAAAGCAACTTCATTTGGTTCAGCCCATCATTAAAGTTCTGAGTAGATACATTTGTACTTTTTTACCCTGATGACTGAAATTGGCTTTATTCAGTTCACTTTAATACTAATTAATTGTGCTGATCTAGTTGTACTTAGCTACATATATATGCTCCATTGTTGAAATGAAAAACTTACAAGAACTAGAAAGCTTCTAGATACTCTGCCTATATTTTGTTACCAGAGTGATATATCTGACTTCCAAGAGGTATACAAATATATTTACAAAATGACCTCAGCTGTGAGGGGAATGTATACTAAGACTTCAGTTAACTGGTCTGTATGGTATATTTTCGATTGAAATTTTATGTAAAAATTGTAGGTTAAAACCCAAACCATGGTTAGTGATGGTGGTTGCCATCAGCAATGTGAATATACTTAAACTAGTGAATTGTACTCTTAAAAATGGCTTAAGTAGTATATTTTATGTTACATATATTTTACCACAGTAAAATTTAAAAGGAGAAAGAGAAGGCATTTTGGATAACCCTAAGATAGTATGAGAGCACAGACAGCTTGGCTGAGATGGGTCAGAGGGTCAGTATGCTAACAGATGCCACCTACCTCCCATTTTTACCTAGGTCATTTAAAACCTGAGTGAATTTGAAAGCTGAGTTTACATTCCAAGTTTGGATATTGTTGCCATAGATTCAATTCCACTTTTTCCCCTGTTATAAATGGAGGACAGAATTAAAATTCATGCTTTTCTAAAAGGTCTGGACACCTCACCCATCTATAGTACCTGACTATATAGTCTTTCTCACTGTGCATAGTTAAGCTAGTTCTGACAGAACCCACATATCTAAATAAGTGAAAACTGCAACTAGGTAGCAAGCTTTAATGGGGAGGAGTCACTGATCTCCTTGAGATAAATTGTGTTTGCCCTGATGAAAATCAGTGTCAAAACTTGTGCTGAGAGAAAAATAAGGCAGCAGCCTAATTACACAAGAACAAATTAGACTTCATGAAGTACCCGTAAAAGCCAAATGGGAAAATGTTTTTAATTAATCATCTCAATAGAATTTTTCTTTAAGCATTTCAAATATAATACATATAATTCTGAAAAAAGGATGACTAGTCATACCTATAATGAAAACATGTAGGGCCAAATTTATATCACTATCCTAAAACAATATAACCTGATGTCTTCATCTCCTCTTCCCTTTGTGCTCTTTTTAAAAATTTCCTCTAAAAGAAATCACTTATATAATCCTTTAATTTTCCATGTATGAAAGGTTAAGAGATTAGTGTTCTTGAAATGGGAAAACACTGAATTTCACATACTCCTGTGCTTACCACTCCTCAAAGAATTATTAGGTCATATAAAACAAAAGCAGCTTAGGGGTTGTCTTTGTGCAATCTGGTTAATTAGAGAAGGTGAAGAATTACTAGAAAGATGGAGGATATTACATAAAAAGGAAATTCAGAAAACACAAGTCTCTTGCCTGAGGGTTTCAGCCCCGGACAAGTTCCCTGTGGATTCAGTGAGACCGAGGAATGAGACCATGCAGGAACATTCTTGGGGTAAAAGAGTTTATACCTGGCTGTAGGTCAAGCACTAGAATCATGCCTGCATCCAACAGTCTGCAGGTCCGTAATCCTCCTCCATCTCTGCCTCCACCCACAGTACTGGACAGAGCTCTGTGATTCAGTCAGTAATAACATATTGCACACACGTGTAATGAGCAAGCACACCTGGCCATAGCAACTTTCATTTTCTCTACAAGATTCTATAGAATAATACAAAGAAAAACAGAAAAAGCAGAAAAATAGTCTATTAGAATGTATTGCTTGTTTTGTCTCCTCAGTCTTTTAATGTAGAATAGAGATTCCATAATATAATACTCTCATTCCACTAAGAGAACAGCAGTGGAGAGGAGACTGGGGTCAGGTCCTAAAGATAATGTCATTATTTTCTCTTACAGAAGTTGCTGGGTGTGTTTTGCCACTGATGAAGACGATAGAACAGCTGAGTGGGTGAGACCATGCAGGTGCAGAGGATCTACAAAATGGGTTCACCAGGCTTGTCTCCAGCGCTGGGTGGATGAAAAACAAAGAGGAAACAGTACAGCCAGAGTGGCATGTCCTCAGTGCAATGCTGAATACTTAATAGTTTTTCCAAAGTTGGGTAAGAAGATCCTTAAAAACAACACAGATATTTGTGATGTTATTGTACATAATTCTGTGATCTCAAGTTTGTTTTTAAATGACCCATCTTTCCTTTTTTGTGAATTTCTCTGTTCCCTTTCTGTTGTTTCCCTTCTGTGTCAAACATTTATTTTTGCTAACAGTTTACATTATCCTTAATATATCCCCAAATCTGTCCATTTGTCTGTATATTAAATGTTTTCATTTGGTTGAGTGGATAAAGAATGTGGTCATCTAACTGGATAAAATTAAATAACAAAGCTATAAAAAAGAGCTGACTGAGGAGCCTCATTCTCTGGAGACCACTGATGTAGAGAAAAGAAAACAATGCAGTGTTCTTTCTAATACTTATCCTTAATTCTTCTATTAAGGAATGAAAGAGAAACTAAAGATTTAATAAGAGATAGCCTTAAACTCATCTTTGGAATCCAGTTGATGTGGTTGTCTTTCATGAAAACTGCTTTCCTTTCCTTGCAAATTGTCAGGCAAGGAATACCAAAGTCTTTGAGAATGGGGCTAGTATTAAATAGCAAGCTGTTTAAATGAAGCTGTAACTAAGGCTGATACTTAGCACATACCATTACACCCATGTGATTATGAACTTGTGTCATTCTCTTTGGTGCTTCTGCCATGCCAGTTGTTAAACATTTTTAATATCACCTTGACTGTAATCAAAAGGTACGTGAAGGCAGTTTGGGTTCTGGGTAAGTCAGAAGGAAATGATTTTGGGGGAAGTAGGGTTCAAAGAGAAATTGGAAGTAATTATTAGATGTATTTTCTAGGTGCTATGCATATTGAAATAAGGCCCTCTTATATTTTTTTTAATGAGGTAACATAAATGCAGATAATGAAGTGCTTTTCTAATGTGAGAAGATAAATAGTAACAAACAAAATTTCCATGGTTGTCTGTATTTCTCTAGCATAATGCATAGGAAGAAATTAACGCTTTCAATGAAAGGAAAATAGTATAGTAGAGAAAGTAGTGTTTCTCAGACATTAGAATTTGTGGATCATGTGATGGGTCTTCATGCACACCACCGATTTTAAATAAACACAAAAGTAATTCAAAATTTCACATTGTAATATCAAAGCAACATTTTTAAATGATTTAAACATTGGAAAAAGCAGTTATTGCTGTAATCTTTCACCACACTGATATCTTTCTCACTAAAATCAAAGTGAAGACTTCATATTTAACTGTTTATTTTCCTACTCTAGTTCTGAATTAGATAATCCTACTTTTCAACTATGGGTTGTTGGGAATAGTAGCAAGTATAGGATGATTCTGTTAGATGTTTTAGATATCCAAATGGATGGATACAAATACTGTTGAAAGAATTCTCACTGAAAACTATATAAAATGTTCAGTGAGGCACTGAGTTGACAAATGTGTAGTACTCACTATTGAAGTTGTGTATTTCAGTTTGGAAGATGGCATTGTGTAAATCTGTCCTTTTGGTTATATTCAGTTCTAGGAAATGTTTAGGTCTAGTGGTAATTGAATGTGATTTTTAAGTATACCTAATAATAATACATTGATGTCTTTCTACAGCAGGGAAAGAAATTGGCTAGATGTTGGAAAAGTGAAACTCTCTTCAGTTTAGCCACTTGTAGCATGATTTGGTCTTCATATTTTATCTTTAAGAATTCTTGTTTTACCCTCCAATGATAGGTTCAGGTCTTCACTATGCTATATGTCATGGAGGTCTCTCATTTGAGTAAGCCTCAGATAATCCTAGAAATTTTTGCTGACCTTATCAGTACCATGAAAAAAATTATAATCCTTCATTTGAATTATTTTTGTTAGCATTTTTCCTCCTCACAATATAGAAAAGCAGAGTCTTGTATTTGCTGCTTTCTTGATGTAATCTTTCACTAAAGATACCTGCTCAGGGGCTGCAATTTGAATTATATTCACAATTTTCCATTCAGTTTTTACACTGACTCAAGAATAGAAGGGTTATAATGAAATGCCAGCTGTTATCTGTAAGTGAAGCCACGTGTGAATTGCCTTTCAGGTGCCATACTCTTCTTTGTTACATGGCTAGTGCTCTTGGACATACTGCTCCCAGTATACCTTTTCAAGTCAAGGTTTAAAAATAATTGTGGTTAAAAGAAAATCCCTTTTCTAGACCGTGTTTTCATTGATAATCAGTAAAAGTTGTCTGTATTTCTTGATTCATGTATTATGTATATGACAAGAGTTGATTCACACTCTGAATACTAGTAGCTTCCTGCAGCCATAAAACAAAATACACATCTGTGATAGTAATTGTTCTTCCTCATTGTATACAACACATACAATGTCCAGTAATATCATCTGATGATAGAATTTTGCCAGATCATTTTGTTTCTCTCTGAGCATATTTGTCATTAATTTTGCAGCTGACTATAGTTATACCTGTTTTTGTTAAAATTCCTTTGACTGCAGTCATTAATCTTTGCTTGAATGACAAAATTCATAATGTAGGGCTTGACTGGAGTAATTGAAAATTATATGAATGCTTCATTGGCATCTTGTCCTTGTTTAATAATGTTTCAGCCCCTGTTCAATAATGTATTACAGTATGGGGGGAGCAAGGAAGTCAGGAGGTCTCCCAGTGTAAACCAGTCACTTCTAATTCACTTGACATAACCCATTCTGAGATCACACTATTTTCACTCTGAGATCATACCATTTATTCATTTATGACATTCTAATCTAAATGGGTTTTTGTCACTTTTACTCTTCTGTGAATGCTTTTGAATGAGTTTTCTTAAATTGGGGATTTAACACGTTATGATAGTAACAACAACAAAATATGTATTTAACCAATGTTAACTACTCACATAATGTGAAAGGTAGGTAGCTGAAACAAATAGTCCCCTCTTGACTGTCTCTATAGGGCATGTGTAACCATTGGAACAACAATTAAGTTGTCTGTACACCAGTCACTAGATTGCCAGGGAACCACCATTGGTCCCCAAGTGACACAGAAACACTGGCTAAAAGAAGGAATAAAAAGCAAAAGATGCAGAGAGGAAGACATGATGATTAACACTCTAAGGGAATAATCTCTATTGGGTAGGTATTAAAAAATTTTTTTCATATGAATTTAGCCTAAGTCTGACCTGCTAAGTCTGCATCTTTTCTGGTAGTTAGTGGCAGGAATGGAGGGGTGGTGGCAAATGTATGTTCTTAATTGTTCTTAGGGAATATATTGTGCTCAGTTATGAAGAATTATGAGGACAGATTAGACATTCATTCTGCTATTTGCCACCCATCCTAGGGTTTGCTTCTTTATTCAAATGAGTTAGGCCAGTTGTATATACGCACCTACTTAAAAACTACTTAGAACTGTGGTCTGAGGAACCAGCAACATTGGAATCATCTGAGGGCTATTAGGAATGCAGAACTTTAGCCCTTTCCCACACCCAGTTTTAATTAAAATCTGTATTTTCATGAGATCATCAGATAATTTATGTGGAAGCATTGCTTTAAAACATGAAAAGAATACCAGCTGAAGAAAGTTTGTCTTCCATTAAAAATTAGCTTTTTCGTGAAGTTTAAGAACAGGTAGTAATCTTGTTTAGCTAAACAGAAGAATTCAGAGAGGATCTCAGCAACCGGATTCTTGATTCCTAAGGGCACAGGGACTAATTCACATTAGATTACTTTTCTTTCATTTCTTCCCACAATGTTTTGTAGTATTCAGTGTATAGATTTCTTCTTTCTTAAATTTATTCCTAAGTATTTAATTCTTTTTGATGCTCTTTTAAGTGGAATTTTCTTAATTTTATTTTCAGGTTGTTTATTTTTATTAAGGTATCATTGATATACAATTTTATGAAGGTTTCACATGAAAAACATGGTTACTATACTGACCCATATTGCAGTCACTGTCCATCAGTGTAGTAAGATGCCAGAGTCACTACTTGACTTCTCTGTGCTACACTGTCTTCCCCATGACCCCCTGCCCACAGCATGTATGCCAATCATAATACCCCTCAATCCTCTTCTCCATCCCTCACCACCCACTATCCCCCAACCCGTACCTACCCTTTGGTAACCTCTAGGCCCTTTTTCGAGTCTGTGAGTCTGCTGCTGTTCTGTTCCTTCAGTTTTGCTTTGTTGTTATACTCCACAAATGAAGATAATCATTTGGTACTTGTCTTTCTCCACCTGGCTTATTTCACTGAGCGTAATATCATCTAGCTCCATCCATGTTGTTGCAAATCATAGGATTTGTTTTCTTCTTATGACTAAATAATACTCCATTGTGTATATGTACCACATTTTCTTTAACCATTCATCTACTAATAGACACTTAAGTTGCTTCCATATATTGGCTATTGTAAATAGTGCTGCAATAAACATAGGGGTGCATATGTCTTCTTGAATCTGGGATCTTGTGTTGTTTGGGTAAATTCCTAGGAGTACAGTTCCTGGGTCAAATTTCTGTTAGTTTTTTGAGGAACCTCCATATTGCTTTCCACAATGGTTGAACTCATTTACATTCCCACCAGCAGTGTAGGAGGGTTCCCCTTTCTCCACATCCTTGCCAACATTTGTTGTTGTTTGTCTTTTGGATGTTGGCCATCCTAACTGGTGTGAGGTGATATCTCATTGTGGTTTTAATTTACATTTCCCTGATAATTAGCAATGTGGAGCATCTTTTCATATGCCTGTTGGACATCTGAATTTCTTCTTTGGAGAAGTGTCTCTTCAGCTCCTCTGCCCATATTTTAATTGGCTTTTTTGCCTTTTGTTGAGGTGCTTGAGCTCTTTATATGTTTTGGATGTCAACCCCTAATCAGATATGTCATTTATGAATATATTCTCCCATACTACAGGACGTCTTTTTATTCTACTGATGGTGTCCTTTGCTGTACAGAAGCTTTTTAGTTTGATATAGTCCCACTTGTTCAT
Source organism: Smutsia gigantea (assembly GCA_032199065.1). Taxonomy (NCBI): domain Eukaryota; kingdom Metazoa; phylum Chordata; class Mammalia; order Pholidota; family Manidae; genus Smutsia; species Smutsia gigantea. Next base: position 55,922 of record JAVSCE010009598.1, read on the forward strand.
TTTTGCTTTTGTTTCCCTTGCCTGGGGAGATATGCTCATGAAGAAGTTGCTCAAGTTTATGTCCAAGAGATTTTTCCCTATGTTTTTTTCTAAAAGTTCTATGGTTTCATGACTTATATTCGGGTCTTTGATCCATTTTGAGTTTACTTTTGTGAATGGGGTGTCACAGTAATCCAGTTGCATTCTCTTACATGTAGCTATCCAGTTTTACCAACAGCACTTGTTGAAGAGGCTGTCATTTCCCCATTGTATATCCATGGCTCCTTTATTGTATATTAATTGACCATATATGTTTAGGTTTATATCTGGGCTCTCTAGTCTGTTCCACTGGTCTATGGGTCAGTTCTTGTGCCAGTACCAAATTGTCTTGATTACTGTGGCTTTGTAGTAGAGCTTGAAGTCATGGAGCATAATTCCCCCTGCTTTATTCTTCCTTCTCAGGATAGCTTTGGCTATTTGGGGTCTCTTGTTGTTCCATATGAATTTTAGAACTATTTTCTCTAGTTCACTGAAGAATGCTGTAGGTATTTTGATAGGGATTGCATTGAATCTGTAGATTGCTTTAGGCAGGATGGCCATTGTGACAATATTATTTCTTCCTAGCCAAGAGCACGGGGTGAATTTCCATTTATTAGTGTCGTGTTTAATTTCTCTTAAGAGTGTCTTGTAGTTTTCAGGGTATAGGTCTTTCACTTCCTTGGTTAGGTTTATTCCTAGGTATTTTATTCTTTCTGATGAGATAGTGAATGGAATTGTTTTCCTGATTTCTCTTTCGGCTAGTTCACCGTTGCTGTATAGGAGTGCAACAGATTTCTATGTATTAATTTTGAATCCCCAAACTTTGCTGAATTCAGATATTCGATCTAGTAGTTTTGGAGTGGATTCTTTAGGGTTTTTTATGTACAGTATCATGTCATCTGCAAACAGGGACAGTTTGACTTCTTCCTTGCCAATCTGGATGCCTTTTATTTGTGTTGTCTGATTGCGGTGGCTAGGACCTCCAGAACTATGTTGAATAAAGGAGGGGAGAGTGGGCATTCTTGTCTTGTTCCCGATCTTGAAGGAAAAGCTTTCAGCTTCTCACTGTTAAGTATTATGTTGGCTGTGGGTTTGTCATATATGGCCTTTATTATGTTGAGATACTTGCCCTCTGTACCCATTTTGTTGAGAGTTTTTATCATGAATGGATGTTGAATTTTGTTGAATGCTTTTTCAGCATCTATGAAGATGATCATGTGGTTTTTGTCCTTCTTTTTGTTGATGTCGTGGATGATGTTGATGGATTTTCGAATGTTGTACCATCCTTGAATCCCTGGGATGAATCTCACTTGATCATGATACATGATCTTTTTGATGTATTTTTGAATTCGATTTGCTAATATTTTGTTGAGTATTTTTGCATTTATATTCATCAGCGATATTGATGTGTAATTTTCTTTTTTTGTGGTGTCTTTGCCTGGTTCTGGTATTAGAGTGATATTGGTCTTGTAGAATGAGTTTGGGATTATTCCCTCCTCTTCTACTTTTTGGAAAACTTAAAGGAGGATGGGTATTAGGTCCTCACCAAATGTTTGATAAAATTCAGCACTGAAACCATCTGGTCCAGGAGTTTTGTTCTTAGGTAGATTTTTGATTACCAATTCAATTTCTTTGCTGGTAATTGTTCTATTAAGATTTTCTGTTTCTTCCTGGGTCAGCTTTGGAAGGTTGTATTTTTCTAGAAAGTTGTCCATTTCTTCTAGGTTGTCCAGTTTGTTAGCAGATAATTTTTCATAATATTCTCTCATAATTGTTCGTAGTTCTCTGGTATCCATAGTGATTTTTCCTTTTTCATTTCTGATTCTGTTTATGTGTGTAGACTCTCTTTTTTTCTTGATAAATCTGGCTAGGGGGTTATCTGTTTTGTTTATTTTCTCAAAGAACCAGCTCCTGCTTTCATTGATTCTTTCTATTGTTCTTTCTTCTCAATTTTATTTCTGCTTTAATCTTTATTATGTCCCTCCTTCTACTGAGTTTGCACCTCATTTGTTCTTCCTTTTCTAGTTTCATTAATTGTGAGTTTAGACTGTTCTTTTGGGATTTTTCTTCTTTTCTGAGTTATGCCTGTATTCAATATATTTCTCTCTTAGCACAGACTTCGCTGCATCCCACAGATTTTGTGGTGTTGAATTGTTGCTGTCATTAGTCTCCATATATTGCTTGATCTCTGTTTTTATTTGGTCATTGATCCATTGATTATTTAGGAGCATGTTATTAAGCCTCCATGTGTTTGTGGGCTCTCTTGTTTTCTTTGTGTAATTTATTTCTAGTTTCATACCTTTGTGATCTGAGAAGGTGGCTGGTACAATTTCAATCTTCTTGAATTTACTGAGGTTCTTTTTGTGGCCTCATATATGATCTATTCTTGAAAATGTTCCATGTGCACTGGAGAAGAATGTGTATCCTGTTGCTTTTGGATGGAGTGTTCTGTAGATGTCTGTTACATCCATCTGTTCTAATATGGTGTTCAGTGCTTCTGTCTCTTTATTTATTTTCTGTCTGGTTGATCTGTCCTTTGGAGTGAGTGGTGTGTTGAAGTCTCCTAAAATGAATGCATTGCAGTCTTTTTCCCCCTTTAATTCTGTTAGTATTTGTTTCACATATGTAGTTGATCCTTTGTTGGGTGCACAGATATTTCTAATAGTTATATCCTCTTGTTCGACTGACCCTTTTATCATTCTGTAATGTCCTTTGTCTCTTGTGACTTTCTTTGTTTGGAGTTCTGTTTTGTCTGATACAAGTAGTGCAACTCCTGCTTTTTTCTCACTATTAGTTGCATGAAATACCTTTTTCCATCCCTTTACTTTCAGTCTGTATGTGTCTTTGGGTTTGAAGTGAGTCTCTTGTAGGCAGCATATAGATGGGTCTTGTTTTTTTATCCATTCAGTGACTCTATGTCTTTTGATTGGTGCATTCATACCATTTTCAGTTAGGGTGATTATCGATAGCTCTTTGATATCGATTGCCATTGCAGGCTTTAGATTTGTGGTTACCAAAGGTTCAAGGGTAATTCCCTTAGTATCTAACAGTCTAATTTAACTTACTTTGTATGCTATTACAAACACAACCTAAAGGTTCTTTTTTTTTTTCGCATCGTTTTTCTTCCTCCTCCATTCTTTGTATGTTATGAATCATATTCTGTACTCTTTGTCTATCCCTTGGGTGATATTTATTTAGCCTTACGAATACTTCCATCTATAGGAGTCCCTCCAAAATGCACTGTAGAGGTGGTTTGTGGGAGGTAAATTCTGTCAGCTTTTGCTTATCTGAAAATTGTTTAATCCCTCCTTCAAATTTAAATGATCACCTTGCCAGGTAGAGTATTCTTGGTTTCAAGGCCCTTCTGCTTCATTGCATTAAATATATCAGGCCACTCCCTCCTGGCCTGTAAGGGTTCTGTTGAAATGTCTGATGATAGCCTGATGCGTTTTCCTTTGTATGTGATTTTTTTTCTCTCTCTAGCTGCTTTTGAAAGTCTGTCTTTATCCTTGATCTTTGTCATTTTAATTATTATATGTCTTGATGTTGTCTTCCTTGGTTCCCTTGTGTTGGGAGATCTGTGCACCTCCATGGCTTGAGAGACTATCTCCATCCCCATACTGGGGAAATTTTCAGCAATTACCTCCTCAGTGACACTTTTATCCCTTTTTCTCTCTCTTTTTCTTCTGGTGCCCCTATAATACAAATATTGTTCCGTTTGGATTGGTCACACGGTTCTCTCAGTATTCTTTCATTCTTAGAGGTTGTTTTTTTCTCTCTGTGCCTCAGCTTCTTTGTATTCCTCTTCTCTAATATCTATTCCATTTACTATCTCTTCTACTACATCTAATCTGCTTTTAAATGCTTTCATTGTATGTTTCGTTTTACATATGGAAGTTCTTAATGATTGAATCTCCATCTGAAATTCATTCCTGAGTTCTTGAATATTTTTCTGTACCTCCATAAGCATGTTTATGATTTTATTTTGAACTCTCTTTCAGGAAGATTGGTGAGTTCAGTTTCGTTTGGCCGATTTTCTGGAGTTTGTGAGATTTTGGTCTGAACCATGTTCTTTTGATGTTTTCTTTTCTGTGTTGTGCCCACTAGTGTGCAGAAACTCCAGTCTCTGGAGCTGCTCAGCCCCTAGAGTGAGGTTGGGGGTCATAGGGGAGCGAAGCTGGTGCCTGGGGGGAGGAAAGATCTGTTTCCTGATTCCCGTCTGCGGTTCCTGTCTCCTGTGTCAGAGCCAGTGGGCCAAGCACACAAGTGTAAGCCTCTGTGCTTTGCGTCTCTAGCTGTTGTAGGCGGGGCCTCCCTCTGGCTGGCCTGACGCCTGCACAGTGACTGTCAGTTTGCGAACCAGTGCCGGCAGGCTAGGAGGAAGGTGCAGCAGGCTGTTTGTCACAGTCAGGGGCCTCGGAGTTGAGTAGGCTGCCAGTGGGATGGAGCACCTGAAGCTCCTCAAAGTTCCCAACTTAGCTGGGCAGAGCACACCCAGACAACCTGTCCAGCTCTCCCTTCTCCCATGCAGTAATCGCTGTGCAAACCCCGCCTCTTCAGTGGCCCTCTCACTGCTAGGAAGCCTCTCAGACCACCCACCCCTCCTCTGACACTGAGCAGCCAGATGTGGAACCCCACTCCACAAACGGCTGGAATATCAGTCTCCCAAGCACTCTGCCCATCCGGGCTCTCCAACTTCTAGAGCACCACACAATATAGGCTTCCGCACACAAAGCAGATCTCCAGGGGTAGGCACTCAGCAGTCCCTCGGTCCCGCCGGATTAAGGCTTTCCTACATTACCCTGTTTCATGAGGTCTGCTCTGTTCATGATGTCTGTATGCAGTCTGGTTCAGCCTTCTTTCTTATTGCTGTTTTAGGGTTAGTTGTATTAATTAACTATCTTTTTGTACTATTTGTTGTTTTGGGAGGAGTTCGTTCTCCATGTGACCTCTCATGCCGCCATCTTGAATCCTCAGGTTTGTTAGTTTTGTTAATCTTTGCAAAGACTCAACTTTTGGTTTCTTTGATTTACTCTGTTTTTCCATATTCTATTTCATAATTTCCTTCCTTCTGCTTGATGTGGGTTTAGTTTGCTTTTCATTTTCTAGTTTCTGAAGGTGGAAGGTCAAGTTATTGGTTTGAGATTTTCTTTTGATAAACATTTTTTAAGAGCAGTTTTAGGTTCACAACAAAATTGAGAGGATGGTACAGTAAAGTCTCTATGTGTCTTTTGTGGCTTGATAATTCATTTCTTTTTAGCAGTAAGTAATATTCTGTTGTATGATGTACTACAGTTTATTTATCCATTCACTTACAGAAGGATATCTTGGTTGCTTCCAAGTTTTGGCAATTACAAATAAAGCTTCTGTATACATCTGTGTGCAGGTTTTTGTGTAGGCATAAGTGTGATTATCAAGAAGTGTGATTGATGGGTTTTATGGTAAAAGTATGTTTAACTTTGTAAGAAACTGCCAAACTGTCTTTCGATGTGGATGTACATTTTAGATTTGCTATCAGCAGTGAATTCCTGTTGCTTTGTATCCTTATCAGCATTTGGTGTCATCAGTGTTTGGATTTTAGCCATTTTAGCCATCACATAGATATTTGGTAATATCTTACTGTATTAATTTACAATTTCCTAATGACATATGATGCCGAGCATCTTTCCATATGCTTATTTGCAGTCCTCTATGCAGTTTGTTGAGGTGTCTGTTAAGTCCTTTGAATGTTTTTACAATCATATTGTTGGTTTTCTTACTGTTGAGTTTTGAGTGTTCTTTGTATATTTTGGATAACAGTCCTTTATCAGTTAAGCCTTTTACAAATATTTTCTCCCATTCTGTAGCTTATCTTCTCATTCTCTTGATTTTCTTTTTTAATGTAGTCATTTTTAGTTACAAATTTCTTTCTAAGCACTGCATTGATTTCTTCTTTGACTCATTATTATTTAGGAGCCTGTTCTTTAATTTCACATTTGTAAAGTTCCCAAATAGTCCTTCTGTTTTTAATTTTTAGTTTCATTCCATTTTAAACAAAAAACATACTTTGATTTCTGTCCTTCAAAATGTATTAAGACTGTTTTATGGCCTAACATGCTTTATCCTGGTAAATGTTGCATGTGCACTTGAGAAGAATGTGTATTCTGCTGTTGTTGTCTGCAGCATTTTATAAATATCTAGTTGGTATTTTCAAGTCTTCCGTTTCCTTGTTGATCTTTCACATATTTTTCATTGAAAGTGGGATATTGAAGTCTCTATTGTTAAATTGTCTGTTTCTCCAATTCTGCCCATTTTTGCTTTCATTTATTTTGGGCTCTTTTGTTAGGTCCATATATGTTACTAATTGTTGCATCTTCCTGATGGATTGTCCCTTTTACTATTATAAAATGTCCTTCTTTGTTTCTAGTAACAATTTTTGTCTTGAAGTTGATTTTCAACTGATATTAGTGTAGCTACTTCCACTCTCTTTGTCCTAATAGATTATTAGTAACTTCTTAAATTACTTTTAAGTTTTGTTTACAGTTTTGTTTTTATAAATAATATTAACAGAGATATCAGTAGCTATCATTCATTAACAGGCCCCTACTGTTTGCCAGGCACTCCATTGATTGCTCTGCAGTGTTTTTTTTTTTAAGCCTCTCAAAACTCTGCACAGTAGATACTGTCTTTATTTTACAGATAAGGAAACAGACTTAGCAAATTTATTTAATGGAAGCCCATAGGCTTCTAGCAAGTAAGTGAAGGAGCCAGAATTTTAAATTGCTGTATTTCTTACTGTCACTCATTGAGTCAGCTACAAGGCTACATGGATAAGAAGTAAGTAGTTTCATGTACCATAAGAATAGGGGTAATGTGAACTTGAATTTCTTTAAGATACTGTTAATAAATTATGTATATGATGTGTAATGTATAAATAGATTTTCTATGATTTGATGCTATTGGAATTGAAGGAGAAACATGGCCAAGAAGTAAAATGATGGTTAAGTGCTTACTCTGTCAAATGGTCTATTCTCTTTTTTGTTTTCTTATTTGTCCAGCTGGAAATAGAAAAGAATAGCAAATACATGAAAGAAAAGATGTGCTACCACAATATCTCATAGACAGTATTTTCTTCTCTTTTAAATGTTTACTTTATATATTTTCCCTCCAGATAATACATTCACATGGACCAAAATTAAAAAATACTGAATACAAGTAGGCTATTCAATAAAAGTTATTTTTACCATGCTCGCCAGCCATGATGCCAAGTAAGTTTCCTTGGAGGCAACCATTGTTACAAGTCTCTGGTGTTTCATTCTAGATGGTTTCTCTTTTTCTCCTTATTTCTCTTTTTCCCATTTTTCCCCTCCCTCCCTAAACACACACACACAAAATCTACAAACATTAGAGTAAAGGAATAAAACGGGACAGGGAAATACTCAGGGATCAGCAACTATGGGAAACCATTTCTGCTCCTTAGCCTGAAAGCACAGCAGAAAGGAGCTGTTAACAGAACTTGACAGGAGCTGTAACAGAGGGAGAGGGGTTGTTAAACAGGATCTGTGGTCTAAGAGAAATGCAAACTGCCTGTAGTGAAGGAGCCAAGGAAAAAAAGTTCCTTTAACACTTATACCACCCTCTGATTTTCTAGACATTCTGTTCATTGTTTGAAAACATCAGAAATGAGGAAAGTGCAAATCATTTCGCACAAAGAAGGGTAGAGAAAGATGAAAAGTAAACCTGGAAGGGCAGATAGAATACTGAACACAATTAGGTTATATGTCAATAGATTTTAGACTGGTATATTATACATCTGCTGTGTACTTGCTTTTTTTTTTCCTTCTTAGCAATAAATGGCAGATATCATTTTATATTAATGTACAAAGAGCTTTTTTTCCCCTTACAGTTACATAGTATTCTATTGTATAGGTGTATGGTTATTTATATAACCAGTCTCCTGCATATGGATATATAGGCTGTTTCTAATCTTATATTACTACAGACAGCACTGTCATAAACGATTGTGTAAATTAATTTTATGTACATGTGCACATATATCTGTAAGATGAATGACTAGAATGGAATTGTTAGGTCTGAGGGTATGTGCATTTATAACATTAACAGATATATTATCAGATTGGCTTTTGTACATAACTATTTAATCTTCCCAGCAGTTTTTTGGAGTGCCTGCTTCTCCATTGCCTTTACCAACATGCTGCTGTTATTATGCAGAACTAATATATCTGCTGTCTTTCTGTTGATCAAAGCCCCACAGAATGTTCATGCAGGAGTTTTTTTTCCTACTTTATTATGAAATACTTCATTTCTTGAAAAGGAACATACCATAACTACATACTAGGAATAAAGACTAATAAACTGTCACAGATTTAGAAATAAAATACCATGTTGAATTCAGCTTTTTACCATTAAGTAATGACTATTTTATCCATAATAAGTTTTTGTCTTAAATTGGTATATATAATATAGACATAATACAGAATAGACATAATACACCTACATCAGCTTTTTTTAAAATCAACTTCTTAGGACAATTTTTTATTGAAAAATTGTGAAGATAGTACAGAAAGTTCCCATATATCCCACATCCAGTTTCCTCTGTTATTAACATATTATGGTATATTTGTTATAATTAATGGACCAATATTGATACGTTATTATTAACTAAAGTCCATACTTTATTCGGGTCTCCTTTTTACCTAATGTCTTCATTCTGTTCCAGAATACTACATCACATTTAGTAACGTCTTTACAACTCCTCTTGGCCATAATAGTTTCTCAGACATTTCTTATTTTTGATGACTTTGACATTTTGAGGAATACTAGTCAGATATTTTGTAAACATCCCTCAATTGGGATTTGTCTAATGTTTTTGTTATCTATTGGGGTTTTGAGTATTGGGAAGCAAGACCACAGAGGTAAAGTGCCATTTTCATCACATCACATCAAAGGCACATACATTACTTAAATCACTGGTGATAATGACTTTGGTTATCTGGCTACGGTAGTGTGTGTCAAGTTTCTTCACTGTAAAGTTACTCTCTTTTACTTCTTTTATACCAGCTTACTTTGATGTTTTTGCATCTGCCCTGTTTATCTTTTCTCCTTTTATTTTCAATTCTTCTACATTCTCTTTTACACTTCTTGTAATACTGATAGATTTGGGTTTTTACTGACAAATTTTGTGCATTCTATTTGTCCCACTTCTTGGCTTTTATCCCCCTCCTATTTTTGATCATATCTGGATTCAAATATTTATTCCCCCTCTGATACTGTATTTTTCCCTGTACTAGTTTTTAAGTTTTATAGTTTTTCCCCTGTTTAAGTGGCTATCATTGAAAATCTTAGCTTTTATATCTTCACATACTGCTTTCTCCTGATTTCTCCATTCTAATCTTCTAGAACTCTGATAGAATTATGTTAGACGTTTTCATCTTGTCTTTCACTCTCTTGTTTTTCATCTGTGTTCTCTATGTTGCAGCATTATAATTCCTGCTTCAGCAAGTTCTCATATTCTCCTCAACGTGTCTTGTCTACAGGTTTTTTTAATAAGTTCTAGTTTCTGAAATGTGCCTTGTATTTTGTACAGTTTCTTGCTTCTTCATTTATAAATTATCTTATATTCATTACATAGTTTTATGATCAGATTGATTATTCCATTATCTGTGGTGTTCAGTAGCCTAAATCTGTTGTTTTTCTTCTGGCTCTTGCTCATGATGCTTTATTTCTCTTGAGTGTGAGAACTATGTTCATTTCGTAGGCTGTGGGTATCCTGAAGGTGAAGGAACTCCAAAAAGGATTTTCATGTGCTCTTAGTGGCTGCCAAGGGATTCTACCAATGTGGGATTTAATATCTGGGTTTGAGATTTCTTCCATAGCACAGACAGATTTCTAACCTTAAATCAGCATGCCAGTCGACTTACAGTCACAAATTCTTAGAGGAAACTATCCTCCTCATCATACTGTTCTTCTTGAAGATACGACAGTTTTCTTTCATTTTGTTGTAATGTGGATTTTTTTTTCTTAGATTACCCTTTCACTCAAAGGTAAAAGGGTATAAAACCCTTTTGAGGGTCTGAGAGTCAGGTCTCCAGCATTGTGCAGACCCAAGACTTTTATGACTTGTAAAACCCAGTATTTTAGGTCTTCCCTTGTAATTTTTTTCATTGAATAAAAAAAGGTCATTTGTCATCATAGAATTTCCCATTTTCTGTGTTATTACTCAAATCTCAATAATACTTATATAATAAGTTCTATGTTCTGTATTTCTTATAAGCAGGTGGTTAGACCTCATCAATGAAGTTATGTATGGTTTTTTTTGCAAGACTATTTCATAAATGGTTCTGTGCATTTATTACAACACAGTATGAACACATAAGATGTAGTTGCCTTTCAAAGAGGGGACATTACAGCTGACACCACAGAAATACAGAGGATCATAAGAAACGTCTGTGAACAGTTGTATGTCAACAAGTTGGATAACCTAGAAATAAAGGGTGAATTCCTAGAAGCATACAACCTATCAATATTGAATCTTGAAGACATATGTGAAGAAAATGTGAACAGACCAATAACAAGTAAGGGATCATAAACCTCCCAACAAAGAACAAGGACCAGGTGGTTCCACTGCTGAAGTCTACAAAATATTTAAAGAAGAATTAATGCCAATACTTCTAAAACTCTTCCAGAAAATTGAAGAGGAAACACTCCCAAACTCATTTTATGAAGCCAGCTTTACCCTAATACCACAGCCAGTTAAGGATACTACAAGAAAAGAAAACTATAGGCCAACACCCCTGATGACTATAGATAAACAAATTCTCAGCAAAATATTAGCAAGCCACATTCAACACCACATTAAAAGAATTGTACACCATGACCAGATTAATGTGACTTATCCCCTGAAATGCAAGAATGGTTCAACATCTGTAAATCAGCTAACATGGTATACCACATTAATAGAATGAAAGATAAAAATCATAGGATCCAAAAAATTATGAGAGAATACTATGAAAAATTATATGCTAGCAAACTTGATAACCTAGAAGAAATGGACAACTTTCTAGAAAAATACAACCTTCCAAGGCTGACCCAGGAAGAAACAGAAACTCTGAATAGACCAATTACCAGCAAAGAAATTGAATTGGTAATCAAAAATCTACCTAAAAACAAAATCCATGGACCAGATGGTTTCACTGCTGAATTTTATCAAACATTTAATGAAAACCTAATACCATCCACTTTAAAGTTTTCCAAAGAGTAGAAGAGGAGGGAACACTCCCAAACTCATTCTACGAGACCAACATCACTCTAATTCAAAACCAGGCAATGACACCACAAAAAAGAAAATTACAGACCATTATCCCCGATGAACATAGATGCAAAAATACTCAACAAAATATTAGCAAACTGAATTCAAAAATACATCAAAAAGATCATCCATCATGATCAAGTGGGATTCATCCCAGGGATGCAAGGATGGTACAACATTCGAAAATCCATCAACATCATCCACGACATCAACAAAAAGAAGGACGAAAACCACATGATCATCTTCATAGATGCTGAAAAAGCATTCAACAAAATTCAACATCCATTCATGATAAAAACTCTCAACAAAATGGGTACAGAGGGCAAGTATCTCAACATAATAAAGGCCATATATGACAAACCCACAGCCAACATAATACTTAACAGTGAGAAGCTGAAAGCTTTTCCTTCAAGATCGGGAACAAGACAAGAATGCCCACTCTCCCCTCCTTTATTCAACATAGTTCTGGAGGTCCTAGCCACCGCAATCAGACAACACAAATAAAAGGCATCCAGATTGGCAAGGAAGAAGTCAAACTGTCCCTGTTTGCAGATGACATGATACTGTACATTAAAAACCCTAAAGAATCCACTCCAAAACTACTAGATCGAATAAATTCAGCAAAGTTGGGGAATACAAAATTAATACATAGAAATCTGTTGCACTCCTATACAGCAACGGTGAACTAGCAGAAAGAGAAATCAGGAAAAAATTCCATTCACAATCTCATCAGAAAGAATAAAATACCTAGGAATAAACCTAACCAAGGAAGTGAAAGACCTATACCCTGAAAACTACAAGACACTCTTAAGAGAAATTAAACACGACACTAATAAATGGAAATTCACCCCATGCTCTTGGCTAGGAAGAAATAATATTGTCACAATGGCCATCCTGCCTAAAGCAATCTACAGATTCAATGCAATCCCTATCAAAATACCTACAGCATTCTTCAGTGAACTAGAGAAAATAGTTCTAAAATTCATATGGAACAACAAAAGACCCCAAATAGCCAAAGCTATCCTGAGAAGGAAGAATAAAGCAGGGGAAACTCTGCTCCCTGACTTCAAGCTCTACTACAGAGTCACAGTAATCAAGACAATTTGGTACTGGAACAAGAACAGACCCACAGACCAGTGGAACAGACTAGAGAGCCCAGATATAAACCTAAACATATATGGTCAATTAATATACAATAAAGGAGCCATGGATATACAATGGGGAAATGACAGCCTCTTCAACAGCTGGTGTTGGCAAAACTGGACAGTTACATGTAAGAGAATGAAACTGGACTACTGTCTAACCCCATACACAAAAGTAAACTCAAAATGGATCAAAGACCTGAATGTAAGTCATGAAACCATAAAACTCTTAGAAAAACACATAGGAAAAAAATCTCTTGGACATAAACATCAGCGACTTCTTCATGAACATATCTCCCTGAGCAAGGGAAACAAAAGCAAAAATGAACAAGTGGGACTATATCAAACTAAAAAGCTTCTGTACAGCAAAGGACACCATCAGTAGAACAAAAAGACATCCTACAGTATGGGAGAATATTCATAAATGACATTTCCGATAAGGGGTTGACATCCAAAATATATAAAGAGCTCACACACATCAACAAACAAAAAGCAAATAAGCCAATTAAAAAAATGGGCAGAGGAGCTGAACAGACACTTCTCCAAAGAAGAAATTCACATGGCCAACAAGCACATGAAAAGATGCGCCATATCGCTAATCTTCAGAGAAATGCAAATTAAAACCACAATGAGATATCCCCTCACATCAGTTAGGATGGCCAACATCCAAAAGACAAACAACAAATGTTGGCGAGGATGTGGAGAAAGGGGAACCCTCCTACACTGCTGGTGGGAATGTAAATTAGTTCAACCACTGTGGAAAGCAGTATGGAGGTTCCTCAAAGAACTCAAAATAGAAATACCATTTGACCCAGGAATTCCACTCCTAGGAATTTACCCTGAGAATGCAGCAGCCCAGTTTGAAAAAGACATATACACCCCTGTGTTTATTGCAGCACGATTTATAATAGCCATGAAATGGAAGCAACCTAAGTGTCCATCAGTAGATGAATGGATAAAGAAGAGGTGGTACATATACACAATGAAATATTATTCAGCCATAAGAAGAAAACAAATTGTACCATTTGCAACAACATGGATGGAGCTAGAGGGTATTATGGTCAGTGAAATAAGCCAGGCGGAGAAAGACAAGTATCAAATGATTTCACTCATCTGTGGAGCATAAGAACAAAGCAAAAACTGAAGGAACGAAACAGCAGCAGACTCACAGAACCCAAGAATGGACTAACATTTACCAAAGGGAAAGGGAGTGGGAGGATGGGTGGGAAGGGAGGGATAGGGGGGCAAAGGGGGCATTATGATTAGCACACATAATGTAGCTGGGGAGACATGGAAAGGCAGTATTTACAGAGAAGACTAGTGACTCTATAGCATCTTACTACACTGATGGACAGTGACTGTAATGGGGTATGTGGAGGGAACTTGATAATAGGGGGTCTAGTAACCATAATGTTGTTCAAGCGATTGTACATTAACAATACCAAAATAAAAAAAATAAATTAGTAAAAAAATTCATAGGATCATTTCAATACCGAAAAAGTATTTGATGTAATTCAATATCCTTTCATGATAAAAATTCTCAACAAATAGGTATAGAGGTAATGTATCTCAACATAATAAAGGCCTTATATAAGGAACCACAGCTAACATACTCGGTGATGATAGATTGAAAGCTTTCCCACTAATATCAAGATCAAGCACAAGACAGGGCTGTCCATTCTCACTACTCCTATTCAGCGTAGTACTGGAAGTCTTAGCTGGAGGAATAAGGCAAGAGAAACAAATACGTTATCCAGATTGGAAATAAAGAAGTAGAATTGTCTTTGTTTGCAGATGCTATGATCTTATTATATATAGAAAATCCTAAAAACTGCCAAAAAAGAAGTTAGAATAAGTGAATACAGTAAAGTTGCAGGATGCAAAATCAACCTACAAAATTCAGTTGTTTCTAAATACTAACACCAAGCTATCTGAGAAAGAAGACAATCCTATTTATATCAAAAATAAAATATAGGAATAAAAATAAGAATTATAATACACTGATTCAAGAAATTGAAAACAAATAAATAGAAAGACATCCCATGTTTGTGGATTGGAAGAATTAATATTGTTAAACTGCCCATACTACCCAAAGCCATCTATAGATTCAGTTCAATCCCTATCAAAATACCAATGGCATTTTTCACAGAAGTAGAAAAAAAAATTTTCTGAAGTTTGTGTAGAACCACAGAAGACCCCAGATAGCCAAAGCAATCCTGGGAAAGAAGAAAGTGGAAGGCACCATATTCCCTGATTCCAAACTTTATTAGAAAACTATTACAATCAAAACAATACAGTGCTGGCATAAAAACAGGCCAGTGGAACAGAATCAAGAGCTCAGAAATAAACCCATGCATATATATTCAACTAATATTTGACACAGGAGCCAAGAATACTCTGGGTAAAGAATAGTCTTCAATAAATGGTATTGGGAAAATTAGATACATGCAAAAGAATGAAACTGGACCGTTATCTTACACCACTCAGAAAAATCTATGCAAAATAGACTAAAGACTTAAATAAACCTGAACCTGTAAAACATCTATAAGAAAACAAGGGTAAGCTCCTTGACGTTGCTCTTGGCAAGTGATATTTTTGGATATGACACCAAACAATAAAAGGAAAAAAAAAGTGGGACTATATCAAACTGAAAAGCTTCTGCATAGCAAAAGAAGCAATCAGTTGGCAAAATGAAAGGGCAACCTATGGAATAGGAGAAAATATTTACAAAACAACTTTTGATAAGGGTTAATAGCCAAAATGTATAAAGAATGCATACAATTCAATAGCAAAAAAACACAATCATTAAAGGGCAAAGGAACCCCTATGTTTATCAGAGCACTATTTACAATAGCCAAGACATGGAAGTAACCTTAGTGTCCATCAATAGATGAATGGTTAAAGATGTGGTACACACACACAATGGAATACTATTCAGCCATAAGAAGAAAAACAAATCCTACCATTTGCAACAACAAGGATGGAGCTAGAGGATATTATGCTCAGTGAAATAAGCCAGGTGGAGAAAAGTACCGAATGATTTCCCTCATTTCTGGAGTATAAGAATGAAGCAAAACTGAAGGAGCAAAACAGCACCAGACTCTCAGACTCCAAGAAGGGACTAGCGGTTACCAAAGGGAAAGGGGGTGGGGAGGGAGGGAGAAGAGGATTATGGGGTATTATGATCACACATGATGTGGTGTGGGGGGACATGGAAAAGGCGGTATAGCACAGAGAAGACGTAGTGACTCTATAGCATCTTACTACACTGATGGACAGTGACTGCAATGGGGTATGTGGGGGTACTTGATAATGTGGGTGAATGTAGTAATGATAATTGTTCCTCATGTGAAATCTTCATAAGATTGTATATCAATGATACCTTAATTTTAAAAAAAAACAGCAAAAGACTTGAACAGACATTTATCCAAAACAAACATACAGATGACCAACTGATGTATGAAAAGATGTTGAACAACACTGATCATCAGGAAAATGCAAGTCCAAATCACAATCACTTCACACATTTGAAAGGCTGTTATCAAAAAGACAGACAGATATTGGCAAAGCTGTGGAGCAAAGAGAACTCTTGTGCTCTGTTGGTAAGAATGTAATTGGTATAGCCACTGTGGAAAACAGTATGGAGATGGATTCCTAAAAAAACTGAAAATAAAAGTATCATACAATCCAGCAATCCCACTTCTGAATGGGACAATCCAGAATCCAACAGTCCAAAAGAAATGAAATCACTATCTCAAAGAGTACTTGTTACCTCCATGTTCATTGCAACATTATTCACAATAGCCAAGACATGGAAACAGCCTAAGTATCCATTGACAGATAAATAGATAAAGATAATGTGTTTGTAAGTGTGTTTGGTATACACACACACACTGTGAAATATTCAGCCATAAAACAAATGAAATCCTGCGTTTTGCAACATAGTTGGATCTTAAGGGCATTTTTCTAAGTGAAATAAGTCACAGAGAGAGGTACTGTGTGTTCTTACATACGTGTGGAGTCTAATAGCCAAACTCACGGAAATAGTAAAAAGGTGATTGCTAAGGGCTGGGGAGTGGGAGAATTAGGGAGTTGTTGGTCAGATGGTATAAACATGCATCTAAAAGTTCTGGAGATCTAATGTATAGTGTGGTGACTATAGTTAACAATACTGTATTATATACATGAAATTTAAGAAAGATCTTAAGTTTTATCACCACAAAAATGGTAATTTTATATAACTGGATTTAAAACTAGTTAACCTTATTGTGGTAATCATTTCTCAGTATGGATGTATACAAATCATCACATTGTATACTTTAAAGTTACATATGTGATATGTCAGTATCTCAGTAAACCTGGAAAAAAATGTGTAGTTGTCTTTTTTATGGTAAAATCTGTATCCACTGATTAGTCTTAGCAGACTGATGCATCCAGTAAAGTTCCCTTCAGCTTCTACCTACTGGTGTTAGCAAAAATGATTGTTAATTCATTGCTCTTGATCTATTATTTCATTAGGTGGTACAGAAAAGTGACATTATAATTCTTTAATTCTTTCTGCATTTATTAGCTTAGAGTATTTATGAAAAGGTGAACAGAGAAAGAATTGCTGACTCAAAGGGTGAATCACATATATATTTTTGTTAGATTTTGCCGAATTCCCCTCCATGGGTACTATACCATTTGTATATCCACCTGAAATGGATGAGTGCCACTTTGCTCACAGCTTTGCCAATAAAATGGTGTTGATGAACTAAAATTTTAGACAATCTGTTAGGTGAGAAGAGAGATCTCATAGTTTTAATTTAAATTTATGAGTGTGATGGCTAAGCCATTGTAAAGCAACTAAGAACACTGTAGACTTTGAAAAGGGGTACTGCAACGTATGAAATACATTTTTAATATTTTTCATGGCTTCTATTTTATGGGAATTTTATATTTTTGGTAGTTCCTAACCTATCAGTTACTCTCTAAGAATAGTCTACATTGTTATCTTCTAACCCATGACCTTCTATTACTCATATGAATTTAACCGATTACTTTTCTGATTGCTCTCACAAACTATATTGTTGGCTTATTTCAGTACTTGAAAACCAGTATAGACTTAAGAATTGGAGTACTTTATATTAATAAGAGCTTCGAGTAATATTTACACTCAGCCGTCTGAGAAGCGTTCATGTTTACATTGCTTTATGTCTGCGTTCCTGTGGATAATCAAAAGAAATTTAAAAAACAAAATCCTTAGTGATTCAGTTTTGGAGTGCCCACTGTTTTCAAAAGTTTTTAGTTAGACATCTCATTAAGTCTTCTTTGGTCCTCATTTATAAACCCTCTTATGAGGCAAATGACTAGGATACCTTCAAAATAAGGATTTCTTGTATTTATTGCTGGATCATTTCTGTATTTGTCCCTAAAATTTGAAAGTAGATTCGTTTTAAGAAGGATATTCAGTAATGTGAGATTTTCTGGGTGCACACTGTATATAAATACAGGTAGCTGAATTATAGGTCCAAAACATAATTACAGAATCATTTTAAAAAGGTAATTACTGATTGTAGATCTAAATCTAAGTCTACTGTCTCTTTTCTCCTCTTCATTCACAGATTTGTGGCTCCATGAATTTTCCCCCTCCTTGTCCCAGACCTTTAAGCGAAAAGAACCTATATCCTTTATTTCTTACCTGAGGATTTCTTGAAACAGTTTTGTTTCTATGCCAGAGCCTTATACCATTAATTTTTCTTCAAAGATCTGTCTTGGATTATACCTCCTATCCCAGAATTCTATTGGGCTTAACTTAGTCTGTTAATTTTGGAAGAACTAAGAACTGATATTGTTACTATGTAACACTAAAGTACGGTATTCAGAGTACTGCATTATTTTAATTTTCACAACTCTGAGATAGACAATATCTTCATTGAACAGATGAAGCAGAAATTGAGGTCCAGTGAGAGTAATTTGTCCAAATTCACACAGCAGACCCTACCAAATCCTTACCTACTTTGTTATTTTGCCTCCCAAGCAACCTAATATAAGCTGCTCAGATAAAAAGAAAATGAAACAGTAATGTCAGGTTAATTTTTCTCAGTGTTATGATTACCTGAATTTTATAAACTCTTTGTAAAGCAGTTTTTCTTATTAATAAAAGCAGTTGTATTCTCATCATGGAAATTTTGAAAAATAAGGTATGTTTAAGGAAGGAAAAAAGAATGTATAATAACAATTCCTTGGCATATATCCAGTCTAATATTGCTGTCTCTTTTTATTAATTAATGGTGTTGATGTTGGTGTTTCTTTCACCACACCTTAAAGAACTTTTCCAACTTTTTATTTTGAAATTAAAAGAGTGCAGTAACTTAGGCATGGTTTTCTCCAAAAAGCAGAAAAATACTGCATTTTTCTAATAAGTTTTAAGAAATGAGTCTTCATCCTTTACTCACTCAACTCTTTTAAGCTTCTCTAAATTGATACTATTATTGATAGTACCTTTTTTTAATTTTTTTTATTGATATACACTCTTATGAAGGTTTCACATGAAAAAACAATGTGGTTACTACCTTTACCCGTATTATATTGATAGTACCTTTGTCTTTGTACTTGCTTTGAATACAAATCTTGTGGATTCTATTCCAGTTTATTCTGACTTTAAATAATGTTATTAGTTTTCCTAAATTATCTTTCTTATTTTAGCATATTTTTCACCAGGAACTTTTACCTATTATATCACGTTTTTCAAAGATCTGGCCAAGGTTTCTATCAGTTAACCTCCACCTTACTGGTACACCAGCTTTTAAAAAATATATAAACCCTTTGAATAAAGTCTTTTGCCTCTAGTCAGAAGGTCTTTTAGTATGCCCCCTTTTCAGATCATAGCCTTCAAGGCTAGGTCAAGATTCACTTCTTTAATTAGTAAATATATACATACACACAGCATTGAAAAAACTCATTGTAGCTTTACCACTGGATAATTTTTACTTAAAATTTTGCTACCATGTATCTGTATAGTTTGTACCATATCATCATATGTTTGTTAATTTTGCCTCATGAAGTCTTTCAATTGTTCAATGTGTATTTATTGTCTCTCATTTGATTGTAGGCTCCTTGAGGCAGAGGCTAGTGTTTTAAATTTTATTCACATTTATTTTAATGCATAATAAAATGCGGTGTGTACAATAGGTACTTAATAGGTACTTAGTAGTTGACCTTACAGCCCACAGATATTCCTTGGGCTGTTCTACCCTTGGGATAAGCTTAAGCTTTCCCTTAGCACAAACTATGTAATAATAAAGAACTACCATAATAATCTTTAGTTACTATACTTGGTAATATGCTGTATATATTATATACCTGAAGGAATGGTACTCACCTGCTTTGACTCTGGATCTTTTATTTTTCAAGTTGTTTGGGGTTTGTTTTGTTTTGAGGGTTTTTTGGTCAGTTGTTATTATTTTGGCTACTTAAAAACTTGTCCAAGGACATATCCTTTCTTACCTGTTTACAGTCTAATGACTAACTTCTTGTTATTAAGCAAAGTAATTTACAGCCTGAGTTTGCTGGATGTTTACTCTTACATAAAAATGGTAAAATCTTAAAAGCAGAGCAATCAAAGATGAAACTTGCATAGGCTTATCTGAGGCTCTCAGAGCTAGCCTCTAAAGTCTAGTGTTCAAAACAGTGATGAATGCTAGAGAAAGAGTTAAAACTCTTTACTGTCCCATCAGGATTCCCACATACTTCTAACTGAGTTTGCTGTGGTATTATTTCATGTCTTCAATAAATCCACGTTTGTTGATTTGGAACTATATAATTTATTCTCTTTTTAAAGTCCTTTTCAACAAAAGATTGAGTCAAGTACTTCAGAGTCAAATACAGAGTGCTGCAGCTAGGACCTGTACTGTTATGCCCTGTGGAACAGGCCAGAGTGCCCTGATGCCAGATGCCAGGTGCTAAAGATGGCTGTGGCCTAGAGAGTCCCTGAGAGTGATGTCAGTCATCATCAAAAAGCATTTTTTAAGCACCTATTTGTACATGGTTCTATCCTAGGCACTATACAAAACGAGTTAAACAGACATGGCCCCTGCCCCCTGGGAGTTTTCAATCTAAGATGATGCTGACATGGACAGACATAAAGGATATTGAGACAACTGAACAAACACTGATCAAGAACATAAAGTACTAACATTATGCACAAGCAAAGGGGTAAGTGCATTTTATGGGATAGTACATAAAGGAAGCCTTGCGGGACATGAGTAGGGTGGGGTAGAGCATTAGTCAACCTCTATCAGGTTAGGTTAGTTTTCATTGGGAAGTTGGATTTTCATACAGACTTAAAGAAGGGACAGAAATAGAGTGCAGCAAAAAGAAGACTTGGAGCAAGGAAAAGTTTAGAACTATATTGTTGGAGACTTGGTGGCTTCCCAAATCTGCAATTCTGGTTACTTCTGAATCTGAAAGGGAGGTTTATGTTTTGGCTTACCAAGTTGGCATTTGAGTTGGGTCTAGATCAAAACTAGTTCAATACAAAGCAAAAAGCAAATCAAAAAAACCTGGAAACTTGAGTAGCTTCTAAAAGCTGTCTATTCTATTGATTATATATCTCTTTTATAAACCATGGCCACTTAATGGAAACCTTGGAATTCATGGGTGCTGTTATCAGGAACTTAATGCAAGGTTATCTTGTGAAGCACCTATAAATTATGTTTTGTGTTAGACACTTTAGCACTCAAGCAATGTATAGAAATTATTTCTCAAGAGAGTTGGTCAGAGGGGTGTTCTTTTGTTTTGAGGATACCTTCCTATCCCAAAGGAAAGGTCCTGGGGATTTGGGGTATTACTGAAAACAGTGCCACCCGATACTGAACACTGAGTATTATCTATTCTTCAGTCATTCATTCCATACCTTCCAAGATGTGCCTTTAGTACCAGGTATATGTAGATTTGAATTTAAAGCAAACCTGCAGTAAATCTACTTTTGCAGTGTCTACTAGATAAAACTGATTACTTCTTTTTCAGTAGATTTGGACTTAGGAGTTTCCCCAGTAACTTCTCAGCTCACTGTTTGATGTCATTCAAATCTGAAATGTGAAAATTTGAATTTGTCCAACATATTAGGGTTTATTTCTTTATAAAAGTTTTATTGCACAAGAGATTTCTTTTAATTACAAGTTTCCCTAGTGCCCTTTAAATTATTGATTTTCAAAACTTACACTTATACAAAGATTCTTCAATTGCTATCCATTATATAAATACAATGCTATTGAAAACATAAGTGGTGAAACCCATGGAGGCATTAAAAATTCAATAATGCCGTTTAAGAATATTGAAACCTTTTTATGTCCTTATACATTTAACTTGAGAGGTATATTTATTCATACTTCTTCCTCCCCATTAGAATTGGGGTTTTCAAGAGGTAGAGGCTTGCCTTTCCTCACTTCCTGTAACTCTTTGTGCTGTCATCTCACAACAGGTAGAATCTAGTGACTTTTCTTTTTTCCTTTTATGACCTCCAGTCGTGGGATAGTAGTAGTGTGTGATACTCTTCCTAAGTAGGAAGAGCATGATTTAGAGACTGTCATTCAGAGGATTTCAGTGATTGTTCTTATTCACCAAATAGTTTGCCTAGATAATCTTCAGCTCTCAGAAATACCTCCCCTGGGTGGCAGTTTATTATTCTAATGGAATGTTGCTGCTAGGCAGTTATCCTTCCTTTTAAATCTTAAACTAATCTTGGACTAGTCTGTCTGGAATAGCCTTGAGAACTTTAGGTAGATAAACTTGAGACAAAAGCCTGAACAGAATTTTTTCAGAAAAACTAAGAATAGGGATTATAAAGTGCAGTCTCTGTTTCCATTTAATCCAACACATCTTTTACATATGATCCAAGGGATGAGTAGAAAATTTCGAAAAGTAAGTATGAGGATATATGTTTGTTTTAGCTTTACAAAAAGAATTTACACCCAGTGACTTGGGAAGAAAATTGACAATGAGCTCATATTAGAACCTTCTGAGATTTTAAAGGGAAGACAATTCAATCATCTCTAGATTGTCTATGTTCATGATAGGTAAAAGTAGTAGTGATGAATTACTTTTTAGGAATGATGTTTTCATCCCAATGATTGATTACTTTTTTTAAGGAATTATATTGCTTCCCTCCATCAATAGATAGCTCCAATAATGCTGTTGAAAGGGGTTGCTGAAGGTACATTAGAAGCATGTAAAATAGTTTTTCTTATAAATTCTGATTCTTACTAGGTCAAAAATAGTCTTATAACTTGGGCTCTGTGCAGAGAAATGAAGAAGGAGGATCTAGAGATTTTACCAGTTTTAAACAAGTACCTCAGTAGAGAATTAGGAGAGTCATAGGAACTTGGGATTCATCAATAAGCAAAACAAAAAGGTTATTTTCCCTTTGTAGCTTATGTTCTAGTTCAACAGTCAGTGAACTTTTTCTATTAAAAAACATGTAGTAAATATTTTAGACGTGTGTGTGGCCAATAAAACTTTATTTACAAAAACAGGCAGCCAGCTGGATTTAGCCCCTGGGCCATAGTTTCTTATTGTAGTAAGTGGAAATATAACTAGTAAGTAAATTTGAGTGTTTTAGATGATAAGTGCTTTGGGAAAAAGAAAAGCAGAATAATCAAATAGATCCTGAAGTAGAAGTTGGCAGGGTGGGCCTCACTGAAGTCAAGAACAAGAGGAACCAGCAAAGGACACTGAAAAGTGAGAGACTAGCAAGATGGAAAGAAAACCAAGACCAAGAGGTGGTAGTGTCCTGGAAATGGAAGGAAGAGTCATGTATGGGGAAGAAAAAGGGAACACCTGTGTCAGATATTGCTGTTGGCCAAATAGAAAGAAGGATTTAGCTGTGTGTAGGTTGTTAGTGACCTTAATGAACAGTTTTGGTGGAGTGGGTTCAAGAGAGTGGAAGGAGTGTGTGTGAAAACAAGTAAGTCTTTTGAGGAATTTTGTTGTAAAAGGAGCAAAGAAATGAAGCAGTGGGGGGGAAAAGCATCAAGAGAAGAGTTGTTTTTTTTTAAGATAGAAGAAATAATGACTTTTGTTCATGGAAATAATCCAGTAAACAGTATTGGGAAAATGACATAGGAGAGAATTGCTGGATCTGTGGCTTTGAGTTGGTGATGGGGTGGGATCTGGTGTATACGTGAAGGGATTGACTTCAGGTAGGTGTGATGTTGCTAGACAGGTACATATGCTGTGGAGAGGCTATAGTTCTCTTGTAGCTTCAATTTTCTAATTAAAGATTTATCAGTAGAGAATATGAAAGCTGAAGTGTTGAGCTTTTACATATATACTTACGGTCTTTAACTTTTAGTACCAATATTTGAGGGATCTTTGTTGAGTCACTAAAGTTACTTTTATTGTGCTTTCTGAGGGAGTTATAAACTTAACCCAGCGAATTTGTGTGTTTCAAGGAATAAACCCTACATTATGAGATGGAATAATGCTACATATAATTCCCTGTGGCTCAGTGCCTGATACCATGTAGGCACTCAAGAAAGCTCTTATTGGAGGATGTTGAGTCAGTGTGCACTGAACTAGACTTACTTTATCTTTCTGGCTCCAAAAGTTACCTTGTCATGGTTTTAAATGTTATGTAAGTTAGGATTTGACATTGGTTAAGTAAATATGCTAAATTTAAATCATAGGTCCTTTGACATCTCTCCTAATGTTCTTTCTGCTTTACAGTGTGGCCTCTCTTTATACTATAACTAGTGATCTATTGGCTCCAGCCATCAGGGGGAGTACTGATCACTGGCACTAAACATGGAGTTTGTTCTTAACATGTTTAAGTATTTTATCATCATACTGCTGTATTAATTTCTTTGTACAATGAAAGCAAATTTTCTTGTGTGTACATCATCCTGTAGCTTGTAAGCCCCCAGAAGGTAGGTAATAGCTCTATACATAATTTCTAAGAAAATGTCTCAAGTAATAGTTGGTATATAGGGGGTATTCAACAACTATGGTGATTACTAAATCAAGGTTTCATATTCTTTTGATTAAACTTAGATATCAAAGTCCTTGCTTTATTTAAGGCCTGAGACCCTTCCACTATTCTGGCAAATTCTGGAGCTAAATTTTATTGGGCTTAATAGCAGTTACTAGAACACCTCAAAATGTAGCTATTCCAAATAACTTCAGGAGGAAGTAGTAGCTAAATTTCATAGTAAGCACATAATAATAGAAGCATGCTTGGCATATACAGCTGTTGGAGTGCCATAAAAACTGGCTTTGTGATCATTAAAACAAGTTTGTTAGAGAATAATACTCTATACTAAATATAGCAAGCATACTGAAAATCAAAGATTGACAGTGTGTATCTATAAGAAGATAGCCTTGGTTACCATCACACACTGTACCAGAAGAAATGAGGGAAGTTGAAGTGATATTCTTACTAAGTACTAGAGAATCTAACTGTGGCCAGAAACTGTTTGGGAAGAGCAAGCTAAATTGGCCATTTCATTTTCCAGTAGCCAGTGTTATTAAAAGATAGAAGTAAGAGAACTATTTCTTTAATAAAGAGGCAGCTGTATTTGAGGCTTTACTCTTTGGTTTATATTTTTGGTTTAAATTTTTATAAAGTTAAAATTTTGAAGATGCTGTTTCCCAGAGTTTAGGAAGTAAAACTATTTATTCAAATGGCTGAGTTCTAAATCTGTTCAAATCTGTGTTCCCACCACATTTATAACAGTTATTTCTAAAACATCAGAACATCCAACGTTATAAAAACATTTTGGATCTATGGAAAATACTGAGTAAGTCTGTTGTTGTTGTGTAATCCAACTTGTGTTGAAACTTTACTTGTTTTCTTTGTGTTGCAGGTCCAGTTGTTTACGTCTTGGATCTTGCAGATAGACTGATCTCAAAAGCTTGTCCATTTGCTGCAGCAGGAATAATGGTTGGCTCTATCTATTGGACAGCTGTGACTTACGGAGCAGTGACAGTGATGCAGGTTCACTATTTTACTCTATTCAATGATCTACATTTGATATGAAGATCTATCTCTTAGGAGTTTTAAAATTTACTAGTGTGAACATGTAATAACATAACTGCAAAATAAGAAAATATATACAAAGCTATCTAATGAAAAGTCTTCTTACTCCTGTCCATCATTTACCTAGGTTCCCCCTTACCTCACCAAGTAGCCACTATTATTAGCTTCATATATATTCCTTCATATTTTCTTTGTGCATGTGTAAGAAAGTAAATACATTCTCCCACATACATACACTTCTTTTTTTAATCCCAAAAGGAAGCATATTGCAGCTGCATCCCTTTTCTCACAGTGAGTTTTGGAAATATTTTTATATAAGTATGCATAAGTCTGCATAGCATTCTGTGTATAAATTACAATTTTCTAACCAATCTCTTGTTGATTAGACAGTTAGTTGCTTCCAATTTTTTGCTATTACAAAACAGTGCTACAGTCCATAACTGGTGATGAAGGTAAGAAAGACTTAAATTTCAAGATTAGTCCCAGGCTCTTGATGCTTCTCTCTTTACACCTCTTCCTAAAAGATTTCCATCTATCATCTCTGTGCTTTTTGTGCTCAAATCTGTCTTTTACTCTAATCTTTCCCCAAATCCAGCTGTACAATAGAAGCTTAACCCTCCTTAAATGACTTCTTGGGACTTCACACTCAGTATTATTGAAATCAAACTTGCTTTTCCTCAGTTAGAAACCTAAATTTATTCTCGATTATAATTTCTCTATACCTTTGATTCCTACTGGTATTTTCCCATGTACTTGATTTCTTAGAATTACCTTTAACTCCTTCTACTTGGTATTGAAAGCCCTATATCCAGTCCACTGACCAAGTCCAAGCAGTTTCTATTTTGGTATATCTTGTATCTGTGGCTTCCTTTCCACAGTCTTTACCACCTGACTTCTTGCCACTGCCCCATCATACCTGGAAGGCTTAAAGGAGCCTCTTGGTTGGTTTTCCTCATTTCATTCTCTTCTATCCATCCATCCTTACAAATAAATCTTCCTAAAATATAGTACCTTCAGCATACTCCAAGCTTATTGTCTCCTCTACCTTCAGTATTGTTTTTCAAAATCACCTAAATTGGTGAGGTGTTTCATAAATAACTCAACAACAGTTAACACAGTTCGATTTATAGATGATGTAACTTGCTTTTCTATAATATAAATAATTGACAGAAAAAAAGGGATCAAGAGAGTTAAATAGAATATTCTAGAAATTGCACATAACCTGTCTATGGGAGGGTCCATAGTGAGCAGCCTTTCTGGTTGCTTCACTAATAGTCATAGTGAGACAGAGTATTGCAGGGTACCTTCATTATTATGTTGGTGACACCCAAAAGTCTGGATATCGTCACTGGAATGAATCAAAATAGTAAACCACCATTTATCATGAGTCTACTAGATAAAGATTGAGAATCACTGACTTGAAAAAGATTCCATTTCCTTAACCTGATTTGTTAAGCAGAGTCCTCCATAATCTTACTTCATTCTACTTTGAGGCCTATGGAGCTGTCTCCTGTAAAGCATATACACAGAGCTAACACCTAAAAGGCTTTCAGAAAATTTTTTTTGACCAGTTCTATCAGCTAGTACCACATTAGACTGGTGATAATATAATGAGTATCAGTACATCATTATATCCAGGAAGTTCAGGATGATTTACTAGGACTGACAGACATGTAAAATTAGAGTAAATTATACATTATTTATAATTTATATATAAATTTATATTTATAATTATATTTATATAGAATATATACATATATAATTACACATTTATATATAAATATTTATAATTATAATAATTATTATACATTATTTAACAGGTGTGTATTTTTTGCAGATGAGGAAACTAAGGCCATCTGAGACTGAGTGATTTCTCTTAAGGCCTAATAGACCATAAGAAATTGGGTGGCTCTTACTGAGGAAAAGATTGTACTAGCCCAAAATCTTAAAAGAATTTTGATAAGTAACAGGATACTTCAACAGGAGCCAATTAATAAATATAGTTTGTATCCTCCAAAAAGGGCTACCAACCGGATTTTGGCATTTTGAACCATATTTTTTATGATTTATTCAAAAAGTTAACATAGAGCTGAGGTCTGATAAAATACATATTAAAAGCTCCGATCCCCAACCTCAAGGAATATAGTCTAAGACAAGGTGTACATAAGTGAACAACTGGAGAACAGTTATAAGATTAATACACAGATATGAAGAGAGTACAGAAGATGATGCATAAACAGTATTTTAATTCAGTAAAAACGAAGTATCATTTGAAGTTATTAAAAAAGTAAGTCTTGAGGTGACCCTTGAAGGAAATAATTTTGATTGGTAGAGGGGAGGAAATGATACAAGGAGACAAAAATGAACATGTTGGTTAATGGTGACAGTAAAGAAGACCTAAAATTATGATAAGACATGTATATCCTATGTCACCATTTAGAAATAACCTTCACATGTACTGTCTCATTTGAAGATTCTTTTTAGCCCAGGAATGAGGGAGATTAGGTATGACAGTAGGCAGTCACTGCTCTGTGATTGAAGAGCCCTGGGAGGACTTTTACCTGTCTGAGCAGATCTGATAGTGAAGGTGCCCCACTGTACCATCAGCGGGATATATAGTCTTTTTTTAACATTTGACTGTTTCTTTTCCTTTTGTCCTCTGATTACTCAGAAGGTCAAGTAAATCAGATTAAGGAATGAGATCACTATTCTTTTCCCATTTATTTCTCATGACCAGTCTGAGGTTCAACCCCTCTTAGTTGTAACGAATTTGAATGTCGGGACCGTCACAACATTTTTATCAAAAAGACAACTTGATAGTTAACTTGTTTTTTCCAGTACTGGGATGAAACACCTTTTAAGCACTGATGCATTTAATCCTTGTAATAATCATGTGACATAGATAGTATCAATTATTCCTAGTTTACAGGTTCAGAGAGTTTATATGTCTGGTACCACATGGCAAGGAAGAAGCATTAGGACTCCTGTCCCTAATCTAGGGCTCCTTGAGTGAAATCTGGTCTCAGAGGCAGCCGAAACACTTTATCAGAGAACAATGGAACCTCAATATCCAACCTGTTCCACTTCTGCTGTAGTGTAAAGACAACCTCCATAAGCATTGTCCATTCTTAATTACACTGCATTTACTTATCTTTAATTCTGACTAAGAAAACCTATTAGTTCATCACTGTTCCATTCTCACATTAAAAGTAGGGTTCTAATAGTGAGTGCTTTAAAAGATCAGGCTTTAATTAAAACTCTCAGCCTTTCAGCATTGTGATCTGCAAGCCTAGCTTAATTTAGCTTTCATTTATTGCCCATGAGTATGATGGTAGTAACAGGTGGTATACTACAGGTATTGCACTATCCTATCTCCTTTACAGCATTTATATTTGTACACTTGTCTTTCACCTCCAAAAGACATCTATTTAGCTCACCATTTTATCCCCAGCATCTGGGCCTGTGTCTGGCACACAATCAGTATTAAATTGAATGAATGAATGCAAGTATGTGTGCATGGTGAGCCTCTGCTTCAGCACAAAGCATCCTCCTGTAAGAAGTGGGACAGTAGGCCTTTGCTCAGTGTTTGCCCTGTTTCCTTTTTTATTTCCTCATTCTTAGACATCTAGTAAGGTTTTTACTGCCACCCATGAGGAATACATTTTTTGCTACTATAGTCCATACCTGAATATTCACTTTATATTTTTAAACCCTAAATTCTCAAAAGAATACATAATCCAGCAAATTTCTGAGATTATTTGTTAACACTTTGAGAGTCTTTAAATCACAGCTATAACTTAAAGTGATTACACTGAACATAATAAATGATAGAAAGATGTGATGTTGGGAAGCATTATAAATAAAGACAAAATCTTGGCTGATCCACTTTTTCTACCAGTGCAGGATTAGGGTTTATGAAATACTGAGAACCAAACAGTTTCACTTTAAGGCAACTCCAAATGATCACCCTTCACATTCTCTTACAAGATGAAAAGTTGTTACATTTCTACCTGTAGACCCAGACTATCAGATATTGATTGATACCATGGGTTTTGACCATTTGGAAGAGGCTAGCCTTTTACCATTTAATGTTACCTCTTAGTTAGATAAATAAATAAGTGAAAGTCTGGGCTACATACTTAGTTGAAATTTTAGAAGAACCCATTTTGGTCCTCTCCACATACTTTATAAATATTTCTACCCGGCTCAAGTCTATTGTCTAGAATTTCAGTTTGCCCTGACCATTCTCAGCTTGACCTTACTTCACATCTCCTTATAGTCCACCTAAAAAATCTGCTGTAATAACTGACCTAAAGAACATCTTGTTATTGAAAAAATCACATTTACATTTTCATGACTTGCCATCCTGAGCTACATTGCATTGCCTCTGGCAGCTTTTAGTCTTCCCTACCTTCTTTCCTCTCTTCCCTCATCTTCCCTACCTTCCTTTCCCCTTCTACATATCAAAGATATTATAGACAAGGTCCTTTCAGTCCTTGCTTCCTGACTTTTTGCTTTTTTCTTCCAGGCTTATGTGATTAATTTAGAATCCTTTATGGTAGTGTCCTCCTATCAAGCTGTTGCCTCCCCAGGTGATACCTGGGTGTGCTAAAAAATGCCCACGATTCTAAAATAGTCTCTTTCCTCTGTCATAACTACTAAGAATAATTCCTCAGAGAAATATGTTTAATTTGCAAGTAATTGAGACTTTCAGCTAAAGGGAGGTCATTTAAGACCTTTGAAAGAATTTTCAGGCAAGTTCTCTAATTAAAAGTAAGAAGCTCACCAACAAAATGCCATGTGGAGAGAAGTGTGAGGACAAGATTGATCCAGGGTTGAAAAGGATTTTGCCAGGAGGGAAGTATGAAGATTCACAAGTACAAATAAATCCTGTCCTCTTGCCTTCTGGATCTAAACCAATTGAGAAATCGCCCCAGGACCCAGATGGGAGGAGAAGGGCTGTTTTAGCTTCATTATCCCATAGATAGGGCACCCTAGGGTTCATAGACTAGAAAAAGTGACTGGAACCTGTAGCCAAAACTGGACCTCCTACTGTAGTCTCTCAAATCTAGACCTTGGGATTCCATTTGAGGAGAGTTAGTCTGCCAGTAGAGCGTAAGCCAGCCAGAGAGGTTACACTTTATCCCAGACACCACTGAGTAAGGAGAAAGAGCCGGAGAGAAGTGAGCTTTCAGGCCATCTCCTGAGGGCTGGTCCTGCCCCTAGCTATCCTTACCCTCCTAGTTGGAAGAGCAGGAAAACAGATGGCTCTGCTTGAAGACACATAGGACCTAAAATTATTGCCCAGTCAAACCAAATCAAGTAAGAGGATTAGAAGCAAAAACCTTCATTAGATAAGGAAATGATTCTAGCAAATGCTATCTGCTTCACAGGTTGTAGGCCATAAAGAAGGTCTGGATGTTATGGAGAGAGCTGATCCTTTATTCCTTTTAATTGGACTTCCTACTATTCCTGTCATGCTGATATTAGGCAAGATGATTCGCTGGGAAGACTATGTGCTTAGACTATGGCGCAAATACTCAAATAAACTACAAATTTTGAACAGTATATTTCCAGGTAAGGTCCTAAATTGTGGTGAGCATGCCAAATTAATCTTATGGATGAATCCTAGCATGCAAAAATATCTTAGCTGTTCTGATTTATTAGCGCTAATACTCTGCATTTTTTTCTTTAGGGATTGGTTGTCCTGTTCCTCGAATTCCAGCTGAGGCTAATCCTTTAGCAGATCATGTCTCTGCCACCCGAATCTTGTGTGGAGCCCTTGTCTTTCCTACTATTGCAACAATAGTTGGTAAACTGATGTTCAGTAGTGTTAACTCTAATTTACAAAGGACAATCTTGGTAAGATGGCTTTGGTATTACTTTTTTCAAGTGACTATACAAAACAGCTCTGTATTTGTTTCTTTAAACAAGTACCCAGTGGGGCTATATAGAGAGTGCTTCTGTGCCTTTAGCCTCTATATGATCTCCAGTAGCATCTTACTGTCATCCAATAGCAGTAAAGAGGGAGGATTCACTGCGGTAGTTCTGGCCTTCCAAGATTATGCTGTGTGCACTTTCCCTCCTGGAATGTGCATGAATCAAAATACCTGTCCTGTCAACAAGACTGTGGTGAAGAGCTTGTACTCTAGGGTCAGACTGCTTGGTTTAAATCCTAGCAAAGACACTGCCTTGCTGAGGAAATGAAATCACATTTCTTCTCTGTGCCTATAGATTGAAGATAGTAATATAGCTCCCTTGAGATAATTGTGAGGATTAAATAAAAGAATTCATTGGAAGTACTAGCACACAGTAAAACCTTTATGTTGTTTGATGTCATTATTCCTCCCGCTTCCCCCCTCTGGTGTCAACCTGCACATAGTGCCTGAGCATTCTCCCTTATATATCAGAATGGATGCAGAGATAAGTGGAAGGAAGATTACTCAGATAGGATAACAGGGAAGGTGTCTCTGCCCTGTTACTTGTAGTCTCTTCCTATCTCACCCCCTAGTAGAAAAGGAATTATTTCATTTGCATTTATGTTAACTAGCATCAATGCCTCTGTCTTGTGGTCTAAGTAAAATTATTTTATTATTGTGTTTCTCTAAATATGCATTATAAGAAGCTAATTTCCCTTTTTATTTTAGGGTGGAATTGCTTTTGTTGCCATAAAAGGAGCTTTCAAGGTTTACTTCAAACAACAGCAATATTTACGTCAGGCACACCGAAAAATTCTAAATTATCCAGAGCAAGAAGAAGCATAAAACTGTGACTTCTGGTTGTTCTGCAGTCCTCTCATCCTTATGGGTCTGTTGTGTTGGTTTTGATCCCATCATTAGTGCACAGTAGTGGAGACTTGTGATAAGTTGCTGCTCTCATATTTTTAAGAAATATAATAAAGCACTTAGGGCAAGGGAAATTCTCTCAGTAATCACAGAACCTAAGGATGTGGTTTGTTCTTATTGTTTTATATGTATTTCTTTATAGCAGTCATCTGAACCATCACCTTAGCTTGGTAAACCTGGGTTTTATTGATGTTTTCTCCAGAAAGAAATGTAAAAATCAAACTGTGCAAATGTTTAAAAGTGCACATGCTGTTTTACTCAAATGCCTCTTTTGTACATGTTCATGTTCAGTGTTGTCTTAGAATCAGCAACTCAATGAAGGTACTCTAAGGATTTTTCTCACTGGCATAATTTGATTACATGCTATACAGAAGTATATGTTAATATGAGGAAATGTAAATTAAATTAGCTATAAATAATAAACCAAAAATGTATGTAAACATTCAAATGATTATCTGAACAAATGCAATTTTGTTGTGTTTTTCTTAACCCATGTGATGTCCTCCAAAATGTGTAGGGTAAAAATTCACAGGGCTTCCAGATCACCTTTTCACTATTAAATTTTATTTATATAATGTTGACATCTCATAGTTCATAATGTAATTTTGACTCACGCAGTCTCAATTACTCTGTGTGTGTGTGTGTGTGTGTGTGTGTGTGTGTGAGAGAGAGAGAGAGAGAGAGAGAGAGAGTCAGGAGAGTCAGTCACCTGGTCCATCACTGGAGTAAGGTTTTTAAATCCATATTTCTAGAAATCAAAGCTACCAGTTTATAGTAGTTTGAGCATAGAGAATGATTTGCAAAAAATCAATAAATTTTACTCTCCTTTTTCCCTGATTCAGTTATTCAAGTATTTGTTGATCACCTCTTATTTGCCCAGGCACTTATGCAGAGTGCTATGGGACACAGGGGTGAACAGGACAGACCTGGTTCCTGCCTTTATGTTGTTTACAGTCTAGTTTCAACAGATAGAAAACCAGCAGTGAGTAAACCAAGGTAAGGCCTTGAGCAGTTTGTTTTTATACCAGTCAGTGAGGAGATAATTATGAAAATAAGTCTTGAGTAAATACCGAAGTCATTGTTTTTGGCTTAAGTTAACTTATTTAAAAATTGATGTTATTAGACTTTATTTGCTTGTCATATCAATGAGGCTAGCACCTTAATCATCACTGTTTAGTTTTATGTTCATATCTCAAAAGCAGTTATTTATTTTAAGCCATTTTCAATAGTGGCCCTTTTAATGTTCAACAATCGGAATGGTCTTGCAGTTATTTTCATTAATTAAAATCAAGTTTCCAAAAACACTGTCTTCTGTTCATAGTATCTAATGCATGACAATAATAAATGTTTCCCCTTACTGATAAGAGGCCACTTCTCTTTAGGGTGTAGCAAATATAGATTGAGCTATGTTAGATTACAGTAATGTATGTTAATTTTAGTAATTTAAGACTAGTACCTTTCTATAGTATGAATGTCTTAATTTTGAATTAGAAGTTTCTGTGAATGGCTGTTGAACATTCAAAGTTGTAATTATATGGGGAGAAGGGAATATTAGACTGACAGTGAGCTTTATTAAGAACACTGCTACAATTCTGAAGGGGAAATGTAAAACCTATGATTATATATAAAAATAAACAGACTATATAGCTGTAATTATAAAATATATTGGCTTTTCTTTAAATTTTCAGTATGAAAAGACATATTGGAGATAGCCTGCATAATGTTGTTATATAGAACAGCTTTTAAGCAGCCTTTACTAAACTTATACCAACACATGGTTCTCTACTTACTACTTTAAAGTCCAAGATGGGAGGTCAGGTTTATTGGCAACAGGGCTCATGAGGGCCCGGGAAACAGCCCTAATCCTTTGGGGGCATCAGGGAAGGGTTTCTAGGGCTCTGGGGAGGGAGTTACAAGTGCCTGGGGACCACAGTGGTCTCTAAAGAGCCATAGCTCAAGAAGTACCTTATACCAGTCTCTTCAGAAAGGTGGCCTGCACCACCATGAAACAACAAAAGAGTAGTCTGATTAAAGTTGAATGGACCTGGGTTCAGATCCTAATTCCACTTTTAATAACTATGTATGACCTTTGCCAAGTGACTTTCTCTCAAATGCAAGTTATACTTATCCCAGAAGACTATTTCTAGGATTAACTAGGAATGAAAGGAACAGAGACACTGTAGGCTCGAAATAGCCCCTACAGAGTAGTTGTTTCTTAATTGCTGGGTAGTCTGTTCACATGCATTCTTGGAAGAGGTAAAAGAGATACTAGGAGACAGATTAGAGGGATACTGTAGATTTTTGGGATCGATGGGTATTTTGATGTTCTCCAGTTTTGTTTTTGTGTTACTTTACTATGTTTCTATAAATTCTAATGTTTCAAACCTCTTTTATAAAATTCAGTGACAATTAGTAAAATTCTCTTCTTTGCAGAACTTTTATCTCCAAAGTGGCTGAAAATATTGTTCATTACATTATCAAATGACTGTGAAGAACATAAAATTAAATTTAGTGACTTAATTAGTCACTGCCTTGCTAACTGCTGTAATTTTTAAAAACATCTTGTTTTTAATATAGAAGACTATCTCAGTACTGGCTGGATTAGATTAAATAAAGAATTTTTATGTTCCCTAGGTGTTCTTGGTCTGTTGAACAACTAGACATAATTTGTTAATTCTATGCCTACATGGTTCTTTTTAAATATCAAAATACCAGTGAGATTTTTCTTTCAGTAAAAATCTGAACTTTCAAAAACTAGAAGAATCTATCTTAATTTTATAAGCAGGCTAACCTAAATTCCAAATACGTTCTAATGTTTTAAATGTACCCCCTGCACCTACCCTCAGAGCCACTTGGACTGACTGACTGGACAAGCAACTAGACAAGATCTGTGGGTGGTATCATGCCACTGGATATCTTTAATTATATTCAAGTGTTGTGAAAACAAGTTGCTTCCTCTGAGATAGTAAGAGCCTAAGTTTCTGAAGATTAGAATTCTCTAGAATGAGTACATCAAATAAATGCTCTTTTTTATCCATGGTGGGTATGCATCGTTTCTAGGTCACCAGCAGAGAAGAAAAGGTACAGAGTAGGACAGTCAGGGATGCATATTCTAGATGGTACTTAGTTGTAGGGCAAGTCACTTTGTCTCTCAGACCCTCAGTTCCCTCATCAATTTTAAAACATTTATAAATTATAATTTATGAAATTATAAAACATTATACAAACATTTAATTATAAAATGTTTCCTGGACTTTTGTGAGGATTAAGTGGGGTAACATTCTATGACAATTCAATGTGCAGAAAAAGTAAATCTTTTGGTTGAAGTAAAGATTGGTTTGCCTTTGCCTGTCTTTGGTCTCCTGGGATCTCAAGGTTGCCTCTCTCCTGCCTACCACCCCCCTGCACACACACACACACACACACACACACACCCCTCCACTAAAAATGGCAGAGCAGTGAAAAGTCTTACTTGACTTTGTGGAACCAAGATCCTGAGCAAGGAGAAGAGAAAAGTGTGTGGCTGAATGGTTGTAAAAGCCTTAGGCAAACAACAGGAGCTAGACTATCATCAATCTGGGCCCCACTTACCTTCACCTCGCTGGATTTAAATGTTGATAACAGCCTGCCCCAGGTACTGTTTGTCAACAACATACACTACTTTACCAGATGTTTTTTGAGTATTTAAGCCAGGTGCTGGCCTAAGTCCTGGGGTAAAAAGAAAGAAACCTGCTTTAAGATTTTACAGTCTTCAAAATACAAAACATCTTTCAAGCTTTACAGTATTACCACCCCAAGAGTGCAAAATCTGTAGGGGTGGGGTTTTGGTTTTTTTGTTTTTTACTGTTCTATATACCACAAAAGCATTCATGGGCCACTGTGGAGTACTTTGAATCCTTAGAAAATGTGCCCTACTTAAATATAGACTGTCGCTAGGTTAAATTAGCAGAAAACAGTAACAGGAATTAAGGTAGTATGTTCGTGATCCCTTAGTACACATCAGTTTATCCATATGTATTAGTGTGTTCATCAATTCAGGCAATTGTGCACCAAAAATAAGACTTGCTAAAATACACAATTTCTAAGTATAAATCTTTTATTTTTGTCAAATGATGACATATCTGATCAGTCAGGGTCTAGTCGGGAGACAAATGACACCAGTTATTTGAACAGGAAAAATGTAATAGGAATTGTTAACGTGTAGAAAGTAAACATTACAAGGAGTAAAGAGGACTTTAAAGAAAAATAGACACAAAACAAAGCAGCTACTACTACAAGGCTGAAGAAGAGAAGACAAGGGAAGTAAAGAGCAAGAGAAGGCCTCTTTTCCCCAAAGCTAAGGTTCAGACCTCTTTGACGAAGGCATGGCTACGACAGAACTGTGCCCCACAGGTGGCAGAGGACCCTGCCGGAGGGCAGGCTGGAGCTGGTATATAGAAGCTGAGCTGGTGAGGAGGGAGGCCTGAGGGTGCAACTAGACTTCTGCATAGCTGCTGGGCTCTGCTAAAAGGTCAGAATGGAGGCTGGAACATAGGAGGAAGGTATCTTCCTGACACAACAGCCTTGCAGTGTCACCCCAGTGCCCTCCACAAAAAGCCTAATGTTCAAAAGAAAAAATGTTAACAAGATCCAGTTCAGTGTTATAAAGTTGAGCCAAGAGGGTGAATTTGGAACTGAGAGCAAGTTGGCATGTGAAACTGGTGCCCTTTTTTGTGGCGCATTCTAGTCAATCTGACATACACCCCACCCCCACCACAAGGAAACAAAATGACCTCTTTTCAGTTAATAACTTAGAAAGTATTTGGGAAAGTCATTTAATCCACAGAAAGGACCACGGTGATTTAATATAACACCCAGGATGATAAATGGGCTGTTTTCATATATTCCGGTTGGGGTATAAATTGGTATGGAGGGCGATTAGTATCTGTCAAAATGACAAATGCATACACCCTTTGACTCAGTTCCAATTCAAGGAATCTATCATATGATACACTTGCACTTGGGTATAGCAACATGAAGTTATTTGTTGCAGCAATGTATGTAATAAGAGATTGGAATCAACATAAATGTCAGTTAGGAATTGGTTAAATTATGGTTTAATATCCATAATGGAACCCTATGCAGCTATAAAAAAAATGAAAAAGCTGTTTACATATTGTTATAAAAATATTTCTAATGTATGTTGTTAAAAGGAAAAAATCAAGATGTAGAAGAATGCTTATAGTATATTACCACTAGTGGAAAAAGGGCAGGCACTAGGGAATTTATATAAACATTTATCTTTGCCTTTAAAACATCTCTGGAAAGATACATGAGAAAACTGTAGCCATCTACAGGAGGTTTGGACACTAGGAGGATGGGGTAGAAGATAGGAGGGAGATTTACTGTTACCTTACATACTTTTTTCTTAACTATGTATATACATTATTTTTAAAGTAATTAAGAGTTAATTTTCCCACTGAGGACAGTTCTGAAAATCAAATAGGAATTTCTGTTTCTTTTGAAGATAATAACTTTTGAACTGCATGGCAAGTTTCTCCTTTATAAAGATCGATGTGATTTTTTTTTTTGAGAAATGATTTTGCATCTCCCTCAAATAGATCTTCCAGTAGGTATTCAAAAATGTTTATTGAAATGAGAATTTAATGTGAGTAAATGGTGAACCACTGTGTTGTGTACTTGAAACTAATAATAAGATTGTCTATCGACTATACTTCAATAAAAAAAGTTTATTGAACTGAATTTACTTCTATAAGATTCATTTTTAATAGAACATATTACAACTAGTTTTGTTCAGCAATTTATATAAGTGGATTTTGAGAAAAAGCAATCCACCCCATAAAAATGGATACTAGAACTTATTAAAGCAGGAAATTAACATAACCTGAAGGTTTATTACCCATTCATTTATTCACTCATTAATTTGTTAAACAAACATTTCTTGAGGACTTTGTATCTATCTGATATTGACTAGGCACTGGAAATTCAGAATTAATAGTAATAAAGACTACTGTGGTATCCAATATTTATTGCATGCTTACTGTGTGCCAGGTACTGTTCTAGGTATGAGTATTAACTCATTTAATCTTCACAACCCAGATGTACTGTTTTTATACCATAAACAAATTGTAATTGTTAAAAATGAGGTAAGTGAGGCACTCCATTTTGTTTTGTTTTTTAAGGAAGTTACCCAGGGATACATTCCTCTACCCACATAGAGCTCACAGTGTAGAGGGGGACAGCCAGGAAAATATAAATACCAATATAGAGTGAAAAGTGAAATGACAGAAGAGTTACAGAGGTATCAAGGGGGTGGAGCTTCCCAGAGAGGGATCTTGGAATATGAATATGAATTTGACAGATGGAAAGAAAGGGACATAGATAGGCACAGTGTCTTGAGGAAAATTCTGAAAAAAAAGTGTTGATACTAGCCTCATATACTCAAGTATTTTGAAAAGGGGTACTGAATATATTGAAAGTGTGGTACTGTCATGTAAATGGACAAAACATTGGAAAGACTAGAAGTCCAAAAATAGACCCAAGTGCAAATGGGAATTTTGTATATGGAAAAGGTAGCATTTAAATCAGTTTAAAAAAAGATAAATTCATCAGTATGTGGTGTTGGAGTGACTGGTAGCCATCTGGAAATTCCATTTAGCAAAGTAAACTCCAGTTAGAACAAAAATTTAACCATTAAAACACTAAAAAAGGGGGAAAATATTTGCAAGACATATCTGAAAAAGGACTTGTTTCCAAAACACAGAGAACTCTTAAAACTCAACAAGCAGAAAACAATCCAGTTAAGTGGGCAAAATATCTGAACATACACTTCCCCAAAGAAGATGTATAGATGGCAAAAAAAAAAAAGATGTTCAACATTATATATCATTAGGGAATAACAAATCAAAATAACAATGAGATACCACTACACACCTTTAGGATGGCTAAAATCCAAAAAGCTGACAATTGCCAAATGCTGGCAAAAAGTGTGGAGCAAGAGGAACCCTCATTCATTATGGTGGGAATGCAAAATGGTACAGCCACTTCGGGGGATAGTTTGGTAGTTTCTTACAAAGCTAAATATAGTCTTTCACACACTGTTGTGCACCCAACAATTGTACTCATGGGTATTTAAATGGAAAACTTTTGTCCACACAGAAACCTGCGTACTATTGTTTATAGCAGCTTTATTCATAATTGTCAAAAACTGGAAGGAGCCAAGATGGCCTCCAAGGTTAATGGATACACTGTGGTGTATCCATATGGCGGATTATTATTCATCAAAAGAAGGAGAAATGAGTTATCAAGTCACAGAAAAAAGGAGATGGAGGAATCCTAAATATATATTGCTTGGTAAAAGAAACCAGCCTGATGAAGCTATATGATTTCAACTATATGGCATTCTGAAAAAAGTATATGGACAAAAAAAAAAATCAGTTGTTTCATGGGTGGGTGCTTGGGGTGGAGGCAAGGATAATGAATAGGTGAAGCACAGGATTTTTAGGGCAGTTAAACTATTTTACATGATACTGTTTATGGCTAATATATGATATTATGCATGTGTCAAAATCCATAGAACTGTGTAACACAAAGAGTGAACAGTGTAAACTGTAGACTTTGGTTAATAACAATTCATCGATTTTGATTTATTCACTGTAATGAATGTAACATACTAATGCAATATTAGTGTACAGGGGTCACTAGGTGGAAGAATGGAGGGGCAGTATATGGGAACTGCCTGTACCCATCTGTTCAATTTTTCTGTAAATCTAAAACTTCCAAAAAATGAAGTCTATTAATAAAAAAAATTTTATACTATATGAAACATTGAAGAGTTGTATCTTTAATAATTTACAGCATGAAAATTTTAAAGAATCATAAAAGACTGAAAATTGTAAACTACATTAAACCACATAAAATAATGTTAAAATAAATGTAAAATGGAAAAAATCACAACTCATACAGAACTAATTTCCTTTATATATGTCTCTTTAAATCAATAAACAAAAGATTAATAATCTAATTTTTTTAAAAGCGAAAGGATGCAGTTTACAAAAACATGGCATTGAAATACATAAAAAGATGTTATGCCTAACACATAATAGGGAATCCAAATTAAAATTAGAATGAGATACCATGTTTCATTTATCATATCAGCAAATAGTAAGAATTACTGAGCACCCGCTCTGTGCCAAGTGGTGTCCAAAACTCTTTATGTGTATTAGCCCATTTAAATTCACAACATGAGTCAATTCAAAACTTTTGGTAGCCAACTGTGTGGATTAGAATGTAAGGAAGCAGCGACTCTCCTGTATTGCCTGTCTACTGAGCATCTTACATGTGGTAAATGATTCCTTCACACTTTTCTTCTCTGCTTAAATCTCCAACACCTCCTTGCCCATCTTCACTCTCAATTCATGATCTGGCTTCTTGCCTCCTGCTTCACTGAGAAATTAGAAGTGGTCAGAAGAAACCCATAAACTCCTCCAAATCCCTCAAAACTACCTACACATCTATATGCATATGTAGTATAATCTACCTGTCCTCTTATATTGGACAAACTTTCAGTGTTCCTATCCAAGGCCATCTGTATCAGAAATCTTTTCCTTTCTAATGAAACATCCACACACACACCCTTCAGTCTTTCAAAAAAAATAATTTGACCCACATCCCCTTCCAGATACTGTTATTTCTCTATTCACAGAAAAGCTCCTTGGAAGACTTGTTCATGTCTCCACTTTCCCTCTTCCTGTTCATTCTTTTAATTTTTTTATTGAGATACAATTTATATAACAAAATTCGCCACTTAAAAGTGTACAATTCAGTCGTTTATACTGAAGTATAATAGTATTGTGCAACCATTACCACTTCCTAATGCTCTGGAATTACCCAAGAAAGAAACACTGCACTTACCAGTAGTCAGTCCCAAACTCTCCCTCCCCCAGTCATTGGTTACCATAAATCTACTGTCTGGATTTGCTCATTTTGGACATTTCATTTATATGGAATCATATAACATATGGTCACTTGTGCCTGGCTTCTGTCACTTAGCATAATGTCTTCATGGTTCATTGATGTTGTAGCATGTTTCAGTACTACATTCCTTTTAATGATTGAATAATATTCCCTTGTATAGATGTATCACATTTTGTTTACCATTCATCCACTGAAAGACATTTGGGCCCTTTCTCTATGAACTTACTCCAATCACTCTTCTACCTGCCACATCCCACACTTCACCAAAACTACTCTAATCAAGGTCATCAACTACTTCATTGCTAAATCCAATGGTCAATTCCTAGTCCTCAGCTTACTCATATAAAGTATTTGACAAAGTTACAGCTTCATTCTGGAAAGTTTCTTGCTTTGACTTTCAGAGTACCAGACTCCTGATTCTCCTCCCACCTCACTGGATGCTCATTTCCAGTCTCCTTTGTTGCATCTTTTTTGTCTCTCCAATCTCTAAATGTTGAAGAGCCCCAGCTCAGTCTTTGGATTTCTCCATTTACACACCCTAAGTGAACTCATCGAGACTCCTGACATCTATCAGATGATCTACCATATATAATATGCTAACAATCCCCAAATTTATATATCCAGCCCATATGCTTCCATGAGTTCCCAAACTGAGTATCAACATCTTTACTTATATGTATAATAGTCATCTCAAATCTGTCCCAAGCCATGTGGAGAGGCCCTGGAGAGTGAGATGGTGCATGAGAGATGGGAGGCGGGGGAGAGAAAGGAGCACAAGGGTGGCAGACATGTGAGTGATGAGCCATCTTGGAAATGGATCCTCCAGCCCAGCCTTCCTCAGCCTGTCCCAGCTAATACCATGTAGATAAGAAACAAATTACCCGATTGAGCCCTTCCTGAATTCCTGCTGCACAAAATCACCAACAAAATTAAGTGAAGCAATTTATTAGGTAGCAAGACATTACTGAGACACATGGTGACAACTGTTAGTCACTGATGTGAGGCATCTTACGGGGTAGATCTGAAATATCTCTGGTTCAGTTGTTAAGGGCATCCCTCTGGTGAGGGAGCCATGAGAGTCCCTCAGCCTGAGGCTGGTGCACTTTGAAGCCATCTAGTTCCCCTTGCTCTGAAGTCACATTCACCAGACATCTTTTCAAGGCCCACAGGACATGCTGTCTGCATCATGGGTATCCCAACCACCCTTGACAGCACCCATGGCGAATTAACACAATGATCTCTTTGTCTTTCCCTGCAGCTTGATCACTACTCAAGAATGTGTTGCTTACGAGACCATAAAGATGCCATCCACCCATGTGAGAACTGTAA
The DNA here is from genome assembly GCA_032199065.1 of Smutsia gigantea. Taxonomy (NCBI): domain Eukaryota; kingdom Metazoa; phylum Chordata; class Mammalia; order Pholidota; family Manidae; genus Smutsia; species Smutsia gigantea. Next base: position 98,555 of record JAVSCE010009598.1, read on the forward strand.
TTCTCACCATAACTTTATAAATGGGCATTCTGGATTCTGCCTCCTTCTTGTGGGAGCTTTTCATTTACTTGGTCTTCAAGGACAGAGAGTGAGTGTTTGAGTCTTCAGAGCAGAAAAGGGGCACTCTCAACTGGTTTCTGTTTAGATGACTCATCTCAGCTATGAACCAATTCTAGAGGTACTTGTCCTCTACTGATTTCTATACTCTTTATTATTCCCACTTAGCAGAAGAGAACATGGAGGTTAGGTGCCTTAAACGCTATGTGCCTTAAATGCTCTTCTTGCAAATGGGAACCCTCCTACACCATTGGTGGGAATGTAAATTGGCACAACCACTGTGGAAATCAGTATGGAAGTTCCTCAAAAAACTAAAAATAGGAATACCATTTGACCCAGTAGCTCCACTTCTAGGAATTTACCAGAAGAAAAAAAAAATCCCTGATTTGAAAAGATATATCCACCCCATGTGACTGCCTTAGATGGAAATGTTCCTAAGGCTAAATAGTTTTCACCAGTGAAAATAAACCAACAGTAAAGGTAGTAGACCGATTAAGAACCAAGCACATACAAAATTTAAAAAGTAGTTAAAACCAACTAATATAAAATCAATCAAGGGATACATAAAAAGTGCAGATTATGACATCTAATACATTAAGTGTTGAGGAGGAAGTTAAAAAAGAAGTACTTTTAGATTGTGTTTGAAATAGAGCAATCATAATCTTAATATAGACTGCCATATAGTCAGGAAGCTATCTTTGAACCTTAGGATAACCACAAACCTACAGCCTGTAATAGATACACAAAAAAATTAAAAAGAGGAATCCAATCACATTGCTAAAGAAATCCATCAAATAACAAGGGGAGAGTATAAGAGAGGAACAAAGGAACAGAGAGGAGCTATAAAAACAACCAGAAAACAATTAATAAAATGTCAATAAGTACATACCTATCAATAAGTACCTTAAAGGTAAATGCAGTCAAAAGACAGAGTGGCAGAATGAATAAAGAAACAAGGCCCATCTATATGCTGCCTACAGGAGACTCATTTCAGACCCAAAGACATTCACAGACTAAAAGTGAAGGGATGCAAATAACAGGGAGAAAAAAGCAGAAGCAGCAGAACTTATATCAAACAAAATAGCTTTCAAAACAGAGTGACAAGAGACAAAGAAGTACATTACATAATGATAAAGGGGTCAGTCCAACAAGAGGATATAACCAATAAAAATATAAATGCACCCAACAGAAGAGCACCTAAATATGCAGAACAAATACTAACAGAATTAAAGGGGGAAATAGATTGCAACACATTCATTTTAGGAGACTTTAACACACCATTCATATCAACAGATCAACCAGGCAAAAGACAAATAAGGAAACAGAGGCACTGAACAACATGTTAGATCAGATGGACTTAACAGATATCTAAAGAACATTCCACCCAAAAGCAGCAGGATACATATTTTTCACAAGTGTACATGGAACATTCTCCAGAATAGATCACATACTAGACCTCAGAAAGAGCCTCAATACGTTCAAAAAGATTGAAATTTTATCAAGCAGCTTCTCAAACCACAATGGCCTGAAACTAGAAATATTGCACAAAGAAAACAAAAAAGCCCCCAAACAAATGGAGGCTAAACAATATGCTTCTAAATAATCAATAGATCAATGAACAAATTAAAACAGAAATCAAGCAATACATGGATATAAATGAAAACGAATTCAACAGTTCAAAATGTGGGACTCTGCAAAAGTGATTCTAAGAGGAAAGTACATAGCAAAACAGGCCCACCTCAAGAAACAAGAACAATCCCAAGTAAAGAGTCTAAATGCACAATTAAACAAACTAGAAAAAGAACAACTGAAAGCCAAAATTAGTGGAAGGAGGGACATAATAAAGATCAGAGCAGAAACAAATAAAATAGGGAAGAATAAACAAGAGAAAAAATCAATGAAACCAAGAGCTGGTTCTTTGAGAAAATAAATAAAATAGATAAACCCTAGCGAGACTTATCAAGAAAAAAAGAGACCACACAAATAAATAAAACCAGAAACTAAGAAGGAATAGTCACAACAGATACTACAAAAATACCAAATATTATCAGAGAATACTATGACAAATTATATTCCAATAAATTGGACAACCCAGAAGAAATGGACCAATTCTTAGAAAAATATCATCTTTTGAGATGGACACAGGAAGAAACAGAAAATCTGATCAGGCCAATTACCAGCAACAAAATCAAATTGGTAATCAAAAAACTTCCAGCAAACAAATTTCCAGAACCAGATGGCTTCACAGCTGAATTCTACCAAACATTTAAAGAAGATCTAATACGCATCTTTCTTTAAGTGTTCCAAAAAGTAGAAGAGGAGGGAATACTTCCAAACTCATTCTATGAAGCCAGCATCAGTCTAATACCAAAACCAGTCAAAGACACTACAAAAAAAGAAAATTATAGACCAACATCCCTGATGAACATAGATACAAAAATCCTCAACAAAATATTAGCAAACCAAATTTTAAAATACATCAAAAGGATCATCCACCACGACCAAGTGGGATTTATTCCAGGGATGGAAGGATGGTACAATACTAAGTCAATCAATATCATATACCACATCAATAAAAAGAAGGATTAAAAACCACATGATCATCTTAATAGATGCTGAAAAAGCATCTGACAAAATTGAACATCTATTCACGATAAAAACACTCAACAAAATGGGTACAGAGGGAACATACCTCAGCATAATAAAAGCCATGTATGACAAACCCACAGCTAACATCATACTCAATGACAAAAAGCTGAAAGCTTTTCCTCTAAGATCAGGAACAAGACAAGGATGCTCACTTTTACCACTTTCATTCAACATAGTACTGGAGGTCCTAGCCACAGCAATCAGACAACACAAAGAAATAAAAGGCATCCAAATTGGTAAGGAAGAAGTTAAATGACCACTATTTGTAGATAATATGATATTATACATAGAAAAACCTAAAGATTCCACCAAGAAAATTTATAGAACTGATAACTGGAGTAAGCAAAGTTGCAGGATACAAAATCAATACACAGAAATCTGCTGCATTCCTACATACTAACAGTGAAATAGCATAAAATCAGGAAAACAATTCTATTCACAACTGCATCAAAAACAATAAAATACCTAGGAATAAACCTAACCAAGGAGGTAAAAGACTTATACTCTGAAAACTACAAGATGATCATGAGAGAAATTAAAGACGATACCAATAAATGGAAATATATCCCATGCTCATGGATAGGAAGAATTAATATTGTCAAAATGGCCATCTTGGCCAGAGCAATTTACAGATTCAATGCAATCCCTATCAAAATACCAACAGCATTCTTCAGTGAACTAGAGCAAATCGTTCCAAAATTCATATGGAACCACAAAAGACCCCAAATAGCCAAAGCAATCCTGAGAGAGAAGAACAAAGCTGGGGGATTACATTTCCTAACTTCAAGCTCTACTTCAAAGCTATGGTAATCAAAATAGTTTGGTACTGGCCCAAGAACAGACCCATAGATCAATAGAGAAGAGTAGAGAGCCCAGATATAAATCCACACATATATGGTTAATTAACATACGATAAAGGAGCCATGAATATAGAATGGGGAAAAGACAGCCTCTTCAACAAATGGTGTTGGCAAAACTGGACAGCTACATGTAAGAGAATGAAACTGGATTATTGTCTAACTCCATACACAAAAGTAAAGTTGGAATGGATCAAAGACCTGAATGTAAGCCATGAAACCATAAAACTCTTAGAAGAAAACATAGGCAAAAATCTCTTGAATATAAACATGAGCAATTTTTCCTGGACACATCTCCTCAACCAAGGGAAACAAAATTTAAAATGAACAAATGGGACTACAATAAGCTAAAAAGCTTCTGTAAGCAAAGGATGCCATCAGCAGAACAAGAAGGCATCCTACAGTTGGGAGAATATATTCATAAAAGACTCATCTGATAAGGTGTTAACATCCAAAACATATAAAGAACTCACACGCCTCAACACCCAAAAAACAAATAACCCAATTAAAAAGTGGGCGGAGGACCTGAACAGATATTTCTCCAAAGACATACAAATGGCCAACAGGCATATGAAAAGATGCTCCACATCACTAATCATCAGGGAAATGCAAATCAAAACCACAATAAGATATCACCTCATTTCAGTTAGAATGACCATTATACAAAAGACAAAAAACAAACAAGTTTTGGAGAGGATGGGGAGAAATGGGAAACCTCTTACACTGTTGGTGGGAATATAAATTGGTACAACTGCTGTGGAAAGCAGTGTGGAGTTTCGTCAGGAAACTAAAAATAGAAATACCATTTGATCCAGTAATTCCACTTCTAGGAATTTACCGAAAGAAAACAAAATCCCTGATTCAAAAAGATATATGCACCCCTATGTTTATTACTGCATCATTTACAATAGCCAACATACAGAAGCAACCTAAGTGTACATCAACAGATGAATGGGTACAGGAGATGTGCTACATACATGTGGAATATTATTCAGCCATAAAAAAGAAATCCTGCCCTTTGCAACAACATGGATGGATCTAGAGTATTACACTAAGGGAAATAATCCAGGTGGAGAAAGACAAATACCATATGATTTCACTTATTTGTGGAATATAAAAATAAAGCAAAACAGAATGAACAAAAACAGCAGTAGACTCAAAGACACTGAGAAGTGACTATGGTTACTATGGGGGAAGGGTTGTGGTGGGTGGGTGTGGAGGGAGAGGAGAATAAAGGGGCATAAAAATACTCAACCATAATATAAGTTGGTCATAGGGATAGTAGTACAGAATTGAGAATATAGTCAATGATTCTGTAACATCTTCCTATGTTGACAGATACTAACGCACTAGTGGGGGTGAGGATATAGTAATATGGAGAACTGTTGAACCATTTTGTTATATACTTGAAACCAATATAAAATTGTACATCAACAATGCTTCAAAAAAAGTGCTCTACTCTCCTTTCCCTGTCTATTCTATTTGTTCATTCCTCAATGCTGTGACATCTACCACATATCTGATTTCAAATTTAAGGCCATTTTTTATTGAGTTATAATTATGTGCAGAAAAACACACAAACCTTTAAAGGAAATAATTTAGTGGATTTTTATGTATGTATACCCCTATGTGCCCACCATCCACTCCTTATGAAACATTTGCATCTCCCTAGAAAGTACCATCTTCACAGTTAATAATCCCCCCACCAGGAGGCAATCTCATCCTGACATCAGTTTTTTTACTTTTAACCATGCTGGTGGGTGTATAGTCGTATCTCATTACAGTGGTGAAATTCTTAACAAAGGTTGTTAAGGTTACAGCCAGTGTACCACCTCAGCCTCAGGCCACTACAAAAAAGACGGTCAGTAAGTGGCAAGGGTTTGATGGTTTTGGCTGAATAATCCAGCAACCCCAATCTTAATTATTTGGATAGTGATCATTCAAATCATAACTGTATTTCCTCAGTTATACATAAAAAGAAATCTATTGCTATACATATAATTAAAATCCTGTAATTATACTATTAAATCAGAAAAGATCAGCATTCAGAAGAAACAGGGCATTTCATTTATTCCACAAATAGTTATTGTGTGGCTGCCCTGTATGCTACAGCAACGAATGAGAGAAGATGCGGCTCCTGCCCTCATGGAGCTTGCCTTCTGCCTTTGTAAGAAGCCTCTTCACTTCTAGTTAATACAGCCATTCATTGAATTTGCCTGTTTGACAAAGACTTCCAAGAAGCTGTGAAAGCTCTGCTGCATCCTGTTCTTTCACCAGCAGCAACTGGTCCCAATTTGGTTGGTCATTCACACCAGCATAATTATTTGTCAATTAATGGTCCATTCTTTCCTTCTGATAATAATTAATCAAAAACATTAACTTCCTGACCAAATCTCATTTAATCAACTGAACATCCCTCCTTTTCTGAGGTACTAACGACTATTTCTTTTCAAAGCTTATCACAAAACTACCCCCATCGCTCCCCCTAGTTTTTTTTTAATATAATTTATTTTATTATCATTAATTTACAATTACATGTGCAATATTACGATTATTAAACTACGCCTTCATCAGGTCCTCCCCTCCAACCCCATTACAGTCACTGTCCATCAGCATAGTGAGATGCTATAGAATCACTACTTGTCTTCTCTGAGTTGTACTGCCCTCCCCGTGCCCCCCCAACATTACATCTGCTAATCGTAATGCCCCTTTTTCCCTCTTATCCCTCCCTTCCCGCCCATTTTCCCCAGTCTCTTTCCCTTTGGTAACTATTAGTCCGTTCTTGGGTTCTGTGAGTCTGCTGCTGTTTTGTTCCTTCAGTTTTTTTCTTTGTTCTTATACTCCACATATGAGTGAAATCATTTGATACTTGTCTTTTTCGGCTTGGCTTATTTCACTGAGCATAATACCCTCTAGCTCCATCCACGTTGTTGCAAATGGTACGATTTGTTTTCTTCTTATGGCTGAATAATATTCCATTGTGTATATGTACCACGTCTTCTTTATCCATTCATCTACTGATGGACACTTAGGTTGCTTCCATTTCTTGGCTATTGTAAATAGTGCTGCAATAAACATAGGGGTGCATCTGTCCTTTTCCAATTGGGCTGCTGCATTCTTAGGGTAAATTCCTAGGAGTGGAATTCCTGGGTCAAATGGTATTTCTATTTTGAGTTTTTTGAGGAACCTCCATACTGCTTTCCACAATGGTTGAACTAATTTGCAGTCCCACCAGCAGTGTAGGAGGGTTCCCTTTTCTCCACATCCTCGCCAACATTTGTTGTTGTTTGTGTTTTGGATGTTGGCCATCCTCACTGGTGTGAGGTGATATCTCATTGTGGTTTTAATCTGCATTTCTCTGATGATTAGCGATGTGGAGCATCTTTTCATGTGCCTGTTGGCCATCTGAATTTCTTCTTTGGAGAAGTGTCTATTCATGTCCTCTGCCCATTTCTTAATTGGATTATTTGCTTTCTGTTTGTTAAGGTGCATGAGTTCTTTATATATTTTGGATGTCAACCCTTTATCAGATACGTTTTTTATGAATATATTCTCCCATACTGTAGGATGTCTTTTTGTTCTACTGATGGTGTCCTTTGCTGTACAGAAGCTTTTCAGCTTGATATAGTCCCACTTGTTCATTTTTGCTTTTGTTTCCCTTGCCCGGGGAGATATGTTCATGAAGAAGCTGCTCATGTTTATGTCCAAGAGATTTTTGCCTATGTTTTTTTCTAAGAGTTTTATGGTTTCATGACTTACATTCAAGTCTTTGATCCACCTTGAGTTTACCTTTGTGTATGGGGCTAGACAGTAGTCCAGTTTCATTCTCTTACATGTAGCTGTCCAGTTTTTCCAACACCAGCTGCTGAAGAGGCTGTCATCTCCCCATTGTATATCCAAGGCACTTTTATCAAATATTAATTGACTGTATATGTTTGGGTTAATGTTTGGATTTTCTATTCTGTTCCACTGGTCTGTGGGTCTGTTTTTGTGCCAATACCAAATTGTCTTGATTACTGTGGCTTTGTAGTAGAGCTTGAAGTCAGGGAGTGTAATTCCCCCTGTTTTATTCCTCCTTCTCAGGATTGCTTTGGCTATTCGGGGTCTTTTGTGGTTCCATATGAATTTTAGAATTATTTGTTCCAGTTCATTGAAGAAAGCTGTTGGTAGTTTGATAGGGATTGCATTGAATCTGTAGATTGCTTTAGGTAGTATAGCCATTTTGACAATATTTATTCTTCCTAGCCAAGAGCATGGGATGCATTTCCATTTGTTAGTGTCCTCTTTAATTTCTCTTAGGAGTGTCTTGTAGTTTTCAGAGTACAGGTCTTTCACTTCCTTCGTTAGGTTTATTCCTAGGTATTTTATTCTTTTTGATGCAATTGTGAATGGAATTGTTTTTCTGATTTCTCTTTCTGTTAGTTCATCATTAGTGTATAGGAAAGCAACAGATTTCTGTGTGTTAATTTTGTATCCTGCAACTTTGCTGAATTCAGATATTAGTTCTAGTAGTTTTGGAATGGAATCTTTAGGGTTTTTTATGTACAGTATCATGTCATCTGCAAATAGTGACAATTTGACTTCTTCTTTACCAATCTGGATGCCTTGTATGTCTTTGTTTTGTCTGATTGCTGTGGCTAGGACCTCCAGTACTATGTTGAATAACAGTGGAGAGAGTGGGCATCCCTGTCTTGTTCCCGATCTTAGATGAAAAGCTTTCAGCGTCTCGCCGTTAAGTATGATGTTAGCTGTGGGTTTGTCATATATAGCCTTTATGATGTTGAGGTACTTGCCCTCTATACCCATTTTGTTGAGAGTTTTAATCAGGAATGGATGCTGAATTTTGTCAAATGCTTTTTCAGCATCTATGGAGATGATCATGTGGTTTTTGTTCTTCTTTTTGTTGATGTGGTGGATGATGTTGATGGATTTTCGAATGTTGTACCATCCTTGCATCCCTGGGATGAATCCCACTTGATCATGGTGTATGATCCTCTTGATGTATTTTTGAATTCGGTTTGCTAATATTTTGTTGAGTATTTTTGCATCTACGTTCATCAGGGATATTGGTCTGTAATTTTCTTTTTTGGTGAGGTCTTTGCCCGGTTTTGGTATTAGAGTGATGCTGGCTTCATAGAATGAGTTTGGAAGTATTCCCTCCTCTTCTATTTTTTGGAAAACTTTAAGGAGAATCGGTGTTATTTCTTCTCTATATGTCTGGTAGAATTCAGAGGTGAATCCATCAGGCCCAGGGGTTTTGTTCTTGGGTAGTTTTTTGATTACCAATTGGATTTCGTCGCTGGTGATTGGTCTGTTTAGTTTTTCTGTTTCTTGCTTGGTCAGTCTTGGAAGGTTGTATTTTTCTAAGAAGTTGTCCATTTCTTCTATGTTTTCAGCTTGTTAGCATATAGATTCTCATAATATTCTCTTATGATTCTTTGTATTTCTGTGGGGTCCGTCGTGATTTTTCCTTTCTCATTTCTGATTGTGTTTATGTGTGTAGATTCTTTTTCTCTTAATGAGTCTGGCTAGGGGTTTATCTATTTTGTTTATTTTTTCAAAGAACCAGCTCTTGGTTTCATTGATTTTTTCTATTGTTTTATTCTTCTCAATTTTATTTATTTCTTCTCTAATCTTTATTATGTCCCTCCTTCTGGTGACTTTGGGCCTCATTTGTTCTTCTTTTTCCAATTTCAGTAATTGTGTCTTTAGACTATTCATTTGGGAATGTTCTTCCTTCTTTAAATAGGCCTGGATTGCAATATACTTTCCTCTTAGAACTGCCTTTGCTGCGTCCCACAGAAGTTGTGGCTTTGTGTTGTTGTTGTCATTAGTCTCCATATATTCTTTGATTTCTGTTTTGATTTGGTCGTTAACCCATTGATTAATTAGGAGAGTGTTGTTAAGTCTCCATGTATTTGTGAGCCTTTTGGATTTCTTTCTAAAATTTATTTCTAGTTTTATACCTTGGTGATCTGAGAAGTTGGTTGGTAGGATTTCAATATTTTTGAAATTACTGAGGTTCTTTTTGTGGCCTAGTATGTGGTCTATTCTGGAAAATGTTCCATGTGCACTTGAGAAGAATGTGTATCCTGTTGCTTTTGGGTGTAGAGTTCTGTAGATGTCTGTTAGGTCCATCTGTTCTAGTGTGTTGTTCAGTGCCTCTGTGTCTTTACTTATTTTCTGTCTGGTTGATCTGTCCTCTGGAGTGAGTGGTGTGTTGAAGTCTCCTAAGATGAATGCATTGCTGTCTATTTCCTCCTTTAATTCTGTTAGTATTTGTCTCACATATGCTGGCGCTCCTGTGTTGGGTGCATATATATTTATAATGGTTATATCTTCTTGTTGGACTGACCCCTTTATCATTATGTAATGTCCTTCTTTATCTTTTGCTACTTTCTTCGTTTTGAAGTCTATTTTGTCTGATACAAGTACTGCAACACCTGCTTTTTTCTCTTTGTTGTTTGCATGAAATATCTTTTTCCATCCCTTCACTTTTAGTCTGTGTATATCTTTGGATTTGAGGTGAGTTTCTTCTAGGCAGCATATAGATGGGTCTTGCTTTTTTATCCATTCTGTTACTCTGTGTCTTTTGATTGGTGCATTCAGTCCATTTACATTTAGGGTGATTATTGATAGGTATGTACTTATTGCCATTGCTGGCTTTAGATTCGTGGTTACCAAGGGTTTCAAGGGTTGCTTCTTTACTATCTAACAATCTAACTTAACTTTCTTGTTAAGTTATTGTAAACACAGTCTGATGTTTCTTTCTTTCTCTCCTTCTTATTCCTCCTCCTCCATTCTTTCTATAATAGGTGTTTTATTCTTTGCCTTTAGTTGGTATTTGGATGGTCTGCTTTCTTTGCTATGATTTTTTTTTTTCCTCTGGTGACAACTTTTTAGTCTTAGGTGTGCTTCCCTCTAGAGCAGTCCATTTAAGATATCCTGTAGTGGTGGTTTATGAGATGCAAATTCTCTTAACTTTCGTTTATCTGGAAATTGTTTAATCCCTCCATCATATTTAAATGATAATCGTGCTGGATACAATATTCTTGGTTCGAGGCCCTTCTGTTTCATAACGTTAAATATATCATGCCATTCTCTTCTGGCCTGTAAGGTTTCTGTTGAGAAGTCTGATGATAGTCTGATGGGTTTTCCTTTGTAGGTGATCTTTTTTCTCTCTCTAGCTGCCTTTAATACCCTGTCTTTATCTCTGATCTTTGCCATCTTAATAATTATGTGTCTTGGTGTTGTCTTCCTTGGGTCCCTTGTGTTGGGAGATCTATGAGCTTCTGTGGACTGCGAGACTACTTCCTTCCCCAGTGAGGGAAAGTTTTCAGCAATTATTTCTTCAAAGACACTTTCTATCCCTTTTTCTCTCTCTTCTTCCTCTGGTACTCCTATAATGCGAATATTGTTCCGTTTGGATTGGTCACACAGTTCTCTTCATATTCTTTCATTCCTAGAAATCCTTTTATCTCTCTCTGCCTCAGCTGCTCTGTACTCCTGTTCTCTGTTTTCTATTCCATTAACAGTCTCTCGCATCTCATCCATTCTGCTGTTAAGCCCGTCGATCGCTTGTCTGATTTCTGTATTGTCTTTCCTCAGTTCCCTCACTTCCTCCCTCAGCTCTTGCACATTTCTCTGTAGGTCCATCAGCATGGTTATGACTTTTATTCTAAATTCTTTTCAGGGAGGCTGTGCATTTCCATCCCTTCAGACTCCCTCTCTGGGGTTGTCTGGTTGATTTTGGTCTGAACCATATTCCTCTGTCTTTTCATGGCTGTATAATTTGGTCACTGATAGTTGCCACGTATGTCAGCTGGGCTCTTTAAGACTTTAAAAAGAGAAGAAAAAAGAAAAGACAGAAAAAAGAAAAAAAAGAAAGAAAAAAGAAAAAAAAGAAAGAAAAGAAAAAACAAAAACAAAAAACAAAACAAAACAAAACAAAAAAAACAAAAAGAAATGCCCACCGGACGTAGATTCTGTGGGAATGCTCTAGGTGGCGCTATTGCCCCACTATTCCACAGCTGTGACTGTGCCACTCCGCAGGGCCCTTTATCGCTCTGGCAGGGGTGGGAACGAATAGGAGGCTGTTGATCTCAGTGAGAAGTGTTAAGTATGGCTACGCTTCCTCAGTCGCCAGCTAAGGCGTCTGAAACTCCCCCGGACTCCCAGCCTGCTGGGCTGAGTGTGCTGGGGCGATCCGGCTCCTCTGCTGGGCTCCTGTCTCTTTAAGACCGCTGAAGGAAGCGCGCACTTTTTTTTTTCCTTCCAGGGAGCCGGCTGCAAGCACCCTGGCGCGTTCCCCGCTCAGATCCTGCCCCTCTGTCTCTCCAATCTCCGCTGCACTGCGCAATGTGGGTCAGCGCTCCCCGCGCAGATCACCGGGGCTGGCTACTTCGCGGGGTGTACTTCCACTCCCTCCCGGCTCTGAATCCTCTCCTCCCGCCGGTGCGCTGGGGTGGGGGAGGGCTCGGGTCCCGCCGGGTCGCGGCTCCGTATCTTACCCGCCTCTTGGGGTGCCGAGTCCTCTCGGGTGTAGCTGCACGCTGTGCGCTTTCCTGTGTATTCTCGTCTCTCTTTTAGGAATAGATGTATTTTCTGTGTTTTCGTAGATAAATATAGTGTTGGGAGGAGATTTCTGCCTCCCTGCTCACACCGCCATCTTCCCGGAAGTCCCTCCCCCTAGTTTTTTTAAACATAACTTTAAATTGACTATTTAATGCCAAAGCAAATGCTTAGTGTCCTAAGCTGACTTATCTTTTTAAAGGTTTTCTTCCTTCATATATTACTCAATAGTGCTGCATTTATCATTTTTACCAAATACAATTGAAACAATTTCACAATTCCTCTGAGGAATCTCTAGGATGATTTTTAATCCCTAGTTCAACTAGGTTATGAGCTAATGTGGATTTTATGGGCTTTCCCAAGGCCCAGCAACTAATTAATGAAAGAAGTAGGACTAGACCCTGGCAGTGGGTCTCTTTTGCAGTCTCTACAGATGTAGGGTTGCTAGTGTAGACATTTAGACACCCCGTGGCCCAGGAGTCCTCTGCAGTCCCAGGAAATACTGAGTTATCAAAAAGTAGAAGGCACTGAAGCCCTTGTGCCAAAGACCAACTTCTATTAACGTGTCATTTGCCTAAAACCGTAGTGAGGGCAACTGCACTGAGTTTGGCCTGACAACTCTGAGTTTGTCCTCCCTTTGATAAAAAGTAGTATTTGCAAGTACGGCTTACTACATGCACTTATTTCATATCTGGACTTGGAAATCAACTTAAAATTTTTATTGTTATCAAAGTAATACAAGGTTATATTGTGAAAGCCAAATACAAGTCTCATTCCCCTAAGGTAGATCCTCAATCTCAGCTAATTCCCCAGGCATTATCTCCATATTTCTATATAATATACATACTTACACAGCCATTTCTTGCTCTTTTTTTTCACCATTATCTATTGACTTCTTACTCTGACATACAGAACTTAACTCTCTCAAAAGACTGACACCTTATTTTCCCTTCTCATCCCCAAAACATGGAGCTGTATTACATTATTATGACTACATAAATTTGTCTATGTTGACCCGCACCTTGTTTTTTTTCTAAGATCCCTTTATTTTTTCCTGTAGTTCATAACTGCCTCTTTTTCACTACCCTGACCCCTTATGCACTTACTAAAACTCTTCCCCAAATCCCATAGTATCTGCTATATGCCTATTAGTAACACTTTCTGTTCTTTCAAATATATTATGTTCTCTGGGATTTGTCTTCCTGCTCCAAACTAGATTTGCTCTCTAAGCTTGTCACAGCTGAAATCCTGGGACTTCACTTGTCTTCCCTGTTGGCAGAGAGCTACTTCAGTTTGTGCACCAGATGAGGGGGGTCAATGAGGTAGAATCTAGTCTGTCTTTGGCTTATAAACGGTGCCTCCTGGCAGCTGCAACTGCCGAGAGGTGAAACCCTTTTTCCTAATTCGTCCTTAGAGAAGGAGAATTGTTTTCTAGGTCATACAAGAGCTTCATTTAGGCAGACCTGCTACTGGATTCCTGTTCCCTTCATCTGATGACTTCCTCTTTTTCTTTCTCTTATTTTTAATTTTGTTGTTTATTTGTTTATTAGTGGAGTATGTCTCCTGGTACAAAGAAAATTTTTGGAAACTTTATCATGTTTTTAAAATGTCTTTATTCTTGTCTTACACATAAAAGATGGAAATAATTCAATTGCCTGCAAAATTTTAAAGTATTACTTCACTGGGTTTTGTTTCTAATACTGTTGTTGAGACAGCCGATGCCACTGAGTCCTCCTATCCTTTGATTGTGATCAGTGTTTTCACTAAATGTTCTAACTTCTTTTTATCTCTAGCATTCTAAAATTCTGTGACCACCTGATGGATACTTGGGGGATCCTTTTAATCAGGAGGTTCATGCCCTTTGTTTATAAGAAACTTCCATGAACTCTTCCTTGATAGTTTTCTCCTGTTTTTTTAATATTTTTTCTTTTTCTGCAATTACTATTATTGAGATGTTGAATATCCTGAATCCATGCCCTAATTTTTTTGCTGTTATTAATATACAATTAAATTAGCAACATTATGGTTACAAGACTCCCCCTATTATCAAGTCCCCACCACATACCCCCATTGCAGTTACTGTCCATCAGCGTAGAAGGATGTTATAGAATCACTACTTGTCTCCTCTGTGTTATACTGCCTTCCCCCTATCTCCACACCTGACCCCACCCCCGCTACATTATGTGTGCTAATTGTAATACCCCTTTTTCCCCCTGATCCCTCCCTTCCCACCCATCCTCCCCAGTCCCTTTCCCTTTGGTGACTGGTAGTCCATTCTTGGATTCTGTGAGTCTGCTGCTGTTTTCTTCCTTCAGTTTTTCTTTGTTCTTATACTCCACAGATGAGTGAAATCATTTGGTACTTGTCTTTCTCCGCCTGCCTTATTTCACTGAGCATAATACCCTCTAGCTCCATCCATGTTGTTGTAAATGGTAGAATTTGTTTTCTTCTTATGACTGAATAATATTCCATTGTGTATATATACCACATCTTCTTTATCCATTCATCTACTGATGGACATGTAGGTTGCTTCCATTTCTTGGCTATTGTAAATAGGGCTGTGATAAACATAGGGGTACATTGGCCTTTTTGAAACTGGGCTGCTGCATTCTTAGGGTAAATTCCTAGGAGTGGGATTCCTGGGTCAAATGGTATTTCTATTTTCAGTTATTTGAGGAACCTCCATACTGCTTTCCACAATGGTTGAACTAATTTGCATTTCCACCAGCAGTGTAGAACGGTTCCCTTTTCTCCACATCCTCACAAGCATTTGTTGTTGTTTGTGTTTTGGATGTTGGCCATCCTAACCGGTGTGAGGTGATATGTCATTGTGGTTTTAATTTGCATTTCTCTGATGATTAGCAATGTGGAGCACCTTTTCATGTCCTGTTGGCCATCTGAATTTCTTCTTTGGAGAAGTGTCTATTCATGCCCTCTGCCCATTTCTTAATTGTATTATTTACTTTTTGTTTGTTGAGGTGCATGAGTTCTTTATACATTTTGGATGTCAACCCCTTATCTGACATGTCATTTATGAATACATTTTCCCAAACTGTAGGATGTCTTTTTGCTCTACTGATGGTGTCCTTTGCTGTACAGAAGCTTTTCAGCTTGATATAGTCCCACTTGTTCATTTTTGCTTTTGTTTCCCTTGCCCGGGGAGATATGTTCATGAAGAACTTGCTCATGTTTATGTCCAAGAGATTTTTGCCTATGTTTTTTTCTAAGAGTTGTATGGTTTCTTGACTTACATTCAGGTCTTTGATCCATTTTGAGTTTACTTTTGTGTATGGGGTTACACAGTAGTTCAGTTTCATTCTCTTACATGTAGCTGTCCAGTTTTGCCAAAACCAGCTGCTGAAGAGGCTGTCATCTCCCCATTGTATATCTGAGGCTCCTTTATCATATATTAATTGACCGTATATGTTTGGATAATGTCTGGATTTTCTATTCTGTTCCACTGGTCTGTGGATCTGTTTTTGTGCCAATACCAAATTGTCTTAATTACTGTGGCTTTGTAGTAGAGCTTGAAGTCAGGGAGCATAACTCCCCCTGTTTTATTCCTCCTTCTCAGTATTCTTTTTTGGCTATTCGGGGTCTTTTGTGGTTCCATATGAATTTTTGAACTATTTGTTCCAGTTCATTGAAGAAAGCTGTTGGTATTTTGATAGGGATTGCATTGAATCTGCAGATTGTTTTAGGTAGTATAGCCATTTTGACAATATTTATTCTTTCTAGTCAAGAGCATGGGATGAATTTCCATTTGTTAGTGTCCTCTTTAATTTCTCTTAGGAGTGTCTTGCAGTTTTCAGGGTATAGGTCTTTCACTTCCTTCGTTAGGTTTATTCCTAGATATTTTATTCCTTTTTGATGCAATTGTGAATGAAATTGTTTTCCTGATTTCTCTTTCTGTTAGCTCATCGTTAGTGTATAGGAAAGCAACAGATTTCTGTGTATTGATTTTGTATCCTGCAACTTTGCTGAATTGAGATATTAGTTCTAGTAGTTTTGGGGTGGAGTCTTTAGGGTATTTTATGTACAGTATCATGTCATCTGCAAATAGTGACAAATTGACTTCTTCTTTACCAATCTGGACGCCTTGTATTCCTTTGTTTTGTCTGTTTGCCATGGCTAGGACCTCAAGAACTATGTTGAATAACAGTGGAGAGAGTGGGCATCCCTGTCTTGTTCCCGATCTTAAGTGAAAAGCTTCCAGCTTCTCGCTGTTAAGTATCATGTTAGCTGTGTGTTTGTCATATATAGCCTTTATGATTTTGAGGTACTTGCCCTCTATACCCATTTTGTTGAGAGTTTTTATCATGAATGGATGCTGAATTTTGTCAAATGCTTTTTCAGCATCTATGGAGATGATCATGTGGTTTTTGTCCTTCTTTTTGTTGATGTCGTGGATGATGTTGATGGATTTTCAAATGTTGTACCATCCTTGCATCCCTGAGATGAATCCCACTTGATCATGGTGTATGATCCTCTTGATGTATTTTTGAATCCAGTTTGCTAATATTTTGTTGAGTATTTTTGCATCTACGTTCATCGGGGATATTGGTCTGTAGTTTTCTTTTTTGGCGAGGTCTTTGCCTGGTTTTGGTATTAGAGTGATGCTGGCTTCATAGAATGAGTTTGGAAGTCTTCTCTCCTCTTCTATTTTTTGGAAAACTTTAAGGAGAATCGGTGTTATTTCTTCTCTATATGTCTGGTACAATTCAGAGGTGAATCCATCTGGCCCGGGGTTTTGTTCTTCGGTAGGTTTTTGTTTACCGATTCAATTTCGTTGTTGGTGATTGGTCTGTTTAGTTTTTCTGTTTCTTGCTTGGTCAGTCTTTTTCTAAGAAGTTGTCCATTTCTTCTAGGTTTTCCAGCTTGTTAGCATATAGATTCTCATAGTATTCTCTTATAATTCTTTGTATTTCTGTGGGGTCCGTCGTTATTTTTACTTTCTCATTTCTGATTCTGTTTTTGTGTATAGGTTCTCTTTTTCTCTTAAAAAGTCTGGTTAGGGGTTTATCTATTTTGTTTATTTTTTCAAAGAACCAGCTCTTGGTTTCATTGATTTTTTTCCTATTCTTTTATTCTTCTCAATTTTATTTATTTCTTCTCTGATCTTTATTATGTCCCTCCTTTTGGTGACTTTAGGCCTCATAGGTTCTTCTTTTTCCAATTTTAGTAATTGTGTCTTTAGACTATTCATTTGGGAATGTTCTTCCTTCTTTAAATAGGCCTGGATTGCAATATACTTTCCTCGTAGTACTGCCTTTGCTGCGTCCCACAGAAGTTGTGGCTTTGTGTTATTGTTTTCATTAGTCTCCATATATTGCTTGATCTCTGTTTTTATTTGGTCATTGATCCATTGATTATTTAGGAGCATGTTATTAAGTCTCCATGTGTTCGTGGGCTCTTTTGTTTTCTTTGTGTAATTTATTTCTAGTTTCATACCTTTGTGATCTGAGAAGGTGGTTGGTACAATTTCAATCTTCTTGAATTTGTTCTTTTTGTGGCCTCGTATATGATCTATTCTTGAAAATGTTCCATTTACACTTGAGAAGAATGTGTATCCTGCTGCTTTTCCATGGAGCGTTCTGTAGATGTCTGTTACATCCATCTGTTCTAATATGTTCTTCAGTGCCTCTGTGTCTTTACTTATTTTCTGTCTGGTTGATCTGTCCTTTGGAGTGAGTGGTGTGTTGAAGTCTCCTAAAATGAATGCATTGCTTTCTATTTCCTCCTTTAATTCTGTTAGTATTTATTTCACATATGTTGGCACTCCCGTGTTGGGTGAATATATATTTAAAATGGTTATATCCTCTTGTTGGACTGACCCCTTTATCATTATGTAATGTCTTTCTTTATCTCTTGCTACTGTCTTCGTTTTGAAGTCTATTTTGTCTGATACAAGTACTGCAACACCTGCTTTTTTCTCCTTGTTGTTTGCATGAAATATCTTTTTCCATCCCTTCACTTTTAGTCTGTGTATATCTTTGGGTTTGAGGTGAGTCTCTTGTAAGCAACATATAGATGGGTCTTGTTTTTTATCCATTGTATTACTCTCTGTCTTTTGATTGGTGTATTCAGTCCATTTACATTTAGGGTGATTATTGATAGATATGTATTTATTTGCATTGCTAGCTTTAGATTCGTGGTTACCAAAGGTTCAAGGGTAGCTTCTTTACTATCTAACACTCTAACTTAACTTTCTTGTTACGTTATTATAAACACAGTCTGATGATTCTTTATTTCTCTCCCTTCTTATTCTTCCTCCTCCATTCTTTATATACTAGGTGTTTTATTCTGTACTCTTTAACATTTCCTTTGAGTGTTTTTGTGGATAGTTGATTTTACTTTTTGCCTTTAGTTAGTATTTGGATGGTCTGCTTTCTTTGCTATGATTTTATTTTCTCTGGTGACATCTTTTTAGCCTTAGGAGTGCTTCCCTGTAGAGCTGTCTGTTTAAGATATACTGTAGAGGTGGTTTATGGGAAGCAAACTCTGTCAGCTTTCACTTGTCTGGGAATTGTTTAATCCCTTCCTTAAATTTAAATGATAATCGTGCTTGATACAGTATTTTTGGTTCAAGGCCCTTCTGTTTCATTACGTTAAATATGTCATGCCATTCTCTTCTGGCCTGTAAGGTTTCTGTTGAGAATTCTGATGATAGTCTGATGGGTTTTCCTTTGTAGGTGATCTTTTTTCTCTCTCTAGCTACCTTTAATACTCTGTCCTTATCTTTGATCTTTGCCATTTTAATTATTATGTGTCTTGGTATTGTCTTCCTTGGGTCCTTTGTGTTGGGACATCTGTGGGCTTCCATGGTCTGAGAAACTATTTCCTTCCCCAGCTTGGGGAAGTTTTCCTCAATTATGTCTTCAAAGACACTTTCTATCCCTTTTTCTCTCTTCTTCTTCTTCTGGTACTCCTATAATGTGAGTATTGTTCCGTTTGGATTGGTCACACAGTTCTCTTAATCTTTCATTCCTAGAGATCCTTTTATTTCTCTCTGCCTCAGCTTCTCTGTATTCCTATTCTCTGATTTCTATTCCATTAACAGTCTCTTGCGCCTCATCCAGTCTGCTCCTAAGCCTGTCGATCGCTTGTCTGATTTCTTCATTGTCTTTCCTCACTTCCTCCCTTAGCTCTTGCATATTTCTCTGTAGATCCATCAGTATAGTTATGACTTTTATTCTGAATTCTTTTTCAGGAAGATTGTATAAGTCTACTGCATCATGCCCCTTCTCTGGGGATGTCTGGCTAAGCTTTGTCTGGACCATAGTCCTCTGTCTTTTCATGGCGATAGAAGTGGTTGCTGGTAGGCACCACGTGTATCAGCTGAGAGAACAAAGTCCCTTCCTGCTTGTTGTTCTCCTTGCCTTTCTCAGGGGCCTGAGCTCTTTTCCTGCACACCAGGAGGCAGTCTCTGGGATAATCCCCTAAGCTGCCTGTGTACGGACCGCCTCAGCTTAGCCTATAGCACTGCGGGGGTTTGCAGTCTCGTTGGGTGCATCCTGGTCCCCTTGGTGCCTTCTGAACCTGGTTCTCGGGCTCTTCCCACTTAGCTGTACGCCAGCCAGGAGGTGATTCTGTGAGGATGCTCTGGGTGGTGCTGCTCCTCCGCTGTTCCGCAGCGGCTCCGCCGGACGCTTTGCAGCTCTGGCCAGGTTGAGGGGAACGAATGGCAGGCTGCTGATCTCTTTGGGAGGCTTCAGCGTGGCTGCTTGGGGTCCGAAATTCCCCAAGACTCCCAGCCCACTGGGCCGAGTGCACTGGGACGATTTTGTTCCGCTATTGGGCCCTTGTCTCTTTAAGACTTTTATTTTTAAAAAGCTTGTGCTTTTCTTTTGTCCCGGGGAGCCAGCTGAGGGGACCCCCTTGTGTTCCCCGTCTCAGATCCTGCACTTCTGTTTTTCTAATCTCCAATACACCATGTGATGTGTGTCAGTGCTCCCGGCGCAGATCACCAGGGCTGGTTATTTGGCCGGCCTGTGCTTCTACTCCCTCCCTGCTCTGAATCTTCTCCTCCCGTGCTGGTGTGCTGGGGTGGGGCAGTGCTCGGGTCCTGCAGGGTGGCGGCTTTGTATCTTACCCGCTTCATGATGCGCTGAGTTCTCACAGATGTAGCTGTGGCCTGGCTATTGTCCTGTATCTTCTGGTCTCTCTTTTTTGAATAGTTGTATTTGTTATATTTTCACAAATATATATGGTTTTGGGAGGAGATTTACACTGCCCTGCTCATGCTGCTATCTTCCCAGCTACCCACTCTCTTTAGGGTTTTTTATGTACAATATCATATCTGCAAACAAGGACAGTTTGAGTTCTTCCTTGCCGATGTGGATGCCTTTTATTTCTTTGTGTTGTTTGATTGCCATGGCTAGCACCTCCAGTACTATGTTGAATAAAAGTGGGGAGAGTGGACATCCTTGTCTTCTTCCCGATCTTAAAGGAAAAGCTTTCAGCTTCTTGCTGTTTAGTGTAATATTGGCTGTGGGTTTGTCATATATGGCCTTTATTACGTTGAGGTACTTGCCCTCTATACCCATTTTGTTGAGAGTTTTTATCATGAATGGATGTTGAATTTTGTCGAATGCTTTTTCAGCATCTATTGAGATCATCATGTGGTTTTTGTCCTTTTTTTTTATGTGGTCGATGATGTTGATGGATTTTCGAATGTTGTACCATCCTTGCATCCCTGGGATGAACCCCACTTGATCATGATATATGATCTTTTTGATGTATTTTTGAATTCTGTTTGCTAATATTTTGTTGAGTATTTTTGCATTTATGTTCATCAGGGATATTGGTCTGTAATTTTCTTTTTTTGTGGTGTCTTTGCCTGGTTTTGGTATTAGAGTGATGTTGGCCTCGTAGAATGACTTTGGGAGTATTCCCTCCCCTTCTACTTTTTGGAAAACTTTAAGGAGCATGGGTATTAGGTCTTCACTAAATGTTTGATAAAATTCAGCAGTGAAACCATCTGGTTCAGGCGTTTTGTTCTTAGGTAGTTTTTTGATTACCAATTCAATTTCTTTGCTGGTAATTGTTCTATTCAGATTTTCTGTTTCTTCCTGGGTCAGCTTTGGAAGGTTGTATTTTTCTAGAAAGTTGTCCTTTTCTTCTAGGTTATCCAGTTTGTTAGCAGATAATTTTTCATAGTATTCTCTCATAATTGTTCATAGTTCTCTGGTATCCATAGTGATTTTTCCTTTTTCATTTCTGATTCTGTTTATGTGTGTAGACTCTCTTTTTTTCTTGATAAGTCTGGCTAGGGGTTTATCTGTTTTGTTTATTTTCTCAAAGAACCAGCTCCTGCTTTCATTGATTCTTTCTATTGTTCTTTCTTCTCAATTTTATTTCTGCTTTAATCTTTATTATGTCCCTCCTTCTACTGAGTTTGCACCTCATTTGTTCTTCCTTTTCTAGTTTCATTAATTGTGAGTTTAGACTGTTCTTTTGGGATTTTTCTTCTTTTCTGAGGTATGCCTGTATTCAATATATTTCTCTCTTAGCACAGGCTTTGCTGCATCCCACAGATTTTGTGGTGTTGAATTATTGTTGTCATTAGTCTCCATATATTGCTTGATCTCTGTTTTTATTTGGTCATTGATCCCTTGATCATTTAGGAGCATATTATTAAGCCTCCATGTGTTTGTGGGCTCTCTTGTTTTCTTTGTGTAATTTATTTCTAGTTTCATACCTTTGTGATCTGAGAAGGTGGTTGGTACAATTTCAATCTTCTTGAATTTACTGAGGTTCTTTTTGTGGCCTCATATATGATCTATTCTTGAAAATGTTCCATTTTCACTTGAGAAGAATGTGTATCCTGCTGCTTTTGCATGGAGCATTCTGTAGATGTCTGTTACATCCATCTGTTCTAATATGTTCTTCAGTGCCTCTGTGTCTTTACTTATTTTCTGTCTGGTTGATCTGTCCTTTGGAGTGAGTGGTGTGTTGAAGTCTCCTAAAATGAATGCATTGCATTCTATTTCCCCCTTTAATTCTGTTAGTATTTGTTTCACAAATGTAGGTGATCCTGTGCTGGGTGCATAGATGTTTATAATAGTTATATCCTCTTGTTGGACTGACCCCTTTATCATTATGTAATGTCCTTCTTTGTTTCTTGTGACTTTCTTTGTTTTGAATTCTATTTTGTCTGATACAATTACTGCAACTCCTGCTTTTTTCTCCCTATTAGTTCCATGAAATATCTTTTTCCATCCATTCAGTTTCAGTCTGTGTATGTCTTTGGGTTTGAAGTGAGTCTCTTGTAGGCAGCATATAGATGGGTCTTGTTTTTTTATCCATTCAGTAACTCTATGTCTTTTGATTGGTGCATTCAGACCATTTACATTTAGGGTGATTATTGGTAGCTCTTTAGTTATTGCCATTGCAAGCTTTAGATTTGTGGTCACCAAAGGTTCAAGGGCAATTCCCTTACTATCTAACTGTCTAATTTAACTTACTTCCTATACTATTACAAACACAAGCTAAAGGTTCTTTTTTTTCCCCTCATTTTTCTTCCTCCTCTATTCTTTATATGTTATGAATCATATTCTGTACTCTTTGTCTTCCCTTCAATGACATCTGTTTAGCCTTAGGAATACTTCCATCTATAGGAGTCTCTCCAAAATGCACTGTAGAGGTGGTTTGTGGGAGGTAAATTCTCTCAGCTTTTGCTTATCTGAAAATTATTTAATCCCTCCTTCAATATTAAATGATCACCTTGCCAGGTAGAGTATTCATGGTTCAAGGCCCTTCTGCTTCATTGCATTAAATATATCATGCCACTCCCTTCTGGCCTGTAAAGTTTCTGTTGAGAAGTCTGATGATAGCCTAATGGGTTTGCCTTTGTATGTGATGTTTTTTCTCTCTCTAGCTGCTTTTTAAAAGTCTGTCTTTATCCTTGATCTTTGCCATTTTAATTATTATATGTCTTGATGTTGTCTTCCTTGAGTCCCTTGTGTTGGGAGATCTGTGCACCTCCATGGCTTGAGAAACTATCTCCTTCCCCAGATTGGGGAAGAAGTTTTCAGCAATTACCTCCTCAGTGACATTTTCTATCCCTTTTTCTCTCTCTTCTTCTTCTGGTACCCCTATAACGCAATTATTGTTCAGTTTTAATTGGTCACACAGTTCTCTCAGTAGTCTTTCATTCTTAGAGATTGTTTTTTTCTTCCTGTGCTTCAGCTTCTTTGTATTCCTCTTCTCTAATTTCTATTGCATTTACCGTCTCTTTTACTACATCTAATCTGCTTTTAAATCCCTCCATTGTATGTTTCATTTCAGATATGGTAGTTCTTAATGATTGAATCTCCATTCTAAATTTGTTCCTGAGGTCTTCAATATTTTTCTGTACCTCCATAAGCATGTTTATAATTTTAATTTTGAACTTTCTTTCAGGAAGATTGTTGAATTCGGTTTCATATGGCTCTCTTTCTGGGGTTTGTGAGATTTTGGTCTGAACCATAGTCTTTTGACATTTCATTTTGCTATGTGGTGCCCTCTAGTGTGCAGAAACTCCAGTCTCTGGAGCTGCTCAGCCCCTAGAGTGAGGTTGGGGGTCGTAGGGGAGTGGAGCTGGTGCCTGGGGGAGGAAAGGTCTGTTCTTGCTTCCCATCTGCAGTGCCTGTCTCCAGTATCAGAGGCAGTGTGCCAAGCACACACGTGTCAACCTCTGTGCTTTGTGTCTCTAGTTGTTGTAGGCGGGACCTCCCTCTGGTTGGCTTGACGCCTGTGCAGTGATTGTGGGTTTATGAGCAGGTGCCTGCAGGCCAGTAGGAAGGCTCGGCAGGCTGTGTGTCACAGTGGGGGGAGGGGGGGGGCCTCAGAGCTGAGTAGGCAGCCAGGAGGATGGAGCACCTGAAGCTCCTCAATGTTCCCAACCAGCTGGGCAGAGCGCACCCAGGCAACCTTGTCCAGCTCTCCCTTCTCCCGCACAGCAAGCTCTGTGCAAACCCCGCCCCTTCAGCAGCCCTTTGCTGCTAGGAAGCCTCTCAGACTCCCTGCCTTTCCTCTGACACAGAGCTCCCGGGTGTGTATCCCCTCATCCACAAATGGCTGGAATGTCAGTTTTCTCAAGCACCTCTGCCTGTCCGGGCTCCCCAACGCCCACACAATATAGGATTCTGCTCACAAAGCAGATCTCCCGGGCTAGGCGCTCAGCAGTCCCAAGCTTCTACCCCCTCCCCACTCTGTTTCTCTTCCTCCAGCTGGTGAGCTGGGGTGGGGGAAGGGCTTGGGTCCTGCCGGATTTAGGCTTTCGTACAATACCCTGTTTCTTGAGGTCTGCTCTGTTCGTGAGGTCTGTGTGCAGTCTGGTTCAGCCTTCTTTCTTATTGCTGTCTCTCATGCTGCCATCTTGGAAAAGCCCCCTAATTTTTTTTATCTGCTCCCAATAATGATCCAACTCTTCATCGAGAGTTACTTGACCTTCGCTTCCAACCTTTCTATTGAATTTTCATCCTGACTACCTTATTTTGAATTTCTAAGAGCTCTTTCTCAATTATTCTCTGAATTTTCCATCTTTCTTTTCCATTTAGCAATAGCATCGGTCCTGGACCTTGGCTTGTGGATGTAATATCTTCTCTTACCTCCTCAAGAATATTAATTATAGCTTTTTTCTACTCTCTGCATTGTTTTGTTTCCTCAGAGTCCTTTTCCTTGAGTGCCTGGTGATCCTTGGCTGTCCTTTCATATTTAAAAGTAATTCACTAAAAAGCGGACTGGAACTCTATTGGGATGTGAGGGGCTTGTCCACTCATACCCTTCACCGTGTACTGAACGCACAGGGAGCCAACTTTGCTTTTGGAGAGGACCTTCTGTAAGTCAGCATTTGTATTAATCGGCTTCTTTCCCTGACAAACAACCACAAAATTCCAATGGCACGTAGCACAAGCATTTATTTCTTGCTTCCCCCATCTGCAGCGTAGGCTATGCTGGGCATAATTCCAAGCTTCAAGTTGGGTTTGCATCTGCTCCACATGTCTCCCATCCTCCTTAGGCCTGTGCCTACCCATGGTATATTCTTTTCATAGTGAAAAGAAAAAGAGCAAGAGAACAAGTCAACCATGCAAACCTATTCCAAGTCTCTCCTCATTTCATGTCTGCTAACAGGGCCAAGCAATTCACATGGCCAAACTCAAAGCCAAGGGGTGAGGCAGTACATTCTAGTTCCCTTGGGGCCACAGCAAGAATCACCATGTGAACTTTATTACACAGACATTAAGAATTGGGACCAATAATCCAATGTAATATTCCAAGTCTTTTATCTTAAGCCCCTCAGTGTTTCCCTAAAGCAGTCCTCTAATCTACTGTAAGGGGTAAGTACACTAAACTATGGTGTTCCTGGGGGCAGGTGGGCATTAGGGCTCCCCTGGACCACTGAGAGCATCCCACCCTTTACTCCTCCCACCCGCAGCATAGCCCTCACCAGTGTCCTCACTGCTGCTCTCTACGTGCTTGGTGTTCTTAAGTCCTGCACTTCTCAGGTGCACTGTCTCTAAAGAACATGCCTCTGGTATCCCGTGGGAATGAAGGAGGGAGACCTGCTAGGTGGCTGGAGGTGCTCTTGGTCCAAAGGCTCTTCCTAAAGGCTCCAGCGGACTGCCTTGTCTTCACCCCTGCCTGCTAAAGGGTTCTGTCTCTCGCTGTCTCTCTCTTTTTCCTTCGCTGTGCTGATATTTCTGCCTTGCCTCTACTCTGCTAAATCAGTTACCACTCTATTATCTGCTTTCTATTCTCATACAAAGTAGTCGGGATTTACAATTTCATCAGAGATAATCTGTGTTTTTGTTCCTCATTGTTTTGTTTTGTTCTGGAGTGATTTCCAAGAGTTGGAACTAGAAATCTAAAGGAGAAATACAATTTTTACAGCTGTCATTTATTGATTAGTTACAATATGCAAGCCACTTCCCTAAGCAATTTACATGAATTACTTCATTAAATCTTCACAAAGTCCCGAGAATCAGTGTAACTATGATGATGCCTATTGTACAGGTGAGGAAATGGGGCCGAATGAGGTGGAGCAGTGTAGCCAAGGCCGACAAGCTAGTGAGTGGTACATCAAGATCAGAGCCCAAGGCTGGGAGTCTACACTGTGAATGGGTTTTAGATGTGGTGTCCATTCAGCCTTCATCCTTCACTGAGGCCCAACTCCAGGCCAGGCTCTATGCTTGGTGACAGGATACACAAGACGGACATGGCGGTGGGGGTGGGGGCTGCTCCCTGAGAGTTGACTGTTAATTGGACTCCAGATAGAAGTGTTTATCCCTTCCTTTAGGTTGCTACACATGCTACCAAAAGTGACATTTAGAGAATGCACTCCTTAACATGTCATATTTACTTGGCTCTAGTGTAAATTTCCTAAATTCTGACCATAGAGGTGCCAAGAGGAAGCCTTTTGTATCCTACTCTCTCCTACTTTTGGCTTTCTTTAGCTAGTGACAAACCTGACCTTTCCTGCAGAATGTAATCATTGTCTAAAAACATGGAGGACTGTAGAAATGGCCAAATTCCATGGAATTTTTATCAGAGAGCCTTTCATGTTGTCAACTTAGTCCCTAAAATACCATGGATTCAAAAAGAACTACATCCATAATATATCATCTTTTTTTTATAAAAATAAATTATAACTATTTATAGTAGACAAGACGTGGAAGCAACCTAAGTATCCATCAGTAGATGAATGGATAAAGTAGATGTGATACATATACACAATGGAATATTATTCGGCTGTAAGAAGAAAACAAATCCTCCCATTTGCAACAATATGGATGGAGGTAGAGGGTATTATGCTCAGCGAAATAAGCGAGGTGGAGAAAGACAAGTGCCAAATGATTTCCCTCATTTGTGGAGTATAACAAAGAAGCAAAACTGGAGGAACAAAACAGCAACAGACTCACAGACTCCAAGAAGGGACTAGCGGTTACCAAAGGGGAGGGGTTGGGGAGCGAGGGAGAAGGGGATTGAGGGGTATTATGATTAGCACACATAATATAAGTGGGTCACGGGGAAGGCAGTACAGCATGGAGAAGGCAAGTAGTGACTCTACAGGATCTTACTACACTGATGGACAGTGACTGCAATGGGGTGTGTGGGGGGGACTTGATAATATGGGTGAATGTTGTAATCAGAATGTTTTTCATGTGAAACCTTCATTAGATTGTCTATCAATGATACCTTAATAAAAATCATATAGTGAATAAATAAATAAATTATAACTCACTATATGCTGATTTTTAAAAAGCCAAATAAAAAGGACAAAATAAAAAGTTAAAATCTGCCCTGCCCCATTCCCTCCCTAATTTCCCAAGTACCATGCACTTGTTATAAAAAACTTGAGTTGAAAGAAAAACATGTGTTTCCTTTTGCACATATAACTAGTCTCTATTAGTTTTCGGTATTTCCATCATCTCCTTCAAAACTAGTCTTTGGGATGAATAACTAGGTTTTGCTGAACATTCGTCAGGTACCACTAACTGCGTGTGAGCCAGGAAGGGCTGTGCTTGCTTCAGGCATTTGTGTCTTTTGTTTTGACTGGTGTGTTTTGGAGTCTGGGCCCCAGGAAAGGATTCCAACTGAAGAAATGCTGGTGCCTGCAACCCAACACAGTTTGTCTGACCGTAGGGTGGCTCTCAGTGACTAGTAGTGATCCTGGGAGTAAGGAATTTTGGTGCAGGAAAAAAGCAATTAGGATTCTTGAGACAAGATGCTGTGGATTCCTCATCAAGGCTCCTTTCCCAAGGCAAAACACCCTTTGTAAAATGTATATTTACTGTGATTTTCACTTATAAAATATATTCCCCCTTTAAAAACATTAATGTTACAGAAATATGTAAGAGAAAATATGCCAACCCATTCCCCAGCCCCCTACAAATGACAAGAGTTTATAGCTTGGAGTATAGTCTCCCAGTTTTTTTTGTATAGAGTGAAAAAAATTTCTTAATTTCCTAAATATTATGTGCTTGTTGTAAAAAAAACTTCAACTGATAATGGAGCATATCAAAATATAAAGTGAAATTTTTCACCCTTCTACATCCTAATTCTTAGTTAATTTGGTGTATACCTTCCTTTTCAGATGTTTTTCTACATAGATATCTGTATGGCTTTCTGCTTTATTTTTTTAAACACAATGAGCCCATTCTATAACATACTTTTTTCACCAACAATGTATCTTGGGCTCCTTCCCATGTTGATTCATATGGCTCTGTCCAGGCTGCCTAGTATTCTATAGTATTGGATATACTGAGCCCTACTGATATAATTCATTTTGGTTGCTTCCTTTTTACACATTTGTGCAAGCATTTCTCAAATCTACTGTAGTGGTCACCAGGATGGGCTCTGGAGTTAAGCTGCCTGAGTTAAAAATGCCAGTTCCAACTCCACCACCTTGTAACTTAGGCCAATTTCCTTTGTGCCTAAGTTTTCCCAGCTGTGAAATGGGAATCCTAACAGGGCTTCTATCACAGGGTGTATTGTAAGAAGTAAATGACAAGGAATATATAAAATGCTTAGTTTGTTACTTGGTGCACCTAAGTGTTCATTAAATATTGGCTTTTAATTTTTATAATTATCAACAAGATTAAAAAATAGTCCCTATTTTATAATTATCATCACTTCTCAAGAAAGCCAAAAGAGAGTAAATTAAGAAAGTAGTAATTACTTAAGGAAAAACTATATCATTACCACTTAAAGTCACTTCCTGTAAGATAGGTCAGTTAATGAAAGTGTATTTCAGTTTGTGAACAATTCTACATTAAGCAAGTTACATGAGATATTCCAAACAATTTGTATTTTAAATAAGAGTGAATATGCCTTCTGAGGCCCAGTTAATTACATTAACTGGTAATTAGAAAAGTCAATCTCTTAGTGGAAAGTTTCCATGGCTTTCTTTGTTCTTCTGTCCTAATGTGTTCCCTTCCCTAAGCAGAGGCAGAAGAAGGGCAGAGCCTTGAAGGTTCCTGGTGGGGCCCCCACTTAGGACTCAGAGGGACTGCAGCACCTCAGAGCCTGCATCTCGGTTACTTTAAGATTATGAATACCTTCCCACTAGGGATTACTGCCCTTCTTTTATGGCTTGGGAAACCGAGGCTCACAGATGACATCATTTAGGGTTTCTGGTGTGTGTTCCTCAGAAACCAAGACTGGCTGACTGAAGTGAAGGGGATTTGGGGGCAGGGATGTTGGGAGCTCTCAGGGTAGGAGGGGCACCTGGGAAGCCTGGACCTGAAACAGGCAGGGTCCCACAGGTGACAATGGGGCAAAGGCAGGAAAAGTCTAAGAGCAGCAAGGGCTGGCCTGGGGTCTACCAGGCTTCTTAACACTCAAATCAGATTCTGATTCCAGAATCCAACTATACAGTTCTTGCAAATGGCAGGCACACTGGCTGGCAGCTTTGACATCACCGCAAACTTGGTAGAAATGCCTATTTCAGTCCCCACCCCTGGACTCACTGAATCAGGATCTATGTTTCACCAGATGCCCCAGAGCTGCAGATGCCGCAATTTGGGAAGCACTGGGCAGACCCCCTGGAGGACATCTGATCTCTGGTGACTCTTCAGCAGGAAACCTGGGATGCTGGTCACAGAAGGAAGGGGAGTGGACACTCGGAGGCCATGGAAGGCATCCCTGGGATCCCAGCACTGGCCGATCTCTACCAGTGCCTCCTCCCGTCCATCCACAGGACATGTGGACAGACAGTTCCTGTGGTCAGTAGGACAGGATGTGCACTCCAGGTTGGATTTCTCAGGAGCTGCTGACATCTGAGAGATTGGAGAAGCCTCTGCTGTAACATCCTTGATCTTTGTAAACCGATGAATGTTAAAAATACTTTCCCTCCTCTTACAAACTTGAACAAAAATGGAATTGTTAAGCCAGCAGCTACATTCCTTCTCTCAGTGGTGCCTCTTTCACAGAAACCTGCTATAGATTTATTGATATATTAAGGAAATGATGAAGATTAAAGGTTTATAGGTGCTAAGGGACAAAGCTAGCACCCGGTGTTGCTAGGACAAAGGTTCTGGAACCAAGTGAGCTGTGAGCAATGGAATGGCAATGAGGAGCAGCTTCACATTCCTTCACTTGCCGTTACCTGGACAAGGGCTTTTACCGGGAGGCCCTCTTGGGAGACATTTTCCCTCTCCTGGAGCACCGCCCCTCTTTTCGCCCAGGCCTTTCCTGCTAGGGCATAGTACACCCAAGAGGTCTGTCGTGGGAGTAGGGCCCACAAGCCGCTATCCTTGGTCCTGAACCATAGTTATGAGTTAGGACAGTTAATTCACAACCTGGCTGCAAATCCGAGACAATGGGACACTTGATAAATTTACTGATTGCAAAGCCCTGTTCCCAAATATCCTAACTCAGTAGGTCTCTGCATTAAAAAAGGGGGGGGGCATATGAATCTGATAGTCCATGGATTACAGCTTGATTATCACTCTATTAGGGTATGCTTATTGCTCTAAACCTATGTGGTGGGCATCTGTTGCTTTTTTTTTTTTTGCAAGTTAGCATCCATTCCCAATTTTCTGGAAATGCACCCTGGTTCTTATTAGGTGAGTCTCTCCTCTCCAACCTCAGGTTTGGAAAAGGCTGGCCCCACTCCAGGGCATTCAACTCATCTCAACTTCCTGACCATAGTTACTGACTGTGAGGTGACCCAATGTGAGCCAGAGATGGAATTGGAGGTGAGAAATGAAGCCCTTCATTTTAATGGAGCCAACCGAGAAGCAGGTAGAGCTGAAAGATAGAGAGAGGTCAGATCCAAATGACCTTGTTTGAACCTCTGAATCGAGTGACCTGAAGTCAGAAATCTCCTGGACTTTTCAGGTAGGAGAGCTAATATATTCCGTTTGTTGCTGAAGCCAGTTTGAGCTGGGTTCTGCCACCTGTAACCAAATCTGACTACCATTTCTTAGGACTCTGGTGACTCTTTTGCATCCTCTCCTAATAATTCTCTCCTAGGAATTCTACACCAAGTGAAAGAAAAGGCAGTGTGCAGAAGATCTGGAGCCAGGGCAACAACAAGGAAAAGAAGCTGATAGGTTGCCAGGGAGAACTGAAATTGACTCTAATTTGGACACTGTTTTCAAAAGATCAGGACTGAGGATGAAACCTTAGCCAACCACGGCCTAAGTCTCACTTGACTGAAGGACAGTCAAAAGCATGGTGGGCCCAGAGGACCAGGCAGGACCATGCCAATAGCCCACAAGCAGAGCTGTCCTAGACTGAATATCGCCAAAGTAGTCATAAATTTTGTTTGTTTTTATTTTCCATCTCAAAAACATTGTTACTTATACTGTCCCTGATAGCTCTGATTTATGCTACACTGTTTCCATCATGGACGTCACTGTATCATTTTGTCTGATATTTACAATGCTTGTCCTCCCTGAAGGCCTCCACCAGTGTGACCCTCCGCTCAGCACACTGAGCTCGGTGTTTGCTCCCTCCTATGGCATTGCAGGGTCGTGGACATGTATGATATTTACACTCCAGCAGTATTAGACCCATAACAAAAATAATGAAAGGTCAAAAGGTCTTCAGGACTAGAAGGAATAACCCCAGTGGTACAATTCCAGAGAATTATTTCTCTAAGTAGGAGGTACATATGGGAGCACGGAAGCAAGAGAAAAATGTCTATACCCCTTCCATGTGGTTTTGAGAGTTACCCTGTCTGGCTAGGGTAGAAAATGTTCTAATTAGTAGATGTTGAAGTGGGTTAATGTTTGCATAATGGGAGAAGGGAAAATTGCCTGGCAGAGGTTCCAGGACAGAGGTAGTAAGATAAGAGGTAAGGGCTCAGATGAGAGACTTCTGAGGAGATCTGAAAAGCCAGGGTAAAACATAAAAGGAGCCTATTTTTAGGGACACGAGATCAGATTGCAGAACAGAGGATCTAGGCATCTAGGAATAGTCATTACAAACAACTTGAAAGCCAGTGAGTCCAAGCAGAAGAGAGTTAGGGCAAAGCTATAGTGTTTGAATGATTGTCAAGAGGTGTGCAATTTTTAAGAAATTGGTGGGGGGGGGGGATAAAGTGAGGGGGTCAGATGTCTCTGAGCTACATACAAAGCCCAGGTAAAAGATCTGTCCCTTTTTGGACAAAGGTTGCTCCTTTAATGTGGTACAAAGTCATTAGGTCATGAATATCATATTATATTGACCTATTAAAATACAGCTGAAAGTCTGGAGGAGGTAGGGAGCACATGGTTCTGCGGACTGTTTTTTGTCTGATTCTTGGCCTGGGAAATGGTTATAAGAGAGCCTACCTTTGATTACTTGTTAAACTATACATTGGTGTTATTTGGACTTTTCTATATAATTCACAATAAAACAGTAAAAAAAAACTTATCCAAGTGCTAACAGAGAAATATTCTGGGAAATATTGAAAGAGGATGGGAATCAGAGACAAGGGCACATTCCCTAGGGGGATTTTATTATATGTCCACTAGAAATAGTGTCTAAGAAGAACTTCTGTATGGGAAAATGTTAATGATATGATGGTAAGAGAATAAGAAGGCTATATATGGGTATATACAATAATATCTATGAAAACTATGAAATATGTATAGGAAAAGGATTAGAAAGAAAAATGCTATCACCACACTGCTTACTCCTACTTCCTAAAAGGAAGAGAGGTTGCTTTGGTAAGGCACGGGCTGGTTCTAGCACAGTAAATACAGTACAGTGGTTAAAAGCACATTTAAAGTTTTAGAAGTCCAGCCCCAGCTTTGCCACGTACTAGTTGGGTCCCTTGGGCAAACTGCTGAACCGCTCTGGGGGTATTATAATGTTATTGGGGAAATTGGCTCTGGGCAAAATGTACAGTCTACTTAAGATGTCCCTAGCCTGCCAGCATGATTAGGGAATTCTGATTTATGCTCATGACAGCCCAAGATCAAAGAGATTTTCAGTCTGAACCTTTTTCCTTAGTAATGATGGAGCTGGAGATGATTATGAAGGGTTTGGAACCCCTCTTGAGACCATGACATGCTGCTGTCATTTTCTTTGTTTTGTAATGATGTTGCTTGATCCAATGGGGGAAGTTGGGGGTGAGGAATGGTTGGGGCTCATGTGATGCCCTGGGACATTAAGATATATCTCACTGCAGCCTACCCACCCAGCTCCCTACCCAACAAGCATCAGGGCTGGCTGGTGGGAAGCAAATTCCTTGACTTGGATCCTACTTAGGGAGACAAGCTTGGCACTATTGGAAATCAAAACATTTCTCTGACCAGATCACCAGTAGAGAAATATTTTAAACCTGTCAAATCTCCACAACCAAATTTTCCTCTCAGAATTTTAATAATGAATAGATCCATGATATGCCTGAACACCAAAAAACAAAAACAAAACCCCAAATAACCCGATTAAAAAATGGGCAGAGGACCTGTACAAACATTTCTCCAAATAAGAAATTCAGAGAACTTCTGGGAAGATGGCGGTGTGAGCAGGGCGGCAGAAATCTCCTCCCAACACTATATTTATCTACGAAAACACAGAAAATACATCTATTCCTAAAAGAGAGACGAGAATACACAGGAAAGCGCATAGCGTGCAGCTACACCCGAGAGGACTCGGCACCCCAAGAGGCGGGTAAGATACGGAGCCGTGACCCGGCAGGACCCGAGCCCTCCCCCACCCCGGCGCACCGGCGGGAGGAGAGGATTCAGAGCCGGGAGGGAGTGGAAGTTCACCCCGCGAAGTAGCCAGCCCCGGTGATCTGCGCGGGGAGCGCTGACCCACATTGCGCAGTGCAGCGGAGATTGGAGAGACAGAGGGGCAGGATGTGAGCAGGGAACGCGCCAGGGTGCTTGCAGCTGGCTCCCGGGAAGGGAAAAAAAAAAGTGCGCGCATTCTTCAGCGGTCTTAAAGAGCAGGAGCCCAGCAGAGGAGCCGGATCGCCCCAGCACACTCAGCCCAGCAGGCTGGGAGTCCTGGGGAGTTCCAGACGCCTTAGCTGGCGACTGGGGAAGCGTAGCCATACTTACACTTCTCACTGAGATCAACAGCCTCCTATTCGTTCCCACCCCTGCCAGAGCAACAAAGGGCCATGCGGAGCAGCTCAGTCACAGCTGTGGAATAGTGGGGCAATAGCGCCACCTACAGCATTCCCACAGAATCTACGTCCGGTAGGCATTATTTTTGTTTTTTTTGTTTTGTTTTGTTTTTGTTTTTTCTTTTCTTTCTTTTTTCTTTTTTCTTTCTTTCTTCTTTTTTCTTTTTTTCCTTTTTTTTCTTTTCTCTTTTTTTTCTTCTCTTTTAAAGTCTTAAAGAGCCCAGCTGACATACGTAACAACTATCAGTGACCAATTCTGCAGCCATGAAAAGACAGAGGAATATGGTTCAGACCAAAATCAACCAGACAACCCCAGAGAGGGAGTCTGAAGGGATGGAAATGCACAGTCTTCCTGAAAAAGAATTCAGAATAAAAGTCATAACCATGCTGATGGAACTACAGAGAAATGTGCAAGAGCTGAGGGAGGAAGTGAGGGAACTGAGGAAAGACAATACAGAAATCAGACAAGCGATCGACGGGCTTAACAGCAGAATGGATGAGATGCAAGAGACTGTTAATGGAATAGAAACAGAGAACAGGAGTACAGAGCAGCTGAGGCAGAGAGAGATAAAAGGATTTCTAGGAATGAAAGAATATTAAGAGAACTGTGTGACCAATCCAAACGGAACAATATTCGCATTATAGGAGAACCAGAGGAAGAAGAGAGAGAAAAGGGGATAGAAAGTGTCTTTGAAGAAATAATTGCTGAAAACTTTCCCTCGCTGGGGAAGGAAGTAGTCTCGCAGTCCACCGAAGCTCATAGATCTCCCAACACAAGGGACCCAAGGAAGACAACACCAAGACACATAATAATTAAGATGGCAAAGATCAGAGATAAAGACAGGGTATTAAAGGCAGCTAGAGAGAGAAAAAAGATCACCTACAAAGGAAAACCCATCAGACTATCATAAGACTTCTCAACAGAAACCTTACAGGCCAGAGAGAATGGCATGATATATTTAATGTTATGAAACAGAAGGGCCTCGAACCAAGAATATTGTATCCAGCACGATTATCATTTAAATATGATGGAGGGATTAAACAATTTCCAGATAAACGAAAGTTAAGAGAGTTTGCCTCTCATAAACCAACACTACAGGATATCTTAAATGGACTGCTCTAGAGGGAAGCACACCTAAGGCTAAAAAGATGTCACCAGAAAAAAAAAAATCATAGCAAAGAAAGCAGACCATCCAAATACTAACTAAAGGCAAAGAATAAAACACCTATTATAGAAAGAATGGAGGAGGAGGAATAAGAAGGAGAGAAATAAAGAAACATCAGACTGTGTTTACAATAACTTAACAAGAAAGTTAAGTTAGATTGTTAGATAGTAAAGAAGCAACCCTTGAACCCTTGGTAACCACGAATCTAAAGCCAGCAATGGCAATAAGTACATACCTATCAATAATCACCCTAAATGCAAATGGACTGAATGCACCAATCAAAAGACACAGAGTAACAGAATGGATAAAAAAAGCAAGACCCATCTATATGCTGCCTACAAGAAACTCACCTCAAATCCAAAGATATACACAGACTAAAAGTGAAGGGATGGAAAAAGATATTTCATGCAAATAACAAAGAGAAAAAAGCAGGTGTTGCAGTACTTGTATCAGACAAAATAGACTTCAAAACGAAGAAAGTAGCAAAAAATAAAGAAGGACATTACATAATGATAAAGGGGTCAGTCCAACAAGAAGATATAACCATTATAAATATATATGTACCCAACACAGGAGCGCCAGCATATGTGAGACAAATACTAACAGAATTAAAGGAGGAAATAGACAGCCATGCATTCATTTTAGGAGACTTCAACACACCACTCACTCCAGAGGACAGATCAACCAGACAGAAAATAAGTAAAGACACAGAGGCACTGAACAACACACTAGAACAGAAGGACCTAACAGACATCTACAGAACTCTACACCCAAAAGCAACAGGATACACATTCTTCTCAAGTGCACATGGAACATTTTCCAGGATAGACCACATACTAGGCCACAAAAAGAACCTCAGTAATTTCAAAAATATTGAAATCCTACCAACCAACTTCTCAGGTCACCAAGGTATAAAACTAGAAATAAATTTTAGAAAGAAATCAAAAAGGCTCACAAATACATGAAGACTTAACAACATTCTCCTAATTAATCAATAGGTTAACGACCAAATCAAAACAGAAATCAAAGAATATATGGAGACTAATGACAACAACAACACAAAGCCACAACTTCTGTGGGACGCAGCAAAGGCAGTTCTAAGAGGAAAGTATTTTGCAATCCAGGCCTATTTAAAGAAGGAAGAACATTCCCAAATGAATAGTCTAAAGATACAATTACTGAAATTGGAAAAAGAAGAACAAATGAGGCCAAAAGTCACCAGAAGGAGGGACATAATAAAGATTAGAGAAGAAATAAATAAAATTGAGAAGAATAAAACAATAGACAAAATCAATGAAACCAAGAGCTGGTTCTTTGAAAAAATAAACAAAATAGATAAACCCCTAGCCAGACTCATTAAGAGAAAAAGAGAATCTATACACATAAACAGAATCAGAAATGACAAAGGAAAAATCACGACGGACCCTACAGAAATACAAAGAATCATAAGAGAATATTATGAGAATCTATATGCTAACAAGCTGGAAAACATAGAAGAAATGGACTTCTTAGAAAAATACAACCTTCCAAGACTGACCAAGCAAGAAACAGAAAAATTAAACAGACCAATCACCAGCGACGAAATCGAATTGGTAATCAAAAAACTACCAAGAACAAAACCCCTGGGCCTGATGGATTCACCTCTGAATTCTACCAGACATATAGAGAAGAAATAACACCCATTCTCCTTAAAGTTTTCCAAAAAATAGAAGAGGAGGAATACTTCCAAACTCATTCTATGAAGCCAGCATCACTCTAATACCAAAACCGGGCAAAGACCTCACCAAAAAAGAAAATTACAGACCAATATCCCTGATGAACATAGATGCAAAAATACTCAACAAAATATTAGCAAACCGAATTCAAAATACATCAAGAGGATCATACACCATGATCAAGTGGGATTCATCCCAGGGATGCAAGGATGGTACAACATTCGAAAATCCATCAACATCATCCACCACATCAACAAAAAGAAGAACAAAAACCACATGATCATCTCCATAGATGCTGAAAAAGCATTTGACAAAATTCAGCATCCATTCCTGATTAAAACTCTCAACAAAATGGGTATAGAGGGCAAGTACCTCAACATCATAAAGGCTATATACGACAAACCCACAGCTAACATCATACTTAACGGCGAGACGCTGAAAGCTTTTCATCTAAGATCGGGAACAAGACAGGGATGCCCACTCTCTCCACTGTTATTCAACATAGTACTGGAGGTCCTAGCCACAGCAATCAGACAAAACAAAAGACATACAAGGCATCCAGATTGGTAAAGAAGAAGTCAAATTGTCACTATTTGCAGATGACATGATACTGTACATAAAAAACCCTAAAGACTCCATTCCAAAACTACTAGAACTAATATCTGAATTCAGCAAAGTTGCAGGATACAAAATTAACACACAGAAATCTGTTGCTTTCCTATACACTAATGATGAACTAACAGAAAGAGAAATCAGAAAAACAATTCCATTCACAATTGCATCAAAAAGAATAAAATACCTAGGAATAAACCTAGAGAAGGAAGTGAAAGACCTGTACTCTGAAAACTACAAGACACTCCTAAGAGAAATTAAAGAGGACACTAACAAATGGAAATGCATCCCATGCTCTTGGCTAGGAAGAATAAATATTGTCAAAATGGCTATACTACCTAAAGCAATCTACAGATTCAATGCAATCCCTATCAAACTACCAACAGCTTTCTTCAGTGAACTCGAACAAATAATTCTAAAATTCATATGGAACCACAAAAGACCCCGAATAGCCAAAGCAATCCTGAGAAGGAGGAATAAAACAGGGGGAATTATGCTTCCTGACTTCAAGCTCTACTACTAAGCCACAGTAATCAAGACAATTTGGTATTGGCACAAAAACAGACCCACAGACCAGTGGAAGAGAACAGAAAATCCAAACATTAACCCAAACATATACAGTCAATTAATATTTGATAAAAGTGCCTTGGATATACAATGGGGAGATGACAGCCTCTTCAGCAGCTGGTGTTGGAAAAACTGGACAGCTACATGTAGGAGAATGAAACTGGACTACTGTCTAGCCCCATACACAAAGGTAAACTCAAGGTGGATCAAAGACTTGAATGTAAGTCATGAAACCATAAAACTCTTAGAAAAAAACATAGGCAAAAATCTCTTGGACATAAACATGAGCAAGTTCTTCATGAACATATCTCCCCGGGCAAGGGAAACAAAAGCAAAAATGAACAAGTGGGACTGTATCAAGCTGAAAAGCTTCTGTACAGCAAAGGACACCATCAGTACAACAAAAAGACATCCTACAGTATGGGAGAATATATTCATAAAAAGTGTATCTGATAAAGGGTTGACATACAAAATATATAAAGAACTCCTGCACCTTAACAAACAGAAAGCAAATAATCCAATTAAAAAATGGGCAGAGGACATGAATAGACACTTCTCCAAAGAAGAAATTCAGATGGCCAACAGGCACATGAAAAGATGCTCCACATCGCTAATCATCAGAGAAATGCAGATTAAAACCACAATGAGATATCATCTCACACCAGTGAGGATGGCCAACATCCAAAACACAAACAACAACAAATGTTGGCGAGGATGTGGAGAAAAGGGAACCCTCCTACACTGCTGGTGGGAATGCAAATTAGTTCAGCCATTGTGGAAAGCAGTATGGAGGTTCCTCAAAAAACTCAAAATAGAAATACCATTTGACCCAGGAATTCCACTCCTAGGAATTTACCCTAAGAATGCAGCAGCCCAATTTGAAAAGGACAGATGCACCCCTATGTTTATTGCAGCACTATTTACAATAGCCAAGAAATGGAAGCAACCTAAGTGTCCATCAGTAGATGAATGGATAAAGAAGATGTGGTACATATACACAATGGAATATTATTCAGCCATAAGAAGAAAACAAATCCTACCATTTGCAACAACATGGATGGAGCTAGAGGGTATTATGCTCAGTGAAATAAGCCAAGCCAAAAAAGACAAGTATCAAATGATTTCACTCATATGTGGAGTATAAGAACAAAGAAAAAATACTGAAGGAACAAAACAGCAGCAGACTCACAGAACCCAAGAACCGACTAATAGTTACCAAAGGGAAAGGGACTGGGGAAAATGGGTGGGAAGGGAGGGATAAGAGGGAAAAAGGGGCATTACGATTAGCAGATATAATATTGGGGGGGCACGGGGAGGGCAGTACAACTCAGAGAAGACAAGTAGTGATTCTATAGCATCTCACTATGCTGATGGACAGTGACTGTAATGGGGTTGGTGGGAGGGACCTGATGAAGGGGTAGTTTAATAACTGTAATATTGCACATGTAATTGTAGATTAATGATAATAAAATAAATTATATTAAAAAAAAGATTAAAAAAATAAATAAAACATTACATATTAAAAAAAAAAGAAATTCAGATGACCAACAGGCACATGAAAAGATGCTGCACATCACTAATTATCAGGGAAATGCAAATCAAAACCAATATCAGATATCACCTCACACGAGTAAGGATGGCCACCATCCAAAAGACAAGAAATAACAAGTGTTGGTGAGGATGTGGAGAAATGGGAACCCTCCCCACACTGTTGTTGGGAATGTAAACTGGTAGAACTGCTGTGGAAAGCACTATGTCGGTTCCTCAAAGAACTAAAAATAGAAATACCATTCAACCCAGTAATTCCACTTCTAGGAATTTACCCAAAGAAAAAAATTCCTGATTTGAAAACACATATGCACCCCTATGTTTATCACAGCACTATTTCCAATAGCCAAGATATGGAAGCAACCTAAGTGTCCATCAATAGATGAATGGATAGAAAGAATGTGGTACATGTATGTGGAATATTATTCAGCCATAAAAAAGAAATTCTGGTGTAGGAACAGTGGGCAGAACGTACACCCCAAGGACAGGGTCAGGTATGAGGGGGCTCTGACTGTCCAGGTTCACCCCAAGGGCAACTGGTGGTCACATCCTTCAAAGACTTCTTTCAACAAATATGCATGACATCAAATTTACCAATCTCTACCATTTTTAGTGTCCTGTTCAGTGGTATTAAATACATTCATAATGTGCAACTATTACCACCAACCATCTCCATAACTTTTTACCGTGAAAAACAAACTCTGTACCCATTAAACCATAACTCCCCAATTCCTCACCCCAGCCCCTGGTAACCACCATTCTACTTTCTGTCTCTATGAATTTGACTGCTCTAGGTACCTCATATAAATGGAGTGGTACTGTATTTGTCTTTTTGTGACTGGCCTATTTCATTTAGCATATCCTCAAGGTTTATCCATGTTGTAGCATGAATCAGAATTTCCTTCCTTTTTAAGCTGAATGATATTTCTAGGTCATTTTGAAGATATATTTGTTAAGGCTGGAGGAGATAATGCATATTTTAAGAAGCTCATTCACTTGATCTGTGACTTTTAAATATTTACAACCATAGTGCACGGGCTTCCATTACTATTTTTGCCCCAGCTGGCAAATGCTGGAGGTAGGTCTGATGGGTATGTAAAATAAATCATTAATAAAAAATGAAAATAAAATAAAAATACTTTCTGTAAAAGAAAAAAAAATTCTGCCCTTTGCAACAACGTGGATGGATCTACAGGGTATTACGCTCAGTGAAGTAAGCCAGGCAGAGAAAGACAAATACCCTATGGTTTCACTTATTTGTGGCATATAAAAACAAAGCAAAACAGAATGAAGAAAACAGTGGTAGATTCATAGATACTGAGAAGTGACTACTGGTTCCCATAGGGGAGGGACTGTGGTGGGTGGGTGTGGTTGGTAAAATAAAGGGGCAAAATAATTCTCAATCATAATATAAGTTGGTCATGGGGATAACAGTACAGCACTGAGAATATAGCCAATGATTCTGTAACATCTTCCTATGTTGACAGTAACTGCACTAGTGGGGGTGAGGATTTAATAATATGGATAACTGCTGAACCATTGTGTTGTGTATTTGAAACCAATATAAGATTGTATATCAATGATACTTAAATGAAAAAAATATGATCCATCATTGTCTTTTGGAAGAGAAGAACACTGACAAGGAGATTTGACTGAGAAAATTTCCCAGAGCGTGGACCACCATCCCTTTCATGCTTTCTCATTATATCTTCAGTTTGAGAAACATAATTAGAACTTTAAAGATAACCTCTAAAACACCTCTCTTGAAAGCTGTTTTGGAGATTTGGGAGAACAGAGCAGCAGCCTGGGACTCAGGTTCTAGGTCTGTAGCCAACCAGCTGCAGAAATCAAGCAAGACCCTCCTCACGCCCCCAGACCTAGCTTTCCACTTTAAGATGGGGTTGGTTCTAGTCCATGGTCTTCTGGGTACAATAAAGAGCTCACTCAATGTTGTAACCACAGTTTTGCTCATGTGAAACCTTCATAAGATTGTATATCAATGATACCTTAATAAAAAAAAAGAGTTCATTCAAGCCGACCCAGGTAAAATGTGTAAGTGCGAATGCTAAGTGGAAAGGTGGTGAGGTCACACAGAAGCCAAGGCAGGAAGTGAACCACCAGGACTTCATGGGAACCGTTTCTCTCTCGGGGGCAGTGTGAGTGTATCTCCTGGATGGCTTCTGCTTCTCACTGTGTTCCTCCGTTCTCCTCTTTCTTTGCCCCTCACCTTCCAGTTTGAGTGCCCCCCAATGAAGCCACTGTGACTCTTTCAGTCTCTTAAGTCAACTCCAGAAGAGGATATTTAATTCATCATTTCATGTCCACCAGCACCAGGATAGAATAGTTATAAAATATTAGCTGGCCTTTGAATTGGCTATATGAGTGAGGTATCTACCCCTGGACTGTGGTTGGGGGAAGGTGGAGGCAGATCTGTCCATGACAAGGCTTGGTTGGGAGAGGCCATGAATTCCATCTTTTACAGAACTAATACAAGTCCTGTCTGACAAAAATCATACGACATAACCAAAATTGCTTTAGAAATTGTTCAAGTGTAAATTTAAGGTATTCTAAATTACCTTAAAATAGACTTACAATAGAACAGAGTTGGGAAACAACTTGAAGGAGCTCCCAATGACCAAATCTGGTATAATATGAGCAACAAAATTAATAATGGTGGTGATGGATTATGGTCCATAGTAAAATAAATATACGTTAAGTCCTTGTTGATATAAATAGTTGAATATACTTTAAAATGTAGGGAAAGGGAAACTTCCTTACAATAGAATTCCAATTTTATTAAATGTTCAAGAAATGATTGAAACAGAGAAGCACCACTTGGCAAATACCACAGTAATTTTTACAAGCAAGGATCATCAATGGATGTTTAACCTCCTGCGTAAATGCATGATAGAAACAGGATATTTATATAGTCTCAACGTGTCTCTCCACAAGATTCTTATTATTTGCAAGGGGGAAAATTGTAACTTTAAAGTGGAGCCATCTGGCAGACACCACCTTAATGTTCAAAGTCAATATCACTAGTAACGCAACATACCAGCATCCTATGCTTCCTGATATGAGGCAGTGAGGACACAATATCACTTCTGCAGTGTTCTTTTTTTAAAAAATCCATAACCTGAATTTAACCATGAAGAAATATCATATAAACCCCAAATGAGGGATATTCTGTAAATTACTGAAGAATGGTCTTCAAAAATGTCAAGGCCATGTAAGAAAAAAAAAAAAAAGACTGAGAAAATCTCCAAGACTGGAGAAAACTAAAGAGCCATGAAAACTAAATGCTGTGTGTGATCCCGGATCTGATACTGGGCCAGGAAAATATCCTTAGTGAGATAACTGGGAACACTGGAGTAAGGGCATTAAGATGACATGCTGACAGCATTGTGTAAATACTCATTTCCCTGGTTTTGATAATTGTCTTGTGGTCACAGATGATGTAAGATTTGAGGAAGCTGTAGAAAGCGTGTACAGGAATTCTTGTACTACTTAACATAATTTTATTTTTCTCCTGAAATTATTTCAAAATTCAAAATTAACAAGTTTAGAAAATAAAATGAGAGGGCTCACTAGAACTGATATAGAATAATTTCCAAAATATATATTGATTAAAAAACAAAGTTACCCTTTGTGTAAAAAAGGGAGACACACACACACACATTCTTGAATCTACGTAGAATATGTCTTGAAGAAAATGCAAACAATTGGTCATAGTGGTTGCCACTGGGGTGGGGAATTGGGAGCCTGATAGGGCTGGGAGGAATACACATTTTTTGGTATTGTTTGAGATTTTAAAAAATATCATGCACATATTATCTTTCAAATATCGTTAAATTACCAAAATAATCCATTTGTCTTGTGAAATCTGGATTCAGGCTACCAAAGCTTACTAGGGCCAGATAGGCATGTTCAAGAAACTCACTCCTCTACTTACTGTCCCTCTCTCTCTAAGCTAAGAATATAAGCCAATATGATTAGATTTCTTCCCAAACCCATAGTCCCATGGAAACTGAAAAACAACAGACCAAGAAAGAAACAAAGAAAAAAGCAAAGAATATCTACTTATTTAAGATTATTTGAAGCTCTTTAGGTCACTACTTTCCACTGATGCTCCATGAATGCTTCAAAAAATGCCAAATGTATTAACTCAGTTTTGCCATTAAAGAGCATGAGTTTTATTCACTGAAACCAGGTCAGAACCCCCCTTTAGTGTTAGGCAAGGTCTGGATACCTAGGACCAATATAAAATGTTAAAGTCTGTCCCCTTTTAAATCTTGCTGGTGGAAGTGAAGTCTTTTTGAGAGAAGTTTGGCTACCAGTATTAAAACCTTTAAAATGTACTATCCAGTGAGACTTCCAACTACAAAAGTATGAAGAAGTAGGCAAATATTTCCCAAAACGCAAGAATAAAATCA
The DNA here is from genome assembly GCA_032199065.1 of Smutsia gigantea. NCBI lineage: Eukaryota > Metazoa > Chordata > Mammalia > Pholidota > Manidae > Smutsia > Smutsia gigantea. The sequence continues at coordinate 142,784 of JAVSCE010009598.1, forward strand.
GACAGAATTATCAAAAATCAAACCCTTTCAAGGCTCTGGAGATCAATTAAATGCAAACAACAAATTGAGATTCTTATTCCTAAAGACCTGCTGAAATGTTGGGTCATAACTACAGCAGTCTGCAGCCTTCTTGCCCACCGCTGCTTCCATCCAGCCATCCAGCTCGGCAGGTGGAGTCGCCTGTCAGGGCAGGACAGGAATTGAAAACCAGCTTGGCTGCAAGCAGAGGCAAACCTGATTTGGAACAGACAATGAAAAGTCCATGCTTGATAGCACTGCCAGTGAGAGTAGCAGCTCAGTGGAAAATGAACCGTGGAAAGGAAGATTCTGGAAATGATAGAGCAGTGGAAGGTCCAAATAAGCTCTTCATATGCCT
>JAVSCE010009599.1:0-216249 GCA_032199065.1 Smutsia gigantea
TTCTCATCAGTAAAATGTGGATAAAGATAAAAGCTCTTACCTTTTAGGGTTGTGGTGAGAATTAGTGAGTCAACATGTATAGGGCTCATAGGACAATATGCAGTAAGTGCTCAATAAATGTGAGCTATTGTTAGTAATTCTATTGTTAAAATCTTTTGGAAAGGAAATGGAACGGAAAGAGATGTCTTCCTCCATGGTTATGTGCCAGAGAAATGAAATGTATAAAGTGGCAGGGGCTATAGGATTGCCAAATTAGCCACAAATTTCAGATAAGCAACAAATATAAATATAAATATTTATTATAAGCATGTTCCATGCATTGTTATTTAAAAAATGCCAATACAAATTTAACTGAATGCTGTATTTTATCTGGCAACTCTATGGGGGGTGGGGAAAGGAAGAGAAGGAAAACAAAATCTCTGTTTATTCTAGAGGAAAATTTCTGATGCATTAACAGCAATATTCCACCTAACCCCTCTTCCCATGCTGTATTTCCAGAGGATGGAAGGCCTGACAAGGAAACCTCTCTCTAGAGCCTCTACCTGGCTCCGATAGCTGGGACCAGACAGCCACTCCACAGCATTAATCCACCCCCCAAGAAACTGGAGCCTGTGTTTGCTGGTTATTAAGCTACCCTGCCCTCCATCCCACCTCGCTTCCCCAAACATACAGGCACACAAACATACAAAGGCCTTGGCTAGAGGTGGAGATGTTAAGGGGGAGAAGAAGTGGGGTGGCAGTGGGGGAAGGATTAGAGTTTTATCAAAACAGCATCTGCAGAGATCTTTCCAGGGTAGGCATCACTCCTGAGCATGTCTGTGGCCTGGGGCCAGGCCTGGGTGGATGGGAAAACACCAGCTGGCCAGGGAGGGAAGGGTCCCTTGGGGGCGGGGGCTGTGCCAGGTGCATGGGGGGCTGGGGAGACTTTCCTCCTGTCTTCACAGGAACCCCTACAGCACTCATCTCTTTTTCTGGACCTTTTTTTTTCTTTGGTCAAACTTTTTAGGCAACAGGTAGCAAGAGTTCCTTTAGCCAGGATATTAGCATTGCTGGGACTCTTGTATTTCACATGGGGTTCATTGTGTCTGAGCGAGGCTGAAAGCCCTTCCTGGGGTAGTCAAGCCTGGGGCCAGAACCCTGCTGCTTTGGGGAGCTAGACCCCTTGGAAGCCAACTTATCCTGGTCCCTGCTTATACCCCAGGCTTGCTCAAAAACCAATTCAGATAAAACAACAGGAAGAGAGCATTTCATTCCGCAAGATCACAAGTTCTCCTGGCTTTCAATGCTGACAGCAAAGTTCTGTCACCCACAGCTCTGGCTGTATTGAGAATTCTCTCCTCTGTCCCTTCTGGTGGTCCATGGTCTCACAGATTTTTTGTTTTTTACTCTCTTTCTGCTTCTAATGTCTAATCAGTAAAGGAGAAAAAAAATCAGAGTGGCTCATTTAAGAATAGCCTGTCTTGAAGTATAAAATACAAAGTGTGGCATTAAGGGAAGAAATCTACAAGGGTGATAATGATGGATGTGATTTTAGAAACATTGAAGACCTTTGTATGTCTCAAAATCCCATAAAAAACACACACAGGAAATATTTTTACATCTATCTTTTATAACATGAAGAGCTCTCACAAATCAGTAACAAAGAGAAATATGAAGGAATTTAAATGACTAATAATATATATAGAAAAAAGGCCAATCTGAGTGGTAACAAAAGAAAATTGCTTTCAAAATTGAAATAACAATGAGATATTACTTTGCTATGCTAAAAAGGTGACAAAAATATTAAAAGAACGATGGAATACCAAGTGTTGACAGGAATGTAAGGAAACTGGGACTTTCAAGCACTGTAAATTACAGTGTTAAAATGTACAGTATTTTGGAAGGATGAAAAGGCAACACAAATCAAGAAACAAAAATGTTCTACCCTTGAAGCCAGTTGTTTTACTTCTAGTAATCTCCCTAAGAAAATAATTAACGTTTATGCCGAGATTTAGCTGAGTTTAGGATGTTTATCACAGCACCATGTACATTAAGAAAAAATTTGAAATTTATGTCCAGCAATTATGTTCATGAATTATGATACAATCATGTCAGATTAAACTTTCAAAAACTTTAGTTTGATTTTATGAACTGAATTTAAAAATTGAGCCTTTTTTTTTTAATTCAAGAAAGTGATTCCCTATTTGAATCATCTAGAGACATTGATATAAAACTGGCATTATTTAACTGTTTACCAGGTTCATTTTCAGCTAACAGAGTCAACAGATTAACAGATGGCATTTTAATTTTTGTTCACATATAATAAAATCTGGAATTAAAAATAGCAAAACTGTGTTAGAAGAACACTTATTTGATCCATATGCAAAGTCATGAAGAGTCATAGTTCATAGATACATAAATGTATTTTCTGCAACTGTATGTGTAAAATTATTGTTTTAGGTCATTGTCTTTAAAAAATAGGTCTTAATGAAATAGATGCTGATGCTTCTTCACCATAGCTGTATCTTTAGCAAGTCATGTGATTAGTGATATGACCATCCCTTGTGGTGGACAAAAAATATTGACAAACATTTTGTGCAAATTACATGCTCATTGCTCATCATCAACTTTCTTAAGAAGTAGAAATTCAATACTTAATTTTTCATTAAATATGCACTTATATTTTTTAGAGTAATTGCTGGTGGAAGTTTATTATAAAATAAGAAGTTTAGAAGTTTACCAAACAATAAAAACACAGTCGCAGTTTATTTTATTCCCAAAAGAAATGACAAAACTGCTACGGCATGTTTTATTGCTCAGTGTGTATTTCCTGCATCCATCGTATATATATTGAATCTACAATTTCCCACCCTTCCTAACAGTCTCACTGACTGCTTATCCATTCATTGTGAACATTTCTCCAATCTGGCACAGTCCACTGCCAAATGGCTGAAGTGACTAGTAGGGATAACAGCACCAAATACCTCAGACACTATAATTTGAGGCTAGGAGACGTTGTCCCTAGTTGCTTGTATCCAGGTATGTTTTTTAAAAAATTTGATTCATGCGTACCTGGAATACTATTCTTGGGAAGGAGGCATTAATTACACTGGGCCTCGGTATAGTGGAGAAAAGAGATCATAATCACAGGTGGTCTTCCAGATCTAGTCACATATTTAATGAACACATATCTCACAGTCTACTACATGACACCATGGCAGATGCTGAATGTGTAAGAGTTTTTCAAACCTATCCCACCTGATTTTAGAGCAAAAATGAATAATAAGACTATTAAAAAGTGGAGAAGCTGGGAAATGTCACGCTGGATATGATACGCTGACAATAGATATATCCTAGGATTATCTCAGGGAAACCTGGATGCTTGATCACTTTTTCTACTCCCCACCCACACTTTTGTAAACAGTCCTTTGTGAATAAACCCTTCTGGACTTATCTTATTTTGAGAGCGCCATCTGTTTCCTGTTGGGTTCCTGGTGGATACTGTGGGATAAAAGGCTGTTTATAATATATTGTTGTATGACAAAAGAAGATTACAAAGTAGAGTGACAGTATGTTCCAAATTAAGTTTAGTAGATAGTTACTTATGTACATATAATTGCATAGAATATTCTGGGGACACATATGCCAAAATGCTACTTGTAGTTTTATCTGGGTGGTAGGATTAAAAATGACTTTTTACTTTTCTTGTTTTCTTCATGTGAATTTTAAAAAGTATCTCCAGTAAGCATGAGTTGCATTTGTAATAAGAAAAAGAATTACATTTCACAAGCTCTTGTGAGTGGGGGTGGGAGTCAAAAGTTATGTATTGGCTCTCTGCTGTGATTCTCATGGGTCGCACTGTCTTCTCTAATGTACATCTACCACATTAGGAATGGGCACCTAAACTGTGTCCAGTTCCCTACTATTAAGAGAAATAGTCTGGTGAAATCATCTCAAAATTTCCACTAAAGTCCTGTAGAGAATTTCTTTGAGATATTACTCAGGAGTGTGGATGCTGGTCATAGAGAGTATCTAAACACAGACCTGATTTGGTTGAGTACAACCAGACTGTCCTTTATAATAATATATATTAGCTTACACTCTCATCAGGGTGTGTGAGGATGCTTTCGTCCCTATATCCTCACAAACACCTTGACTTAATCCCATTTTCTGCTGAGGACTGCCAATCTGATGAGTGTAAAATGATACACTATTGTTTTCTTATTTACAAATGAGTTTATGTAAGTGAGGTTACAAATGAATTTGCCTTTTCATATCCTGTTTAGCCAATTGAGTTCTTCTGTGATTGCCTGTTCACATCTTTTGCACATTTTCTATTGAGTTTTCTGTCTTTTTCTTCATGCTGATTTCTAAGAGTTCCTTGTATATACCCAATTAATTCAAAGTAATCTACAAATCTAAGAAAATTATTTATTAAATACAGATGGTCAGCTCTCAGTTGTCCATAGTAAGTGTAAAGAATATAGGTTTGACTGATAATCTCAAACTCATCAATATTTAGTCTCAGAATATGACAGAGGCACATATGCACCTTGGAATACAGCCAACCTTGATGGTATCATTTGGAACCCCAGTTTGGGAATGGGAGCTATTCAAGTAGACTCACAGGTGACAGAAGTAGCTATCAAACATGATAGCTCTTACAATTATGGCCAAACTGGTTATTACAAAGGTAGCTTTAGTTCAACTTAATAGGGATCATTCAAGTAATGAAAACGAATGATAAACGCATTGATGATAATTGATATGGACTGAGCCCTCACTTTGTGCCAGTCACTATGCTAGGTGCATTACATACATTATAGCCTGATCACATAAGTGCTACTATTACACTTATTTAATCTTACCTTATATTTGAAGAACTTAAATACTTGCCCAAGGCCTTGCAGGTAGGAACTATAAGATCCAGGAACTGAACCCACTTAAGCTAAAAAAAACTACTATGTTAAAAGAAAAAGCAAGATCTACCATAATTCTTTTCAAAATTATATTTATAAGTAATTTCTAAGAATATAATAGTCTTGAATAAGTCATACAGGGATAACAGAAAATTTGAGTTTATAAGGCCCTTTAAAAATTATCTGATTCAACCTGTTAAATTTATGTGCAGGAAATTAAGTTCAGGAAGGTGATCCAGTTTGTTCAATGTGACACAGCTGATTTTTAGTGGTGCTGGGACTAAAATCTGTGCTTTCTGTCTCTAGATAAAATATATATATATTTTCAGATATAAGTATAGGCTATTTATAAAAGCAAAGGGATAGCCAATAAAATCATTATTTTGGGATGAAAAATGGTTTGGGATTCCATAAGGGGATGTTGAGGAAAGATGATCTTCGCGATCTTAGAAGTGGGACTTTGGGAGACTGAAGGGCCAGTGCGGGCAGACTGGAGCACAGCCTTCTCAAAAAGGATGTGGCAGGAGAAGAAAGAAGGCACCTGAGCACAGAGGGCCCAAGAGGAGAGACCTGGCATTCTTGGGTTTAGAAAAAGAAGACTCTCCCCAGGCCATGGAGTCACCCAAAGATAGAAACCAATCAGTAGCCCACAGTGGCTAGTATCTCTGGGAAGGTTTACTGCCAAATAATAGGGATGAATGTTAATTATAATAGCAGAAATCAGAAATCTGCTTGTCCTATTTGTGTATGAGCCAAGGAAGAAGATGGGAATGGAAAAATCAGTAAAAAAAAAAAAAAAGTGGATGGAAAGTCTGTGGAAATAGGGTTCTGTCCAGAGAAGAGAGGAATTATCTCCCCTTCTTCCTAGTGATGGTATCAGAGAGGATCACAGAGAAGGTCCAAGGACCTCTTCCAGGTAATAACAAACCTCTCATTTCACTGAAGCTTTATGTTTCTTTGACAGGGCAGGGGAGGAAGAGAAGAGGAGACCCTTCTCCTAGAAAGGGGAAAAAAGAACATAGTTACAAAGACCGTAGCACCACACCTGCCACTGGAGAATTTTAGAGATGCTTATTAGAGGCCAGGGAGATGCAAGGCAGGTTGAAGAAGCACACTGCCTAGTCAAAAAGAGAGCAGTGGAAAGAATCCAGAAATAGAGCTGGAAGATCCAGTTCCAGCAGTAGGAGCATGAAGGAGACAGATGAAGTGGGGAGTGAAAACCCCTTGGGGAGGTGGGTTGGATGTAGGCCAGGGCAGGGTGGTGGAAAATAGCTGTTGATGCCAAGAGAAGAATGAATTGAGTGAGAGGCCACAGGAGGGTGGGAGGGAGAGGGCATTGGGCAGGCTCCACAGGAATCGGAATCGAGAGACAGAGATGATGATTATTCCAGCTGTCCAAAACTGGCTCTGTTGATTTTGTGCTGGCAAGAAGAGGGTCTGGATGGGAGCTGAGAGTGGCAGGTAGGGGAGGAAGAGGGTGCTGGGGAGGGGCTGAGGGTCAGGGTTTTGGCTGTCATGAGCCAGCATGAGTGATAGCACTGCCTCCTGCGCTCCCTAAGAGAGATTTGTCTTTATTCTTGCAGTTTGTTGAGTCCTGATCCCAGCCCAGATTGTGTTCTGAGAAAGGCTGAGATTCCCTAAAAGAGCGTGTCAGCTTGGGTCCCTTGGACACAGGGCCCTCTGAAAGGTCTCCCTAAGGAGCACTCCATCTTTGTCAGGGCCTTGGAAGCACCAGGCTGGGGCCAAGGGAGGGTCAGCTCTTTGGACAGAGTCCAATGGTGACCTAAGGGCTCCCTTGTTCCCTGAGGCCTTACTGCCCTCCTGGCCTTCCTCCCTCTCACCCATTTCTCATGGGTGCATCAGAGAAGGTTCTCGGTAGAAAAAGACAGACCTGGAGAAGCTGGCAAGGGAAACTGAGGCAAACTGTGAGTTGCCTGCAAACCTCTTTCTCCTCATTCTCCAGCATTGCCAGGAGATGAAAAAAAGGTAAGGTGAGGAGGAGAGATGGAGAGTGTCTTTAAAGCTAAGACAAAGGTAGACTGAGTGTCTCTCTTCTCCATGCCCTGTAACCCAGTTGTAAGATCTGTAAGCCTCCATCTACTAAATATCACTTTAGGTCTCATGCTGGTAGCCTTTACTGAAGACTATAATCCACTTCATCATGTCATCTCAGACCCTAACCTCCACATTTTGTCTTGTCTGTGTTTGTTGTTCACCTGATGTTAGTACAGTTCTTCTTTTGTTCTCTGCTTTCCATAGAGGAAAAGTGCAGGGTAAATTGCTGAATTTCCAGAATCTCCCACCTAGCCTCAGTTCATTTACATATTAATAGGTGTTTACCACTGCCGAGCCTCCCATTGATCTAGGGGAAGGGGTAGAGAGGAAAATGGCCATTCTCTCCTCCTCTCTGTTCTTGGTACGTAATGGGTCTGGTGTCTGCCAGTCACCAAGATCAGACCAATAGAGTTCCTCCCAGAAGGGGAGGGCAAGAAGTAGCGAGCATGCACTGTGGCTGCAGAGACACAGAGCACCAAGTGGGCTTGGTTAGCGGAGACAGGGAGAAAGGAGAGAGTGGGTGCTGCAGCCAGAGCAGACAGTTGGAGCCAGTCCTCGTTGTGAGCAATAAAAATGGTTTCTCCCAACTTATCCTTTCCCTTGACTATTTTGGTTTTATCGATGTTATAGGGGATTTGCCCCAGGCCAGGAACACCCTTCCCCCCAGAGCTACAAGAAGCCTTTGCAGAGAGAACCCAGTATCCACATAGTCCAAAACATTTAGGGTGCGAGACAAGGCATATGACTGATGGGGCTTAGGGCATGACAAATGGCACAAGTCCCTGAGGAGAAGGACTAATGTAAATCCAGAGAAGAGATGCAGTCTTTGTGTTTTCCTTCTTTTTTAACATTATAAAGATGTATTCACATAGCATACAGTTCTCCCATTTCAGTTGTATACTTCAGAGGCTTTTAGTATATTCACAGACTTGTGTATCACTGCCATTGTAGGACATTTTCATCAGTCCAAAAAGAAACCCTGTACCCCTTTGCCATCACCCCACAATCCCCCATCCCCCCCCACCACCCAGCCCTGCAGCAGCAACTAATTTAGAGCCTATGAGGTGCTTCCTATTGGCATTCTAATTTTGATCTTTTCATCAGCTCATTCAACTGAGCAAGGCAGGTGGTTTTATCTTGCATTTTTCAGATCAGAAAACTAGGGTGTCTGTGCCTGACAACATTCCACCTTCTATAGAAGAATGAAGGGCTGCATCCCTTCACATCTATGAAAGAAAAATAAAAAAGAATGTGTGAGTAATATTTCTTTCGCTAATTCTCAAAATGTAGGAAAATAAAGCCAAATGACAAGATTGAAGAAGCAAGAAGAAAGGGCTGAAATGGTATTTGGAAGAATTAAGGCAAACCATCTGTTAGAATGCTCTAATTAGGATTTACAACCTGCTGGAATGCTTGCCAAAGGTAGCTGCAAGACTTCCTTTTCTTGGGATTAAAAAAAGAAAAAAAAAAAAGAGAAAAACACAGCAGAGTTCTCTGTCAGGACTATTTTAGGGAGTTGTCATATTGAGAGGCAGGGGGATGGATTAGGTGGTTGTCCACAGTCTCTCCCAGTGCTGGGATTCTATGAAGGCAGGTGGCAGATGCATGCCACCTATGCTGACACGAAGTTATTCATAGTCCCTATAAAGAGGAGGTCCTATTTATTTTTGGTCCTTCTGTCTGTAAAGTGAGACGCTCTATACTCCCTCAGCTGAGGCCAAGCGCTCTCCGAGGCACTGGAGAGACTTCAGAGAGAAGGCCGACATGATCCCTGCTCTTCAATTCAATTGGTATTTGCGCAACAGTGTGTGCCGGTTATCTACTTCTGCATAACAGCCTACCTCCAAACTTAGTGGCTTAAAACAATAACTTATCATTATAGTTCACAGTTCTGTGTGTGGACTGGGGCCCGGAACGGAGTTCTTGCTTGGGCTCTCTGGTGAATTTGCAGCTAGGTATTGGCTAGGACTGCAGCTGTCTGAGGGTTTTTGTGAGCTGGCTGTCCAAAATGGTGCCAGCATATGGCCGGCAAGTGATGCTGACTGTTGGCTGGTGCTCAGATGGGGCCGCCACTTGGACAGGCCTCCTATGGCTCCTGTTATCTGGAGGGCCCAGGCTGGCTTCACTTGCACTTACAGCACCTTGATGAGGACAATTAGAAGGCTGGGCTCATCTGGGCTCTTCCTCTCTCCAGTATGATAGTTAGAATGTCGATTCAGGGGCTCCAAGTGACCAAGGTAGAAGTTGTAAGTTGTTTTAAAGTTCAGGCCTGAGCTAGTTTAGTATGATTTCTGCTATTCTGTGGGACAAAATGGTCACCACACAACCCAGATTTAAAAGGAAAAGAAATGCATCTCTCCTTTTAATGGGAAGAGTGACAAAGAATTAGTGACCATCCTTAGTCTGCCATGCAGTGGAGGGGAGTCAGTGATGTACTGAGGAGTCATATGAGAAGAATGCCTACAGTCTCAAAACAAAAATATGCAAAAGGGGGCATTTGAATAAAGCTATGGACATATGAATTGGTCTGGAGTTGTATAGATTAAAGTTGGAAAGGGGTGGGATAGTTAAAACAACTGAAGTTAAGTGAGCTACATCTTGGAATAATTCATTACTTAATTTGTCTATTTAATAAATATTTATTGAGCCCATAGCTATGTCAAACATTCATACTACAAAATAAATATGACATGGCACCTGCCTTCTACATACTCAAAATTTGCTAGTCTATATATTAGATGGCCTTCCAAAACCAAAAAGTAGTTTTTTATACACATATCACTCTCAGCACAAAGTATTATAGTTGATACCCAAAGACTACATAGAAACAATGTTGCAAAGACATAATGATGTTGTTGGCATTGGTCTCCTGATTTAGCACTGTATCAGGCAAAAAAGGAAAGAATATTTATCATTATTAATAGAAATAGATGAAAGATATGGAGCCGAGTGGCCAAGTTAAATAGATTTCTCTGGAGAGATTCCTTCTGGTGGGTATTGCCCTCATAAAACATTATTTGGGAGAAACAGAACTCTTGGGTTCAGTTGAAGTCATCCTTGAGAAAAGAGAGGCTGTAAATCATGTTTTTAGACCAGGATTTTTTGACAGATCCAAAAGGACTCCCAGTGGAGATGCAAGACTGCTGGTTTAAGGAATGTTGCCTTGCTATTATTGCTCAATGTGCATGTTATAGCCCTGTTCTAAAGAGAAGGCACATTCCTGGGCAAAAGAGAAGGAACAGGGAGGTAGAAAGTGACAGAGAGAAGCAATCAAAATGGAAACAGATCTGGACAATGACACTAGAGGCAGAGGGAACAAAGAAAAGGAGGTTTGGGTGGTTTATCCAAGTTTGGATAAGCCAAGGTCAATTGCTGTATCGAAAGGCAAGTTGGTTGATAAAGTAACATTTTTGGCTAATTTGGCTGATTTAAAATTTGAATTGACTGGTTTTAGTAGGAAGACCTAGCTACCATATTACGGTGAGCCACACAGAGAGAACCTCTAGAGAAAAGGAAGATGGCCCTTGGACAGCTGGTAGAGAAATGAGGACTACATATTCAGCCCTGGATCTTAGGCTGGAGCAATGCTGAAGATCAGAGAGTAATGCTCTCATGGAGGGATGGGATTTATAAGGAAACTAATGCAACATCCCTACCTCCCTCTCTAATCTGCCTTTCATATCACCTTCAAATCACCTTCCTGAAACATTATTTTCATTGCACCTTTCTCTTGCTTAATGACCGCTACTAATTCACGTTTGCAGGTGCAACCATGCTTTTTAGTTTTGCATTTCAGCCTATCAAGCTAGCCTGACAAATTAACTTTCAAATCTGCTAGTATCTAACACCAGCAGAGTGCTATCTGTCTGCTTCAGGGCTTTTCACCACCTGAAACATACTCTCTCCTTTTCTTCTGATCCTAACATTCTTCGAAGTCTTTCTGCACAATAGTCTCCTGGATCACTCAAGAAAGACTCCCCTCTCTTTGTTTACATGTTCATTTGTTTACAAATTCATTTATTCATTTGTTCATTTATTTGCTGAACATATTTACTAAGTATCTACTATTTGCCAAGCACTAAGCGTATGGATTTAAAACACATTCCCTGCCCGCAAGGAGTTTGAATGTGACAGGAAGAATTCTCAACTTCTGTTGTACACGCTCACTAGCACATCACATTGGCTAACATTGCTGGTTATATCCTTTGTGTCTTCTTTCTGCTTTTCTTTTTTAGGTTTATAAAATATTTTCCTTAAAGACAGGCAAGCTATCTCACAATTATTTCCGTCCCTGCAAAAGCCTTATCCTTATTAAACTCCCTAAACACGTAAAGGATTTGGGAGCGCCTGAGAGCAGTGGGCTGGCAGCAACAAGTGTGTGGGAGTCTAGAAAATGGGAGGAGAGAGCAACATAGGAGATTTTATGATTTTCAAAGGAAACAGATTACTTTGTATGCCTACTGGGCCCTAAAATCATAGAAAGATTGATGCTTTCCCTGTTTAAGTCAACACATGCCAATGAGGGAGGCCTCTGAGGCTCTCCTGATTCGTGTGCTCTTACCACATTCCAGAATTCCAGGAACATGAGAACTTTCTTCTGAGAAGCAACGGAGAAAGTCACTGGGACAAACGGACAAGCAACATAGCCTGTAAGTGAAGTGTCTAATCAAAGAGAGGGCCCCTAGGCTTCCTCACCTCCCAGGAAGCGTCCTGGGCAGGCAGCGAAATTTAAAGAGTTGCAGGGGGTAAAGCTCCCCTCTGAGATTCCAGATTATTTTTAGAGGAGAGGTTCCACATTGCCTGTCCCTTCTCTTTCTGGCTTGGCTTGTTCATGTAGGATCACCCAAACAGGCTGCAGAGTCTGGAAAATGCATGGCTCAGTTGGAGAACACAGCAAACTAAGAGTCAAGAGAGTGAGTTGCAGCCTTGGCCTTGGGCCCTAGTGGCTTGGGCTACTTGGGGCGGCCGCTTTTCCTCTAGGCCTTAGTGCCTCCACCTGTAAAATAAGGGAGCTGAATTGTTTTCATTTCAGTCATTTTTTTTCCTTTTTTTTTTTTTTTAGTAAACTCTTTCATCAAATACATCATAATGCAGAAGTTCAGAATGCAGAGCATACAGAAACAGAGCTGAATTGCCTAACAAGGCCCAGAGAGGTTTAGGTAGACCCCCTCACTTGCTCAAGATTCTCTCTCCCTTTTTACCCTCCTCCTAAGCACATAGTTTGAAAACCTCTGGACTAGAACAGAGGATTCTATATCTTTTACCAGTCAGGTAAAATGAATTTAACCAAAATGAATTTTAAGAGACTCATACCTAATATATGCATACTGATAAACTGCATACCTTCACTGCTGTTAATGCTTATGTTAACTATTGATAAAATTCTTTTTTATTTTTAAAGAACAAAGTAAATATAGCTAGAAGGCTCAGTATTTTATCCTACACCTTAATGGATTGTCTTGCTCAATTCCTGAAGGGCCACACCTCAGTTTGGAGATGACTGGCCCACAGTGATCCCCAGGTTCTTTCCGACCCTGCTGTTCAGAAGTCTGTACCTAGAGCACAGACACAGTACTAGGACTTCCATGAGAATTTGCTGCTCATAGAAGAAACAGTTTTCTGGGTGCTTGGGAGAGTGAGAGCATAGTGGCCATTGTAGGGGAGGAAACATACTCCACCTAGAAACCCAAGGCCATGCCCCACGTCTCAGTGGGCCAGGCCCACTCTGCTGGCTCAGGCACCTGCCTGGGACTCTTCTCCACTCTCACCTGCACAGTCTCTACAGCATCTTGGTAAAATTTCCCAGTGCACATCTGGCATATGCCTCTTCTCCAAGTCATGAACCAGTAGCTCTAAACTAGGCTGTGCCAGGAGATTTTCTCAACAATCTGCTCAGGAACAAACAGCAGCTTGCAAATGCTCCACTACCATAGAGGATATGATTTGTGAGCAGCAGGGAGTTTAGGGGATGTGTGTGGTACCTTTTCCTTTCTCCCAAGCTCTGGCTGAGTGGCTGTTCTGTTCCTGGAAAAGAAAGGGAGTCTGGGGGAATTGCTGGGCCACTTTCTTGGGAGGACTACAGGGCTCATGGGAGTCACCCAGCCCCCAGTCCCCATCCACTCATAAATCATTTGAGAGATATGCAAAGCTGGTAGAACTGCCAAATGCCTTCTTGCCAAGGCAGGCTCCTCTCCAAGTGGGCTTCTATATTTATAGGAAACAGAAATAAAACACAGCACTAAATAGCATCAGACACACAAGCAGGCAACCCCCAGAGAGTGTATGTTTAATGAAAAGCAAGACAGTGGGAAGAGATGGTTGGGGGTTACCCAGAGCAGAATGATGGCTTGGTGGGCTGCAGGGGCCTTGACCTAGGGGCATCCAGAAACCTGTATATAGACAAAGGCCAGGCAAGTCTTAACACCTTTCTGTGGACCTTAATATGGCTAATGCAGAGACTTGGGACCTGAGTCAGTTTTCAAGGGTTGCCATAACAAAGAAGCACAAGCTAGGTGGCTTAGAACAAAAAATACTTGCCCTCTCACAGTTCCGGAGGCTGTGCTTCTGAAATCAAGGTGTTGACAGGCCCATGCTCTCTCTGAAGGAACTAGATGAGGATCCTCCATCATCTCTCCTGGCTTCCGGTGGCTGTTGGCATCGTTGGTGTTTCTTGCCTTGTAGACGCATCACTCTGAACTCTGCCTCTGTCTTCAAGTGGACTTCTCCCTTACGTGTTTGTGTCTTTTTGTCCAAATTTCCCTCTCTTCATAAGGACACCAGTCATGCTGTATTCAGGGCCTAATATCTACAAAGATCCTATTTCCAAATAAGGCCACATTCACAGGTTCTGGACGGACATGAATTTTGGGAGGGGCATTGTTTAGTCCAGGACACATGTTAAGTTCACCTTTTGTCAGGGAAGAGTGGAGGCCAGGCAGAGACAGTGTTCTTTACTTTGCTCTCTGAAGCTCGGAATATTACAGCCATTCCCCACTTTAACAAAATCCTTATGCAAGTGGGAAGGTTGAAGTTCTTTAAGTGTCTTTTTAGAGCTCTTTCCATGGGTAGGTCTCCCAGAAGTCTCAGTGCTTAAGTACCCTTGCAATATAACCCAGAAAATAGAGACCTCATCACTTTTTAAAGGTCTCCAGGAAAGGGTATACACAACTCGCATCCTTGGTGGGCAGGAGAAAGTCCAAACTTCAACTATAATCAATCAACTAAAAACTCGGTCTGAGCTATGTCAACCCTGTAGGGTACAGGGATGTATATGCTGAATTTTAGCTTTGCAGATAAACTCTCAAGCTCAGAAGGATGATGGCCTTTCTTCAATTTTGTTTAAAGAATATTCTGACTCAGTTGATATACACAATCTTAAATCTATTTGCTTTTCCCCTTTCCCATCCTCACCTTCTCTTTTCCCTTTTAATTTTACCTCTTCTGTTTGTTCTTTCTCTAATTTTTAGTTTCTAAAAATTAAAAAAAAATTTTTTCTTAATTGCTTCTTTCCAGTCCTTCTCTTGGTCCTTCTGCTGAATTGCCAGCTGAGAGGACTTCAGCTTCTTTCGTGGGTGCTGCCTCATGCCCTCACCTTTGTAGCCTAAACATCTCACCCAGTTTGTGCAGAGGGGCTAGAGATGAGAAATAGGAGATCTGAAAAGGGTAGCAGGCATGGAGGGAAAATGACACCTCAGAGGAAACAGTGGAAAATTCCAGGAAATTACCGAAACTCAAGCCCTGAACCCAGCCAAGACCAACAGCAGAAGAAGTAGGCGTGAGATGGAAAGAACCATGAACAACCAAGCAGACAATCTTGGTCTACATGCAGTAAAAGGGCAGAGAAGATAATCCAGAAAAATATAGGGAAAAATCGGAAAATTTTCCACTAGGGTACAGAAAGAGGCCAGGTGAGGAGCAGAGGATTGAAATGAAGTGGAGAGCTAGCTGGAGACAGAGAAATTTGATTAAGTCTGAAGTTTATAGTTTTGGATTCCTGAAAGTGTCCTACCATGTAAATCCTGAAAAATTCTCATAATCTGGTCTATTAAGCTCTTGGATTTCAACTCCATGTTGCTGGGATGGGGGACACTGGTTCATCCTACCTTTTCAGTTTCCCAAGGAATGATGCTTGGGCCAAGGGTCCTGCTGTTTCCCTTAGATCCCTAGAAATTGGTAGTTGTCTTCACACCATTCAGACTAGAGTCAGTGGAGCTCCCCTAGAAAATGGTAGAACTTCCCCTTACTGTCTGCACTAGAGCTGGTGGGGTTCCCCAGGAAGCATGACTGATCTGGAGCCAGCAATTACAGGAACTACACTTTGAAGGCTATGCTTTTCTTTTGGAATATCCTCTCCTTTTTTCAGCACCCATCTTCTCGTTTCCAGGTATCCACAGACCCACCCTTCTCATGACTCCAAAAGTCTGGACCTTCCTCACAGTCTTCACTCAGATCAAGCATATCTCCATCAACAGTAAGCAGAAACTACCTACTTGCTGTTATCCACTCTCCGAAGGCCTGATATCAGTTGTCTCTGCCTGACTTGGTCCACAGGTAATGATAATTCACCTAAGAATTCCTTCATACCCTGAGCTTTAACCAAGATTCAAGCAAATCTAGCCAAGGATTAGCTGGTGAGGGAGACCCAGCTGTTTAGGCCAACCCATGTAGGCTTGACAGTATATCATGCAGTCCAGTTAACTTCAAGTGTTTCAACGGGAGACATAGTTGTCTGTTCCAATGTTAAAGAAAGGCTGATCTTCTGAGTTTATTGAATGTATTATGTTGGTTTAAGTTTGGGGACCACATTAAGCAGAACAAAAATGTCTTGGCTGAGCACAGTTTGAAAGACAAGCAAGCAGGTCTGAGCTGGATTAAGGAAAAGCAGATTCCCATTTAATACTTCCTACTTGCCAAGCGGCAGCTTTACTACATCAAATTATTAGCAGGTATTTCTCTTTTTCCTCTTTGCTGAGGACACATAGTCAAATATAAGTTAAAGGTGAGCTTATGGGCGCCTCCTTATCAATGTGAGTTCCTTGGTGAATGAGCAGTAGGGAAAGAATGTTATCATGACTCTTTCCTAAGTGCCCCTGGGGAAGAAAGGGAGGGCTTAGAATTAGGTGGATCACATCTTCTCTAAACTGTCCCCTTCCCCAAATAAGCCCACATTTGGTGAAAGTGATCTTGGAGAATCAAAAAAAAAATCTCTTTGTGTTTTTGTTTCTTATTATCAAACTGAATTTTATTCATATTGGAGCTTCCAAAGTGAGTCAATGCTTTCCGATAGGAACCCAGCCCCTAGCCTGGGGCCCCCCCTGGGCAGAGAAACTGGGTGGGGGCCAAGAATGGTGCAGTGGAGGGGAAGGTGAGAGCTGCAGCTGGGCAAACAGAGCCTGCCTTGTTCCCCGCGCAGCATCGGGGCTGCAGCCCGGGACCGGTGCCTCCCTTAGAACGCAGCCAGCAAGCACATGGCGCCTCACTGCTCTGTTTACACAGGTGTCTTCCCTCCCCAGGGAAGCTAGGGCTTTGCAAACATGCGTGACCACATGCTTCCATAAGATGGATGCTCACATCTGCACGCTGCCAAGGGGAGAAACTGAGGCCCAGAGTGGGGAAGGAAGGCTTTGGAGCTGAGCAAACCAATGATGGAAGCCGGAAGGGAGGGCAGGTGTTCAGACTCACCACTGGCTTCTCTGGTTACCAGGCTGCCTTTGTCAGACCTGCTCTTGACAGGGGTAAAGCCTTTGGGCTTTTCACTTCAGGAGATTGTAGCAGCTTCCCATGTACAGCTCCAAGCTGCCACCGAAGCTCCGGGACTGTCTGGGCCAGTGACCCCCAGCCCCACCTGTTAGTGCAGCCCTGCCTGATGGACTGTCAGGGGGAGGGGGCTCCGGAGCTTGGGGAACACTGCCACAAGCCTAATGACACTTCCCTGGCCCTACTACGACCCACTCTGTTCTATTTGCATAGTCCTCCTCCTCCCACCCCAATATCTCCTAAAATGCAAACTCTGAGGAAAGCCAAAGGAGAAGCCCCAGCCTATCCACTTCATTATCTGTCTTTTTTAATTGCACAGTTTAAGACCCTCAGTTCAAATGCCCCAGGTTCTTCAATAGGTAAGTGGTAAGGAAATGGAAAGGGTAGAGGGGGAACCACAGATGAGAAGATGTTAAAAAGACACATCATATTTTTAAAATGGTCAAGACTAAATTGTGGTATCTGGGGGTGTTTACCTGGTGCTAAAACTGTAAAAAGATGCAAAGAGGTGATTACTATAAAGCCAGGAGAGCGGTCACTTTTGGGGGAAGAGGAGAGTTAGGATTGATATGGAACACACAGAGGAGGTCTATTTCCTTACCCCTATGTTGACTGCAATCAGTGTGCTTTATAATAACCATTAGGTTAGACATTGGTTTTGTGTGGCTTTCTGTACCTGTGCTTTATTTTACAATAAAGGGTTAAAATCACTGGTCAGTTTCCCAGAGGCTAGACAGCTGGATCCTGTAGTATGTGGATGGGTGTCATGTGCCTCTTCCCAGCTGACATAACCATGTCATTGTAGTACCTCTTACCGGGACACCAATCTCTTGACCCTAAATTCAGGTGGTGACCCATTGAGGAGGGGTACAAGGGCATGCCAGAACAGCAGGGAAGCAAGGGCTCCCCCCATCCCTTTGAACGGGAAAGTGCCCCTGGTGAGTTTTCTTCTGCTCTGTCTGAAGTGAATCAAAAGCCTTCAGAACGTTCTCTCCCCAGGCAACTGATCCGAAAGACTTACCTGCCTGAGGGGGCTCACGATATTCTCCACCAGATCAACGCTGGTGCTTGCCTCCTTCTCATGAATCCCTTTGGAACTGTCTCTACCCTCCTATCATCAGGCAGAGATGTGCCCTCTGTCTCTCTCTCAAGGCTGACATGGTCACGGGGACTGCCTGAGATGCAACTCTGACTAACACAAATTCTAGGAATAACTTTTCCAAGTAAACGATCTGTCGGTCCTAGCAAGGCCATCAGAGACACTCACATATTATCCCCGTGTCTCCAAGTGTGTGTGGACAATTGTGTGCATGACTGTTTAGAATTAGACAGCAGGTTGCTAGGCAATGCATTTCCAAAAATGAGAACGTGAAAAGAAAAAAAATAATAAATAAACAGATGACAGGGATGAGATCCAAAGCCTGTTAGGACAAGAGTATTTGAGTCCAGTTCATTTTGGTTTGATGGGAGTGTCACGGGTATGTCAGGGCTCGCTCAGATCCGGCATGAGTTTCCAATCTTGCCTTCCAGCTCCTTACCCTTTGTCTTATGTGGTGGGGAAAGCTGAGATGAAATATGGCTCTCTGGAGGGCCATGCCTTTGTGAAAGGCTATTACAGCTGTAACAAAACTTTTGTAATCTGCACCATATCCCATTACATCTGCAGGCTCCTTGGGTCCCTTCCCAGCCTCAGGGAAAATAACACACCCTTTCTTTCTCTCTTTCTCTCTTTTTCCTTCCCTCCCTTCCTCCCTCCCTTCCTTCCTTCCTCCCTCCCTCCCTTCCTTCCTCCCTTTTGCTCTCTGCCTACTTCCCATTCTCTGAAAGGTCATCACAGTTGTTCTTTTCACATAGGTTTCTCTAACCTTTGGTGAAATTGGCCTGAGCTATGTAGAAAGGTTGAGTGATATTAGGTGCTTTAGCACTTGCTAAAGTTGAGGGAAATGCCAGACTACAGGATGCAGAGGTCACTGAAGTTCCTTAATGAGGCTTCTCAGAGGCTTCACTAAACCTTCTCAACCTCGCCTATTGGCTGGCTGGCTGCCTTTGGTAACAGAAATGATGAGAGCTAGTCCTTATTAAGCCTAGAGGTTATCTTTCTGCCCGCCCCCAACCCTCTACAGATCATCTTCATGTTTACTTTTGGGGGACAGTCTGGTTTCATGGTGAAGCAGGTGAGTTAGAACAAGATCGCCTGGATTTCTGTCCCAGCTCAACTAGTTCCAAGCTGTGTGACTCTAGAACATGTATTTCATCTTTCTATTTCCTCATCTGAAAAATTGGGATTGTGATACTTACCTTGTAATATAAGGTTCAAGGAGAGGATCTGTGTCACTGCAGTAGAAAGTGCATGGCAGGTTGGAGACACTCAGCAGAAGTTCCCTCCTTTTTATTTTGGTGTCTTCTGAATTCTTTGGTGACATGGTAGGCTCCAGGAGGCAGAACCTCTTTTTCTACAAGCTCAAGGGAACAAAGCTGGGCTCAGGGTGTAGTGGGAGAAAAACAGGGGTGAGTTCTGGGTTGAAAGGCATGGAAAAGTGCAAGGAGAAAAGAAGGACACAGGGGTTCTTCCAATTCCAGGCATTTGATGAGGATAGAGAACTCAGGTGTGCTAAAAATTGCCAGCATTGATATCTTCTCCTGATAATAGCTCTTAGGGATAGATTCATGGGCCAGGCAGTCCTGGCCCCTCCTAATAACACAGTGTCTCAGGTGCAATGTGTTCAGGCCATGAAGGCAAATGTCTTAGTAATTAGTAATCTAAAGCTTCTCCTGTAGTTACGAGGGGACCAAGAGTCACTTGTTTATGTCAAGAGGAGATGAGATTGTTCAGATAGAACTGATGGCTCCAAAATCTGGGCTTATCACCATCCATTATCCTAAGAGATTCAAAATATTTGGTAGATTGAATGATTAGCATGGAAATTCTATGTCACAACAGCCAAGGTAGTGAAGCCAGTAGATCTGTGTCTCAATACCTGTTTCATTGCCTGTAGCTGTATAAACTGGGCTTGCTACTTAAACTCTCTGTGTCTTGGTTTAATCATTTATACAAGGGGAATTGTGTCTAGTTCATGGGGCTCTTATGAGAATTAAATGGAATAACGTGCCTCAAAGTCTCTGACAGAGTGCCTAGCCCACGGCAGCACTCAGCATGCTTGTTGAGTCAATGATGGAAAGAATGAGCGAATAGTGGCTTTCCATTAGTGACTGTGCTCTTCACTGTTTTCCGTTTTCTCTCTTTCCTTTCTCCCCTTTCCTTAAGGGAAACTTCTTGCATTTTAAATCCCCAGGATTGTCCTCCCTGTATCATGTAAGCTCTTCACTGTCTTAAAATACCTCATTTATTGGTCAATCCCCCGGGTGGGTATTAGCCATGGAGGGCTGAAGGAGGTACTTACATCTAGACCATCTGTATAGAAAACATGTCACTATGGAAGAGGAAGAGGCTGCCCTGCTCCACACATGCCTCTCTGGACAGGTTTCTAGGGAGGGCTCTGACTCTTGGTATATTCTTTACTTCTTTGCTAGTTCTTGCATGTGATGTTGTTTTGGTAAAAGAGGGAGAGAGTATAGGGTGAAGAAATAGAGCTACGAGAAGAGAAAAAAAATGGGCTTATTCACTTGAGGCCATGAGCAATTTAGAGAAAGAACTTAACTGGCCACAAACTAACACCACACAATTCTTTGCTACAAATCATACTTAATTTGGCAATCCAGAGATGGAGAAGGTAACCAAGAGGAAGAGAGGAAATCAGGGCATGATGTCCTACTGAACAGTGTCAGAGAGACCACAGGAAGAAAGGAGAGAGTTGTTCTTACGTTAAAGGATCCAACAAGCGGAAGCCTCCATGCATCTCGCGAATGTTCACTTGTGGCTTAAAAAGTCATCCACCCTTGTTTGTCGCTGTTAATGGAGCTGGGCTGGGGAGGAGGGGCATGGATAATTCAGAAAGCCTCTTCTTTTGGATTTGCAATGAAATCTTCTTTTGTGCCGCCCACAAATGTACCTTACTCATCATATTTAATTGTAGCTTAAACAAGAATTTATTTTCCTAAGGACTGAGGAATCTCCAAGGTAGACGACTGTTTAATGGACATAAGATAGAGGCCTGGGAGAGCCCTACCAAAGTCATTTCTCTGTCTTCTTATTTTTCATGAAGTGTTGTACAAATATGAGGCTGTAGCACCCACTGCTATGATCTGTAGAGAAGACAGTGATTCAAACCAAATTTTGGTTCTTCTGAAAAGCTATCAGGACGAGGACTATATAATTTGTAACAAAACAGAGGTATTATATCATGCAGCACAGCAGGTGTTCTCCATTCTATCCTCCACTCATGGCTAAATCTTTCATGAAGGACCACGGGAGTAACAGGGGGAAATGATCTTTTCCTCTGACATTTTCTAGCCTCTTTGGTAGCATCCCTGTCCCCAAGCTTGTCTACAAGATACAATCACACACACACACACACACACACACACACGGTGCACACACACACATACATACACACACACACTCCTTGTGCCCAGCTAAAACTGATAATTTATTATTGAGGTTAGGGAATTAGGAGTAATTACATAATTATGACATAACATCCAAGTTGTTATTCTCTCACTGATCTTCGGTTGAAAGTGAAGCCCCTCATCAACACTGCTGAGATTTAGAAATATAAAACACTCCCAAACCACCTGACTTCTCTACATTTTCATGTATCTTTCTTCCTTTGGCAGCCCTAAGTTGATCTGTCTTCTCCAATACCCTATACAGTCACCAATTTTGGATATGTGATAAAATTTAGTCTTTTAAAAGAATCCGGTTTTTTGGCTTTTGATTGAACTGGTATTGTTTTGGGGAGTCACCTGCCATGCAACTGTGTACTTGGGGTTTCAACCCCGGGAAATCTTGGATCTGTTAACTCTCTTTCCTTGTCTCCACTCTGCCAGCAGAGAGGTGCTCCGCAGGGGGTGGCAGGCTGGTTATGCCCTCTACCTTTGCCTGCTTTTGGCTCCCCTACCACGTTCCTCCCCAGCCCTCCCATTCTGGACCAACCACTTTGGAAACTCAGAGCCTGGGCTCTCCTCTTCTTCCTCTTCCCATGTTTCCATTCTGAGGGCTTCTCACTCTCTCACCCCCTATCCTTCTCTCCCATGGTCCCTCAGACACGGCATCTCTGTACCCTCTCACAGCTTTGCCCAGGCGTAAATTTCATCTCCTGGAGGGAGGCATCCTGGATACTGTCCCATGTCCTTACAGCAGTTCCTTCCTGAGCATGCAGAGCACAGCTGCCTTTTCATATTGGCTCCCCTGGTCTCCATCACACATGAACATTTTTGGTGCCTTACATTTCGTGTTGGATGCAGGCCGGTCGGGCCCCTTGTCAGGAGCCTCTCCCTGGTATCTGTCCTACCCCAATAACTACATTTTGATGAACAGGCTGTTTTATCATCAGAAAAGCACATCATTGTCATCATTATGACAACGACAGCAATGGTGACAGTACTGATAATGACACCTGTTAATATCTGAGTATTAACTGTGCGGTGAACACTGTGCTGTTCTCTTACTATCTCATGCGTGCCTCACAATAACCCTAGGGGGCAGGAATTAATATAGAGGAGGAAACTGAGGCAAACAAACATTAAAGGAGCTGCTTAGAGTTGCCCAGCAAATGGGAGAGGCTGCATATGAGCCTCGGCACTTGTTCTCAGCCCACATTCTCCACTGTGACACTGGGGCTCCAGAGCGTAGCTGTCCTCTCACACCTGCACAGAGGGTAGCCAGCCAGGGACACGGCAGAGGACCCAGGGCAGCTAATGTTGGAAGCATCCATGGATTATTCATTGGTTCTTAAAGGAAAAGCTAAGGAGGTCCAGGATACTGATAGCTAGGTAGCAGAGAACACCAACCAGCAAGTGACTCAGCTTGACAGAATCGTTTTCTCTCCTGGGTCAGTTGGTTTCTACTTGACCTTGGCACTTGATGGAGTTTCTGTCACCACTGCAGCCCTGCCTTGTGTTCTGAAGCACAAAGTCACCATTAGTAGTCCAACAAGCTGTGGTTAATTTGGTTGCCCTCTTTAAGAAGGAAAGAATTCTTTCCATGGTAGCAGCCGGGAGTGCGTGGTGAGAATCATTCTTTGGAACATGTTTGACGTGCACGAGGCCGAAAGGAAGCCTTCATTTAGTTGGGTTGGTTTACAGGCAGAGCTAAGGGGCTGTGATCAGAGGCTCAGACCCTGTGTGTGGTCATTCAGCTTTGCTCTGTTCTGTGACCACAGCCCATGCACAAAATTCTGGCCAGACATCTTGTAATGCATATGGCACGCTATTATGGTCTCTGTGGGGATGGGGAAACAGGGTGTGGATGAGGGAGTTCAATTCCAAGTCCTTGACGAGAGGAGCAGCTAGCAGAAAACATCCAGAGGGCAGTGGAATCATGTAGAGAAGCAGCTTCATTGTCCTGTAGGATATTTCAGTTCAGGAACACATTTCCTAGCAGAATGTCATCAGGTCCTCAGTAGACCCTCACATGGTTGGCTCACTTCATTACAAAGAAAATGAAATTGAGGCCCATGCAGATGAAATGATTAAACTGTGCAGTAATATATGACACCTTTGAGTTTCTTGCATTTAGAACACCAACTATTCCACAACAAATATATGACAGATGTCAACTCTGTGCCAAATTGTCTTTAAATGTTTGTTGATAATCATCTGACCATAAATGTGGGATCTGTTTCTGAAATCAATATTCCGTTGATCAACTTGCTTATCTTTGCACCAATGCTTTAGACTATTACCGTAGCTTTATAGTAAACCTTGAGATCAGGTAGTATAAGCCTCCAGCTTTGTTTTTCTTCTGCTAAATTAGTTTGGCTGTTCTAGGGCCTTTGTGTTTACATAAGAGATTTAGAATCAATTTGTCAATTTCTACAAAAAAAGCCTGCTTGGGTTTTGATTGGGATGTTATTGAATCCATAGATCAGTTTAGGATTGATGTATTTCTCTGAGTTGTTGCTGGTTTGTGCTCCATGGGTTAGTGTCCTGGGGTGGTTTCAAATCCATAACACGAACGTAAAGATAAGACAATTTTTATGCTGATTTAAAGGTAATAAGAATAAATATTTATGTTGAACATAAACCACCTTGAGGCAGGGTTACTGTGGCTTCACTGATAATATTATTATTTAGAGGAAGGGAAACTTTAGCTGTTGTGAGCACCTACTATGAACCATATTTGCAAAACAGAAGCCATATTTGTAAAATATTTAATTTCCATAAGAATCCCACAAAATAGGTATTACCTGCTCTACTTTACCAATGGGGAAACTAAGATATGAAGAGGTTGAGCAATTAGGTTGAGGTCATACAGGAAATTAAGCAGTAAAGTTGACATTTAAACCAGGCTTGTCTAATTCCACTCTGTGATACTTGTCTGACCTCAACAGTCTTCACCCCATGTCTAGAACGCTTCAGGGGCCTGCCAGTACTCAGGGCTCATGTGAGTGGGTAATCGGGTGGGTGGGTGGGTGGGGGGAAGTGGGCTGGTTCTCAGCACTCCAGACTCTGCTTCAACAGGTTTTCCTTTGACCTGTCCTATAAACTGGGGTTCTGCTTAAAAAATCAAAACAAAACAAAACAAAATAAAATAGTCATGCTGTTGCAAATCACTTCATGCTGCTTTTCAAGATGAGGATTTCTCTCATTTACTCATGCATAAAGTGCCTGAAAGGTTTGGGGGTAATGCTGAGCAGTGCTGAAGTTGTCCAGGACCCAGGGAAGTACCCTGGGGTTCCTTGTCCATCAAGATTCCAATTCACACTCCATCAGCCTGCAGGACCTATTGTCTGGACAGCTTATGGGGTCAGGAATGAACTTGAAAGCTGCTGGTCCCCTAGTTCAGTATCCATTTCGACAGCTGGATCCAAGCCCAGGGCTCTGGGTAAGGCTGCTCTTCCCAGTGTTCACTGAAGCTCTGGATTGTTCCAGCCCTCACGCCTCCTGCGCTTTGGTGACCTTCCTGCTTTTCACAGGCTGCTTCTCCTAGGTCTCCTCCTTTTTCTGCTCTTCATCAGCCTCACCCTTGGCAGCTACTCCAAGAAAATCAGCCTTCTTCATCTTCTCTCCCTCACAAACTAGAAAGAGGTTTTTCCTCTGAATTCCTGATGCTCTTATCTTCGCCAAAACCCCAAAGCCCAGATCCCAGATCTGTCATGTGCCAACAAGTGCCGGGAGAGGTTGTTTGGATGAATTCAGAAATGACCTTGAACCTTTGCTCACCACTCAGATGACAGGTTCTCTCATTGCCCACCACACCCCAACACACATGCTTTGTGTCCGATCAGGAAATGTTTTATTGCTTTTTTTCCTTGTCACTTTCTCTACCACCCTTCTTCATGAACACTGCCTACTTGTCCTTTCCCTCTTGCCTCTCTTCTGGAAAATTAATCAGGGAGCTAAAATCCCAGGATAGGAAAGAGCCTTGGGAGGGCCTTTAATCCACATTTTTGCTTCCAGCCAGCTTCCAGCCACGCTTGCCTGGGCAAAGGACTCTTTTCCGTCTTGAGACTTTCATCAGTTGCCACATCTCATTAAAGCATCTCCTGGGTTTTGCTCCTTGGGGTCTTGTTGATTAATTTCATTTTAAAATGTTGCCTTTTTTCTTTCTGGGTTGTTTTGTAGGGACTTATGCAATGTATTAAGGTATACCCACGACAGAGGCTGTCATGATATGGCCAAAATGTTGAGCTTTTTTTCAAGCAGGTATATGTCTCCAAACCCTGTTCCTGGGCTAGCCAGGCTTTCCAGGGAGCCACATGTGATCATGGGCCTCCATGGGCAAAGACTGGACACTGTCAGGGGTGGCCTGGCAGTGCAGCTGACTGACCTGGAGGAATCTTTGGCTCCAATCAGAGGTCAAGTGCTGACGTAACATGAGAGGTGGTACAAGTCTATGATCATGTCTACTCAGAGGCAAAGAGATTTAGAGGCTCGTAACCAGTATCCTGGTGATTCAGTTCTAAATCCAGCTATTATGGAACAAAATGATTTATATTGATTGTCTGATTGACTGATCTTGGCTGAAAGAGTACAGATTGGCTCTGTGCGTTAGACAGTTATGTAATGCTGTGCTGTGCTGAGAACAGATTGCCCAGAGAACAGACGTGTGAAATTCCACACTTACTTTTATCCAGGGACTTAAGTGGACAGAAGGGTCAGCTGCTCGGTTTTCCTTGCCTTGGGTATATTTTTGAAAATGCCTCTTCTTCTTTCCTTTTTACACTCTATCCATTTACCTTTTGCTCTTACATCAAAGTCCTAAACCTGTTCCTCTGACTGTTTTTAGTCCACTTTTGAGAAAGGTTTTTTCAGTCTTGGCCCTCTACAGGGCACAGGACTTCTCCAGGATCCCGACAGAGTTCTGCAAGAACACTGCTTCCAAATTGTGACTTGCCACCTGCTAAAAGATTGGGAATTTCCTGTACATAGACCACACTGCAGACCCCTCAGGAAGTTAGCCCAAGTTTGAGTTGGGGAGAGGAATGAGTGTACCTTATGTGTTCAGAGATTTGACCTTGTTTCAGGAAGAGGGGATGGGAAGTTGGAGTCTTTGGTGTGAGCAGAATTACCCTCACCATGCATGGTGAAGGTCAGGGGGGCACAAAATCACCTCCCAGAGAGAAATCCTGGCCCTGGGTGTGAGGGGGATGAAGTGGGGACCTGCGGAGGGGTAGGCCATTAAAGAGGTTGGAGGGGACCTTAGGAGAAGTTCAGAGGCTCTCATGATTCCAAATAATGTTTTTATTTCAGATGTTACCTTCCAAGTAAAGAAGGTCTAGTGTATAAAGGAGAGGCTCAATCCGAATTTGACAACATAAATATTTGGCAAATGAAGTTGTTTTTCTGGTGTTATCTCAACCTGCCAATGGAGAACCTTCTCAAAAAGTCAAGAATTGTGATAATCAACCAGACACAGCATCCCATGGCCTGATGATCCAAAGCTGGCACCCCTTTCCCTCTTTCCTTTAAGCCCCAAGGCCAAATTGGGTGGTATGTGGTAGGTGAGGCCCATGGACAGTGAGCAGGCCTCGAAGAGGAGTCCTTTCCCTGGTGGACAGAATGCTCTGGCTCCCTCACCCTGACATTTTGGATGTGGGGTCCGGGGCAAAGGGATATTTACTTATTGGGCCATCAGTCTCCCATGTGAAGGGTGTCCTGATTTTCCTCATCTGTGTGACTTGTTTGCCCCTAACATTTGCTGTGTGTGGATGGAGGCTCAGTATAAACTAAGCAGTTTGAGAGTCCACAAAATTTTGCTTTCTGTTTCTCAAGCCCTGGCTTGAGAAGCACTCCACGGCCTCCCAGGTCATTCCTGGAGCCTGGAAACTCTCATGGGGTTGACCTGTTCCCTGTAAGTGCTCTGTGTGGAGGTGAGAACCCCAGAGAATTTCTCTCGTAGAGTTTCAGTACCTGTAAGTCTACAGTGCTTGGAGTCAGTTTTATCCCAATAAGAAAGAAAACCTTTGCCTTCAGCACCACCCTCTCCTCCCAAAGTCCTGGAGATAATTATCCTGAAACACAGGACAAGGGGGATCTGAAGGCCCTGTGTTGTTTTCTTGGCCTGATCACAAGGATCTGAGGATCTCAAGGCCTCATGCAGGTACCACTTTGTCATTGCAGGAACTCAGGAAACATCTCTTGAATTGAATTCCTCCTGTGTTGGGCAGTTGTTTTATTCCTGCTGGAGGCTCACCCCACTTCCAGCCATATGGTATCACAGATGAAGGAAACTGAGAGAGCTCCCTCCAGCACAGAACTTTCATTTTACATATAAGAGACCAGTAGCCTAGAATGGTGAGGTGACTGGCTGGCATCCTCGCATCTTTGTCAGAACCAAAATTGGCATGAGGGCCTCTCCTCTAGAGTTAAAATGTAAGCCTGCACCCACTGCCCCGGTGTGATGCCCTCTCTCATCTTTACAGTGTGAGATGGAGAGTCAGGCTGTTGAGAAATGACCGCAAGAAAGTCACACTTCAATCATATTCTTCTTGCTGCTTCTTTCTTGAGTAAGTGACCAACAACTCCTCGGAAGAGGAAAAATCCTGGGAAAGGTGGAGAGATGTTCTTTTCTGGAGATGGGACCCTTTTGATTTGGGGTCTGCACACTCAGCCAGCTGCTGTAAAGTTCACAGTGACTTTTATCACTTTGCTTTATAGAAGATGTGATTATGCATGTGACTGGCTTAATTCATACCAGGGGGCATGACCAAATAGTCATGGGCTTCAGTGCCCATCTTGTCCATAGGCTTCTCTGGGGCACCAACTTTGTGGGCACTACCCTTTCTATTTGGTTGATCTAGTCGTTTTGTCAAGTTTAAGTCTCAACTTTTTCTCCGGGCACTTTTTTGGGAGAAGCAAGGCTTCAGTGATGGCACTGCCCTCTCATGCCAGGCCAGTGGTCCTCACGCTCAAGTATGCATCAGAGTTCCTGGGGACACCTGCCTGAATGAGGGGTGCTAAGCCCCACCCTCAGAGAGTGTGTTCAGTAGGTATTGGCTACACCCAAGAATCTGGGTTTAAAGAGCTGTGGCCCCTGAGTAAGCTGCCTTTTTTCTTTAGCAGCAGGTGTAGCAGTGCGCTGGCAGGAGCGTGGGCCCTAGGCCACACTGGGTGGGAATTCTGGCCCTGCCACTTACTAGCTGGGTGACCCAGGGATGAGTTTTGAAACCTCTCTGTGCTTCATCTTCTTCATCTGTGAAATGGTGATGAAACTATCGACCCCATGGGGACATTATAAAGATTAACCAAGTTAATATTTGTAGAATGACTAGAACAATGCCTTTCAAATTTAAGTGCTATATTAGTATTTGATAAGTCAAATATCTCTAAAATATCATGATTCTAACAGGTAGAAAATATGCAGTATAGAGATTGTTCCATTATCTGCTATTGCAGTCAAGACAGGAAATGACTTGCTAAAGTCCACAGAGCTGATCAGCAATATGGCCAAGACTAAATATTGCTCTTTTCATTGCCAGGTAAATTGTCTTTCTTTTCCCCAAACTGCCCATTTAACCCTTCCTTTTTCTTGTTTTAATGAATGATGTTTCTTCCTGGATAGCTGCCGACATTGACAGACAACAGCGCAACATTTTTCTTATGGAAATCGTACCTAGATTGCAAGACACTTTTCATTCTTCCTCTACCTGTACTCCAATTAGCAACCACCTCAAGCTGTTGCCATCCCAACCCCAGTCTGATCAGTTTATTCTTCCTCCAGTATCTGTGCAAAGAGGACTGGCAAAGGCTTATGAGATGGAGTGAGGAATAGTACACCAGTCAAATCTGGAGCTATGTGCCTCCTGCTCTTGCCACCTGCTACATTTTATCCTCATCTGCTGCACTATTAGCTCACCACCTTGTTTGAGTTAAGCAGAAAGAGTCCCTGATCCCCTATAACAAGCATGTATAGCTTTTCCAGTTACACTGAAAAGATCATGAAAATATACAGTATCCATGCCTGGAAGTCATTTGAAAGCTAACTTCCTGATTGGTTGCTTCTCATAACCGGCTGCATGCAACATATGTCAGAATGATTGGTACTCTGTACAAGAGGACTGAGCAATGGAGGCGGGTGGGTTAATTCTCATCTTCTCTCTTACCTGGCCTTCAACCTTGTCCACCACTGCTGGCTTTGCTGCTGCTCTTGGCCTAATCCAGAACCAAAAACATTGACTGAAGACAACAGAAGACCTAGAGTAGATTAGGCAGCTTCTGTCCATCATGCTTTCCCAGATGTTGTACTCTGGAATCATCTACCTCCCCTCTGGTTTACTTGTTAACCTTTGTTAATTTAACAAATGAGGTTCTGCTATGCCAAGCCCTCTTTATGGCCCTTTCCTTCTCACTCTCCCAGTCCATAAGCAAGTCTTTCTTAAAGTGCCATTGGCCTGGAGTAGTGCCAGGGGTTCCAAATGAGCCCAACTTATCTGGTCCTTGACCTTCTGAGGTTTATTTCAATAGCCAACCTAGATGTACTAAATGTAAAGGAAATTTGCAAATAATAGACTTTTAAAATTCAAACCCCAAATTCAGCAAGGTTTATCAGTATACATAGACTTAAATCAAAATGACACAATGTCAGCATTTGGTAAATGAACTTATTTCTCTGGCAGAATACACGCTTGTTAATGTTGAACTGGACTTAGAGAACAGAGAATCAGGGCAGTTGTTCAGACACTGAAATCCCAGGCAGGATGCTTTTAAGCAATCATTTCCAAAGTCTTAAACCGAAGAGCACTGGGCGGGACCATTCTGTAAGTCAATCCTTAGCTATGAAAACAACTTCTGAAATTAAGATTCAAAAGATAAGACCAACAACAGGTGTTCTTTGCTTTCTGCATAGGTGTGCTCTTTGAAAGTTGGGTGCCAATATTTTTTTCCCCTGTATTTTCACAGTCTAAATATAAGAGGAGGCTGGATATTTAAAGTCACCATGTAGTTGACCTCATTGCAAAGTCCTTTTAGAGTTTTAACAGTCATTTTTCTTCTCAAGATCAGGTTTTCCTAGACTATAATTCATTAAGTAGGGACATATATTGATATATATTGCCTACAGATAAGGTATATAAGCATTTATGGGTTAGTCACAGAGGGCTGAAAGCTTAGGAATTTTATATTTATCAAATATTTTGTAGCTATTTTTCTCTGAAGATGGGATAATAGCTTTCTCTGAAGGCAGAGATGGCTGATCTTTCACTTTTCCCAAACCCTTTCCGGGCCATGCGACCTGTACCCCTTCTTTTCAGTACACCCGCCCTTAAACCCACCACAAGAAAACTGATCATTCTTTCTTACTCTTAAGACATTTCTTTAAATACTAGTGTCTTGATGCTAGAATAATCCAGTGTTTTGGGTGAAGAGTGAATATTGTCTTAAGGATGGAGGTGGGTAGGCAGATGACTAAGAGATCATCATAGGACTCTTTAGTCTGTCCAATATGGTAGACTTAGTTACATGTGGTTATTGAACATTTGAAGTACAGTGAATGAAACTGAGAACTAAATTTTTAATTTAATTTAAAAACTGATATGCATTGCAGCTATTGGAGAACTTTAATATATATTTGAAAACAACCTGATCATGTTTCAACTGTTTTATGAGTTTTACATATAAACCAAGTATTTCTAAAAGGATTTTAGCATCTGAATTGAGGTGCGCTCTAAAAATAAAATACACACCAGATTTTGAAAATTAGTAAAAAAAAATACTGTAAAATGTTTCGTTAATAATTTCTCATGTTGGTTACATGCTGAAATGATAGTATTTTAGATACATTGGATGAAATAAAATATATTATTAGAATTAATTTCACCTGTTCCTTTTTACTTTTTTAGGTGGCTTCTAGAACATTGAAAATAATATATGTGGTTCATATTATGTTTCTACTGAACAAAAGTATACCATGACCTCACTTCATGACCACTCCGAGTCTAGGCAAATGCCATCAGTTATCCCTACATCAGGGTTCAAAGGTTTTAATTTGAAACCCCTTCAGAAGAAAATGTGTTAACTTTCAGTTTTATTCTTTGAGTTAACTCCTGAACCTGCACTTAGATGAGTTGCTTTGGGATCTTTGAGTTTTCTTGCATGCCTTTCTGCTCTATGCAGCACACATGCACGGTTTTTGTTTTGTTTTGTCTTTTAATTGGACGACTTCTAGACTATGCTTAAACAAGAAAGATTTAGAAAGAACACTTTGAACTTCTTGTTTTGCATGGGAAGAGGACCTGCCCCGGTACATTCTGCTCTGAGGTGCATCTCCAGACCACTGCTGCTCCGGCACACCCCCCCTTCCACCCCTCCCTGCTATTATTTCACACCAGAAATTACTAACTGATAACTTTCATTTCATCTCATGTGAATTGACAGTTTCCATCCTTTGCCCTGTTTCCTTGAATGTTTTTGCCTTAAAGATTTGTAAGTGCTCTTTGCATTTAAATATGTTAATTCTGTCTTATTACATATTTGTAACACTCTCTTGCAAATATTTTTTTTCTTATCTTTTAATTTTGTGCATGTGTTACTTTAACTGACAGATATTAACATTTTTAAATGGTCATATTTATCAATCATTTTTTTTAACTGTATTTTTATATTTTTGAAGCATCTTCTCCACTTGGAATCAGATAATTTCACATGCAATAGTTATCAATTTTTCCGTTTATTTCTATAGTGATTTATTTTGGTATATGGTATGAAGTAAGAAGCTGACTTCTTTTTCTCTGTATAATCAATTATCTCTCACACTGTTTATTAAATAAAATGCCTATTCCTTCCAGTTTCCACACCCATTTAATCTAGTCCATTGTTGACATCATCAGAGAAAACTTTCTATTAGGAAATTTGAGCAGCACAATTATACTAAATCAATCTAGCTTGCATCATGTATGGTTGTTAGGATGGTAGATACAGGGTAGAAGTAAAATGAATTATCTATCGTTGATATACGTAATGCCAAAAAGGTGGGTATAAACTGAAGGATTTAGTTAAATTATGGACTATTTCATATATGTAATTGGAAGTTTGGTTGAGACGAGTTGACTGGTTAACGGCTTCATTTATAAACATTTGCCTTAACATCTCTAGGATCTAGAGCAAGGTACACAGAGAGGGTAAGTAAGACATCCTCTCTGGAATCAAGAGGGTTTTTCCATGTTGCCCAGATGTTTATCACTGCATGGGCAGAGGGCCCAGGGAGTCTGGCTGTGGTTGGGTATTTCTTCCTGACGCACATACAGTTGTTTGTCTTCTGGGTGGGCGGTGTGGGGACCGACTAGTTTCAGTGGGCGCACGTGTCCTGCAAGGGGAGGAAAACCATTCTGCTGGCTCGCCGGGTCAGCCCCCTCTTTACAAAGCAGGATGCAAGCTGCTGCTCCAACTCAAGTAGAAGTCCTTTTCAGGGCCCCATGCTAACCAAAGGGCCCTAACAGGCCTTTCTGAGCTCTTCCTTCTCAAAGAAGTAGGACCCAGAATGACATTTAGTTACGGAAAATGAATTTCAAGTCATCAGGGCTCATTGGGTCTGAGCCACTGAGGGTGTACTCTGTGTTCTTTTGAGGTTAAAGTTTGCTTTAAGTAAATAAAGAGAAATCTAACACACCCAGCTCACCCCACACATGCTCTGAGGGGCTCCAGGAAACCCCAGTGCTGTTAGGACAGAGTCAGCAGAGACTCCTCAGATGGCTTGGTCAGTGTCAGTCGGCCACCCTGCTGCTTCCTCCCTTGGTACGTCCCTTTTCAGAGACTGTTAATTTTATGCTCAACAAGCTTGAATGTGTTGATAACAATCTTCAGTTCAGTTTGCATGATGTTTCTTCCCTGTGGCAGGGAGTAGGAAACTGGGAATAATGAGAGTCATAGTTGTTGGTGAAAGGACCCCTAGGCCGTGAAGCCTCTTGTTCGGAAAATGCACATGACAGCCTTCTGTCTGCATACGTCCCCCTCTTGCCTCCACCCTCCCATTTGTCACAGTGTCCCTCCCATCCCTTAGACATGATTCAAAGCTTGTCCCAAGTTAACACCAAACCAGGGAATGCTCTATTTGTCTTTCTCATGCTCACACCCTGCCTAACCCAACGTGTGTGAAAATCTAGAGGAATTGTGTCTATTTTGTATAACATTTTTAACTTTTAGTATTTTTCTCTGCATAAGCTCCTTGGCTACAGGGTCAACATATAATCACCCAATCACCATAGCGTCCAGCTCTGATGACCTCAGAAACATTTCTTTTGGAAGTACTTTAATTAAAAAAAAAAAAAAGCAAAGAGGCTCATCTGTTTAAGTTTAGTTCCACACTCATGCACACTCAGAAGGATGATGTACATGACTTTCTCAAGCCCCGATATCACTGGGATAAAGGAGGCTCTGAAACATTTGATGGTAAAGGTGAGGAAAGACTGGAGGGAGTGAAGGCTAGTTTGGGGAGGCCTCCATGCTCTGACACATCCCCTCCCCCTCTAAGATTTAATAGTGGAGAATTAATATTGTCAGGATTCATTGCACTGCAATGATGGACACCCATCCAGACTAGTTTAAACAGAGCAAGGTATTTAATGGCCACTGAAACTGCAAAGTCCAGGAGGGCAATTGGTTTTGGGCATGGATGACTGCAGTTTGCTAACGTTCTTCCCTGTGGCAGCTCCATTCTCGGGAAGACTTTATTCAAGTGAAGACAAGGTTGTCTTCAGGCAGCATCACCCTATGGCTTAGAAAACTCTAAGCAGAAAGAGGATGCCTCCTTCCCAAGAGTTGTGGCCAAAGTCCTGCGGAGGGCTCTCAGTGGCCCATCTTGGCTCATGGAGCTTCCTCCAAAGTAGCCACAGTGGCCAATATGCTCTTTTTGTTTGTCCAGCCTCATCAAGGTGCCAACCCTTAGAACCAGGGCTTAAGAGTAGCTTCTCCCAACTCACATGGATGGCTCACCTCAGGGAAAATTTAATTAAAGCACCTCAGTGGAACTTAGGCTGAAATACAGAATAAACCATGGCAGGTGGATGGTGTGAGGAGAATTTTCATTCTCTGGGTGAGAATGGACCACCCTTTACCTTGGACAAGCAAATGAAGTCTCTGGAATGTACAAATGATGCTAGGGTGGTATCCAAGATGTTGGGCTCTAGAATAAATGGTCATATAGGGATGTAATTTGGTCAGAAATTCAGTCCAGCTCCTCTCCGTGGCTCTGTCCATCTTCTCTCTCTATCTAGGTCACCCCAGCCCTCCCTGCACCTTGCCATCCCCATGTAGCACATGCTCAAGGCCAGGGGAGTGCAAATGGAGCATTTGGGGCTCACTTTCCACCTACCAGTCTGTTCTGTTCCCACCCTAGGCAGTACATGTGTTCTCTTCCACGAGGTCGCCATGTTTTCTGAAACACTGCCCTACTCTGGACATCCACCTGTTGGCCCACAGGAGAGACATGGTGGGGCCCACTGGCTGGTTTCTTCTGCTTGACGGGGATGCTCTGCATTGTGTTTTTCAATGAGAACCATCATGATGCAATGAAAGACCACTTCACTGGGAATGTAAAGATTTAGGTTTTAATTCTGGCTCAAAAATTAACTAGCTGGGTGATTTTAGGATGGTCCCTTCATTGATTTCTTCCTCTGTATTTATTTGATTATATCTTCTTCAAATTAACCAGCCTATAAGCTCCCTTTATGCTCTAATGCTCATCTAGTCTGAGAATCGACTACATTATCTTCAAGGTTTTTTTCTGATAACTAGAGAGAATAAAGATTATCTCTCAAAAAATTTCCTGAGAATAGATGTAAAGATACAGGAGGAAGGTTTGAAACCCAGCTCCTGCCCAAGTTGACATGTGACTTAGGACGAGTTATTAACCTTTTTGTGACTCACTTTACTCATCTTTAAAATGGGACTACAGGGTGTCATGAATAGGTTAACAGTAGAAGAGTGATTAGGACGGAATTAGCATCCGCTATTGCTATTGCTGTTGTATAATATAATGTATAAGGTGAAGGAAATGTGTTATATTGTAGGAATGCCTACCTGTTAAGTATTTGCCAGTGACAGAAACTCCTGCCTCATGAGGTTGCTGTCTCATTTTTGGTAGATCTAAGTATTATTGTTATTTAATCACATAGTAATTATTATCTAATTATTGCTCTTGATATATTTGAAGATGCCAATAGCCCTCCTCTTAAACATTCCTGTATTCCTGCTTCTTTCTATTGCTATTTTACAAGACTACAAGACTGGCCACCCTCTATGGAAATGTTCATATTTGTTAATGTTTCCACCCCCAAATCATGTACCTCTAATTTAACATGAGATGGGATCTAAGCAGTGCTAAACTTATCACCCTCCAACACATAATTACACTCTTATTACTGCTGTGTGGGACTGGATTTACTTTCTAGCAGCCAAGTCATGTTTTGGGTTCGTATTTAACTTGTAGCTAAGAAAGCTCTGAGTTGTTTTCATATAAACCATTGGAAACTATTTTTAGAATTCAAGTCCTCTATCTTACCTAAGTAATACTACCTTCTGGGATAAACATTAAAAATATTTCAAGTATAGAATAAGGAAATTCTGACTCTAGGCATTTGTTGCTAGTTAAATATAATCACATTTTGCTTTTTATATTTTAAAAAAGACATGAGAAGGAATATGAAATGCTGAGCACCAAGCTGAACAGAGTGGTTAGGCTGTGATCTGAGATCCTGTCCTGCAGGATTAAGAGATATTAACCAGTGTCAACCAGATTTTAGTCTGTGAAGCTGGGAGGCAATCACTTCAACTCAATAATTTTTGAAATTTTGCTTGGGCTTGCTTACTGGATGTCTTGGTGTTTGTTTGTTAGTTGTCATTGTGTTTGTGGGAAATGAAAGCTGGCATTAAAGCGTCTGGGTAACCCCTCAGAAAACCCAAAATATGACTGGAATAAGTCAGTGACTTTTCATTTGGAGATATTGCTTTTCCATAAATAAATCTTTGCTTCTTTGCTGAGAATAAAGTTGGTATTTGGTAAGAATGTATCAAATACTGTGTCCTTGTTAACAATATATTGTCAAAATTGAGTTTCTATCATTAGATTACAAGAAAGATATTTTTGAGTTCAGATATTCCTCCATTCCTAAGGGAACTGAATTACAGAACCAAATACTAACCATTCTTTATGTACATATAAAAAATTCTTAAGGATTTTATTATTAACCCATTTATCCCCACTGTAGCCAGTACAATATAATGAAATATACAGATACACATACTTATCTGTATACAAAGCATCTATACATTTATAATATATATGGTATCTATATATATGTGGGTATATGTATCAAAGCATGTATATTGTGATAAAATCTCATTATCCCATGTTGATGGCATTCTTGTAACCTACTGTGATTTATCAATTCATTAATTAAAAATTAAAAGTCTTTTGAAAGAAATGATTAGAAAATGAAAAGCCAAGCCATAGACTGGGAGAGAATATTTACAATTCAAAGGACTGAATACAGAATGAATTCTTACAATAATTTTAAAAAACAACCAAATTAAAAAATGGGTAACAGATTTGAACAAACACCTCACAAAGAAGATTACAGATAACAAATAAACACATGAAAAAATGATTAATATCACCTGTCATAGGCAAATACATGTTTAAATAATGAGATACCACGACACATCTATTAGAATGGCTAAGATCCAAAAAACTGATAATACCAGTTGCTGGTAAGGATGCAGAGTAGAAGAGACTCTAGTTCATTGCTGGTAAGAATGCAAAGTGCTAGAATAACTCTGAATGACAGTTTGTCAGTTTCTTATAAGATTTAACATAGTCCTACCATAAAATTAAGTAATTGCACTCCTAGGAATTTACCTAATTGATTTGAAAACTTATCTTCACATAAAAATCTCCATGAGAATGTTTATAGCAGCTTTTTCATAATTGCCAAAAGCTAAAATAGCCAAGATGTCCTTCAATAAGTGAATAATAAACAAATTATTAGTATTTCCATATAATGGGTTAAATGTAGGTATCTGTACACCAGGGATAAAAAGGAATGAACTATCAAAATGTGCAACAATATGAACACATTTAAAATACACATTGCCAAGAAGCCAGTCTTAAAAAGTTACATGGTATGATTCCATTTATACAATATTCTCTAGACAAAGAATATTTATTCATATTTATATGATATTCTGTAGACAAAGACAAAACTGTTGAGATGAGAAAATGAATTAGTGGTTGCCAAGGGTTTGCTGTGGAGGTTGAATAGATGAAGTACAGGGGATTTTATTAGAGCAGTGACCTCATTCTGCTTGATATTGTAGTTGTGGATTCATGACACTACGCATTTACTGAACCACATTGAACTTAAGAGCACAAAGAGTAAAGCTTAATGCATGTAAATTAAAGAAATTCAGTTAGGAGATCAAGAGATCCCAGGATGAAATGCAAACAGTGACAAAAGAATCTAACTACTACAAAAGCATGACATGACCTCACTGAAGGGGGTAGGGAGAAAAGGTGATGGCAGAAGTAACTTTGGAAATGAATGTAGACTGTAAGGCTGAAGATGAGGGGAACTGTGCATATGCAGTCTAGTTGATAAAGTTGTTTCCCTTGAGTGTAAGGATAAACAATTTTGAAAGCACTGTACAAGAATACTGAGCTTAAACAAATAAGTAAATGGATGGAGGATGGTGAGAGCCATGTTTCTCACTATTGTGGTGGCAGTTTACAGATAAGAGGGAAGGTTTGAATGCATAGGTGGAACTGGGTAAGAGTTAGTGTCATTCATGTGAACTCATGTTTAGCTTCATATAGATACAGATAGGTATAATTGCACATGAGTAAACACCTGTTAGTATACAAACATGTGTTTCCTAGCTCTGTCCACCGAGAGGATCTGGAAGCAATGTCACCCAAACAGCGCATCCCATACCCAGATACTGGTTTCTGATAAATAGAACCAGGGCTCCTTGGAGAAATGGCTGATTCTAGACTGAGGCAGCCAACATACAGGAAGAGCCTGGAGCATCCCGTACTGTATGAAAATAAAGTCTCAACTAAAAATACCAAAAACCCCTCCAAGGCAGTGGGTTACATCAAAGGGATACACAGGCCAACTGAAAATTTCCCAGTACCCAAAGCTGCAACAATTTGAGTTTAAAATAAGTAAAGTAATATTGAATTATAAGCCGAAGTATAAGATAAATATCTATAAGTCCATACTGTAAATAAATGATCGAGTAAATAAATAAATGGAGAGGGTGGACAAATCTCTTGCACATAAGAATTCCAAATAATTTACGTAGATATTCTCCCCAAGATCAAGAAAGTAGAGCCTAGCTTCCTACCTGTTAAGTGTGAGCTGCATGTAGTGGCGTCCTTCTTAGCAGTACAGATGGAAATGCAGAACGAGAAACACTATGGTGGGGAAACCTGACAAAAATCACGTCAGCCAGGCGATCAAGATCAGCATCTATAGTGATATCGTGTCAATAGTATGTGCCCCTTGATCTGATATGATGAGGATAGCACTTTACCTTTGTGATCTTCCTCCCCCAAACCCAGAACCTAGTCTGACAGTGGGGAAAACATCAGACAAACTCAAATTGAAGGGCATTCTGTAAAATGCCTTAACTCCTCAAAAGTGTCAAGAGCAAAACAGTCAAGGAAAGCCTAGGAAACTTTCATGGTCTAGAGGAGACTAAGACAAGTTGACTAAATGTAATAAAGCGTCTTAAATGAGATTCTGGAACAGATAAACGTTAGGTAAAAACTAAGGAAATCTAAATAAAGTATGGACTTTAGTCAATAGTAAGTAACTGCTGTGTTCTTGGTTCTCTGAACAATTCATGAACTCAGGGTATCAGAAGAGGGACAGCTTGGTATCATGTATCCTTTCACAAATGTTAGTGCAGGACCTAGTATGAGCCTCTAGGTACTAGGGAATCAAAGATGCACGAGAGTCCCCTGCAGATAAAGAGCTCACAGT
Source organism: Smutsia gigantea (assembly GCA_032199065.1). Classification (NCBI taxonomy): domain Eukaryota; kingdom Metazoa; phylum Chordata; class Mammalia; order Pholidota; family Manidae; genus Smutsia; species Smutsia gigantea. Next base: position 39,248 of record JAVSCE010009599.1, read on the forward strand.
CTGGAAAGGGGCAGCCATGGGTAATGCAATGCAATTAGTGCTGTACATAAGCATGAGTAAAGTGCAGGAAGTAGATCTCTCTCTCTACCGAGCGATGTATTGATATCTTCACAGATTGGGGAGCATTTGAGCTAGAGCTCAAGGTTAAAAAGCCATGCTAGTTTGAGGAGAGGGTGGTGTTTATGGGGAGGACATTCCAGGCAGAGTAAACAACATGGGTTAAAAACCCGGAGCCTAGCCACAGATGGCACGACATGTGACATATGGCTGCAGTGTGGACTGGGTGGTAGAATCACGGGGTACAATGCTGGAAGGCAAAGTTGGGGTCAGATTGTATAGGACAATGCTAATGGGTTTAGAATTACGAGAGAAATGGATATGAAGAAAGTGTTCAGTGAGGGGTCCTGCAAAGGAAGAGTTCAAGAAACTGTAGCCACTATTATCATTGTAATTGCGCTGTTATTTCACAAAGGCGTTTAATTAAGCCAGTATTGGCCCATGTGGGTAGGTTGAAGGAAACTTCCCATTTGGCTGAAAGATAAAACTTATCCATGACTCTCATGAGAGGGAGTAACAATTCCAGACAGACAGAGGGAAGCCCTTCTGATTTGCAGCTACGTGCAGGCCAGGGAATGTAAGGTTCTGCTCAGAACAAGAACCCTGTCATGCACTTCAGTAATGGCTACATACAGGCTTGGAAGATTCCAGGTTGCTGCACCTGCCTGTGTGGGCCTCACCCCTCTTCCTGCTTACTGTTGTCTCTGCAGGTAATGAGCCCATGAAAACCATGTGTTTGTCTCCTTCCCACAGCTTGAAAAGACAAGAGGGGAATCTGAGTGGGGTGGTGAGGGGGACCCACAGTTCCTGTCTTTCTTTTTCCCTCTCTCCTGTACTCTCCACAGGAGCCAGCAGCTTCCTTTGTGAACAGGTTGGGAAATGTTAGAGATCCCATCTGCTATCTTCAGCAGCAGGAAGAAGCTGTGGAACAGTCCCTTTCAGATATGAGGGTTTAAAGGGACAAAGCAATTTTTTTGTTTGCAATGGTCTGCAAGTTTTGTAGATGTCACTGAGGGGACAGAGCGGTACCTCCCTGCCCCCAACACTCTCCAGACACAAGAGGCTGCACGAGCTCATAGCCACTTTTCAGGAATTGAGCCTCTGGTTCTTATATAATCAGCACAGGGCCCTGAGGCCCAATCCCCGACCCCAGGTGGCAGGAAGGTGAATGAGGACCAGGGACCTCTGCAGGAAGGAGTAGGGAAACATGCTTGTTGACTTTGTGTGTGTTTATATATTTTAAATTAAACTTTTAATTTCAGACAATGTAGATCCACATGCAATAGTAAGAAATAATACAGAGATTCCCTTATACCTTTACCTTAGTTTCATCCAATGGTGTCACCTTACAAAACGATAATACAATATCACAATCAGGGTATTGACAGCAATAGAGTCAAGACACTGACCATTTCCATCTCCCCAAGATCCCTCATGTTGCCCTTCTATAGCCACACCCACTGCCCTTCCCAAACTGGAAACAACCCAGATGTCCTTCCACTGGTGAATGGGTGAACAAACAGGTTCTCCTTTAAAGAGATGTGACCTGTCAGCTCTGAGGTGCACACGGAGCTGACAGTCACGGCTCCTCAGTGGCTAGTTCATTCCAGCCCTGGGCCCCAGTGCAGTGTGGGGGTCAGGAACAGGACAGCAGGTGTGACAATTGTCAGGCTAGAGTTACCTGTGGTGACCTATTCCCCACAACCTGGCCCACCTACTGGCCATCTCTGCTTACCTCTTCATGGCCTTCTAGAAAGACAGTAGGGTCTTCAGGGAAGCAGCCTGTGAGGGGAATAAACATTTATTGAATATGGAATGGTGCAGGCACCAACCAAGCATAGAATATGGGGAATCCCTTTTAGTGCCCCTAGCATCCTATGTAGTAGACACTGTTATCCCCTGAGGCTCAGAGAAGTTAAGTCACGTACCCAAGGAAATACAGTTGCTAAGTCAGGCTAGATTTTGAATCCAGGGATGTGAATCTGGGCCTATGCTCTTTCCATTACACCATGTCCTGTCTAATAGCATCACTACCGAGAAAAGCTACCTAAGTGGGGTACCATGTTGAGAGAGAGACAATTAGGAAAAGGAAAGGGGATGCTGCTAAATGTTGGGCTTTTTGCTCTTAGGTGAACATGAGACAAAGTCAACTGACTGAGAAGAACGGCCTGAGTCACTGAGTTCCTGATGGTGTATTCAGGGGTCAGCACGTGGGCAGAAGACAGGTTCTCTTCAAAGCTCATTACTGCCAGAAGGCCTTCCCAGCCTCCAGCCACTCTTCCACTCCAGCTTTCTTACTTCTTCCTTTTCTCTGCTCATTTGGGTTGACTCCTCTGCCCACTCCCAACCAAAGACAGGCGGTCCAACACAGGAGGCAGAGAGAGTTGGGCTGTAACTTAATGCCACTTGCTGTGTGAGTTTTGGCAAGTCATTTTACTGCTTAATGTTTGGAGATTGTATTATATTATGCTTTGTTATATTGTGTTATATCACACTCTTCTTCAAGATGTTTTTATGAAGATTAATGGATAATGCATGTTAGATTTCTAGCAGGTTTCCTGGCATATTGCAAACACCGTCTGACTGTATATACACTGTCTACATAACCTTCCTGAATTCAGAGACTTTTGTCTCTTCTGCCTCCTACTGTGTCAGAATTCTATTCTTTTCGAAATGTTACTTGTGGCCCTCTTTTTCAGAAATTTTTGCCAAGGAATCTAGCCCATTAAACAGCCAATTATTTTTTCCCACCCAAATTTCCTTCTAATTGTATGATGCTAGCTACCTGTATATTCATAAGTCATCTTTCTCCCATACCAACAAGTGGGGAAAGGAATGCTGAGTCATTGATGGGAAGGACATAGCTTCTACTCATCTTTAGCTATGTCGCTGTGGGCAAATTGGTTTGACTTTTTGCACCTTAGTATCCTCAGCTATAAAATAGAAATAGTAAGACTTTACCCATCCACTTCACAGGGTTATCATAAAAGCCCAATAAGATACACTGTGTTAAATATTTAGAAAACCTCACAATGTATATGACTATAAGACATTGTTATTCAAATATAGGGCTCCTTAAGAGCTGTAATTTTTAGCTCTGTGATCAGTTAACTTCTGATGTGGAGCAAACAACCACAAATTCTCTGTGGCATGCAACAATAAACATTTACTTCTCACACATCTGTGGGGCTCAGCTGATGCAGGCTGGGCTTGTTCCTCCATCTGGTGGGCGGCTGGAGTTTGGTTGGCCAAGCTGGGCCTGGTCGAGTCAGCTTGGTTCCACGTGTTTCTCATCCTCTTCCGAGGCTTAGTGAACTAGCCCAAGCATGTCTGTCTCAGAGAGATGGTGAAGCAGGAGAAAGCAAATGAAAATATGCATGGCTTCTTGAAGCCTGGGTTTGGAATTGGTACACTATCGCTTCTATTGGCCAAACAAGTCACGTGGCGGAATTCAGGGGCAGGGGTTATGCACTGTGGGAGGGTTTTTCAAAGGTTCAGGAGAAAGGGCGTAGATACAGGCAAATCTGCTACACTACATTTCTTGCCCAGTGCTTGGACAGGATTCTTTGCAGGTCCAGTGGAGGCTCAGTGTTCAGGGAAAGAAGGTCGTCAGCATGTCTGATTGGTTGTAGGACCCAAGGGCACAAACCTAGGCTTACATGGCAAAGGGCATGAAGTGACTGTCATCAGGTCTGATCTCTGCTTCTAGGCCTATCGATTGCTGTTTTGTTTGACCTTAGATCCATTCTTTTCTTTCCCAAGATTATTGCTTCCAAAACAGTGGAAAGTATTCATGATCTTCTTCCCACACTTCCTTCACAGGATTCCTTTAAATTCCTGTGAGTTCCTGTGGAGCTGAGAACGATATATACAACATACGAATATGGGATTCTTGTCTGCGACTATCTCCACTCTCAAGTAACATTCATCCCCACAAAGTTTTCCTTAGAGTCAATTTCGTTCTTGAGGGTACCAGATCCCCCTATAAGCAGATAACTGGAGAAGCTGTGGGTTCCCAGCAATGAGATTTTTCCGGGCGGGTTTATTTGTAAATGACTCCAGAGAACTAAGTGAAATATCTCAGAGCCAGAAATTCTGGGTTTAAAAGTTTCAAACCAGAACAGCATCTTCAAAGGAAGATGAAGATGAGAGAGAAAGGGAGCTAGCTTAATGGGCCAACTTCAAGGCTCCAGATGTTCCTTCAAAAGGAATCTCCCAGATTATCTGAACCCAAGTTACACAGTGAGTGAGGAAGAAAATTGTCCACAGCGTCTTTGATTGAGACCACATGAATTTATTGAAAGTGGTTATCAGGGAGAATTGAGGGGTGGGGGCGCTTATGCATATATATATATATATAAACATGCCCCCCCCCCCACACACCATAAGAGCTCAGTGCTGCTATTGTCAAATGTTTTTCTTTTTCCCCAAGAAGTTAAATTCAGGGTCTGGAGTCTTGTCCTTTAGTTTATCTTATTGTTTTTGTTTTTTAATTAAAATAACTACTTTTGCAAAGGGAGTAAAAGAGAGAAAAATATAGCAGAACAGTTACTGACTTACACTGGACTTAAAATTTCCCAGGAAGAATTTGTTGAGAGCTGTGAGTCTGGGAACTCAGAGAAGGGTTGCAAACTCCTCAGGCATAAGAAAATAAGCTCCTTTGAAGGATGCACTGGAGTACCTGCAAGGGTGCTCAAACTTTCAGCCAGCTCTTAGCTTTTCTGGAGTCCTAAGTTTGGAGAAATAATTTGCCAACTCTCCCTCCACTGGGGACCAAACGCTCTACATATGGAGGAGTCAGATGATTCAATGCTTTCTTTTCCACTAACAGTCATTCATTCATTTGATACCTATTTAGTAAGCACATACTACCTACTAGGCACAGTGGTCTAGGGTACTGCAGTCAGAGGTGAACAAAACAGATATGGTCTCTGTCCTGCTGGAATGTATGGTTAGTGGAGGGGGAAATTTAATGAATTATTTTTAGTTTGATATAAATCCATGAAAGAAGTAAGCAAAATTCAGGAATAGAAACTAACGGGGACTATAGGATGGTCAGGGAAAGCTTCTCTGAGAAGGTGACATTTAAACTATATATGCAGAGACATAAAGAGAAGAAGGAGCCAGTCATGTGAATACTAAGGGGTGAGAGATGCAATGATATGCTAGGCAGGGAGAATGTAAGCCTTTAAGCAGAAATATAATATGATTTACTCCTCAGACTATTCTCCAGACAGCACTCAGAGAGCTCTTTAAATAAAAATGTAATGTAAAAGTAGAAGGCAGAGAATCTAATAATACAGGTAATACCAATAATACAATGATTTAGGTGGTGGCTGAGGAGTTTGAGAGAATTGAAATGAATTTTGGAGATTTATTTTGGTGGTAGAATTAGTAGTATTTCCGCTAGGTTGAGTAAATGGCTGGATCAGATGGGTGGGGTGTCTTTGGAAAGAGAGAAAGATAAACTGAAAAAAAACTCCAAGGTTTCTGACTTCTGGATTTCAAATATTTTTAGACCTTGACTCTGAACCTGACAGTCCCAGAAATTTCCAATTGTCCCTCTGAAGTAGAGGAGGTTTTGGCCTTAAGACAAAGAGATGACTTAATCAAGGTTTTAAGAGTTTTGGTTAGTTCTCTCAGCTGTACTGGAAGTGAGTATGGGAACTTTATACACTCGTAGTACACATGCCCCAGGAAGTATTCGTGACTACTGGTTTGGATGACAGGGTCAATTGAAATCAGCTTGGTCCCATGAGCATAGTTGTTTTTCATTTCCCTTGATGAAAATAAAAGGTTTGAATCAACAAAAGCAAGAATTCAGTTAAACTCCAAAAGAGCTTCCAAACCATGTGTGTTATGGACTCTTGTTCTACGTAAGAAAAAGATAAATCTGAATAAAATCATTGAGGAGTGGACTTAGATAACGATGAGACGATGGTCAAGATGACTTGTTATAAAATGTAGTGAACAAAATTCAGGTAGCTTTTAAATATATTATAACCAGGTAGAATTTATTGCAAGAACTAAAATTTTGTTCAGTTTTGGGAGGCACATTAGGATAATACATCACATTAATATATTTAAGGAGAAAAATCATGATTATCACCACAGATAATGAAGAAGCCTTTGAAAAAATTCAACATTCATTAATGACAAAGGCACTCAAGAATATAGGAATCAATGATTACTTCCTTAATAAGATAAAAATATATAGTTTGTTCTCAAAGTCAGTACCTTATTTAGGGAGGCAACATTAGAGGTATATCCATTAATAATAGGAACAAAACAAGAATGTCCTTATCTCTCCTTTATTTCACATTGTACTGGTGATATTAGTCAATGTAATTAGGTAAGATAAATCAGAGACTTTGGAAACAAAGAAGTAAAACTATCACTATTTGCAGATGACATAATAGTATACATGGAAAATTCAATGATAAACTAACTCAACCAAAACATTTTACTAAATTTAGGAAAAATAGGATTTAAAATTAACATTCAGAAATCAATGGTTTTTATACACACAGACAATACAGAGTTTATACTGATAGAGAAATATTTAAAATATTAAAAATATCAACACACAAAAATTACTCAGGAACAAGTTCAATAAGAAATGTGCAAAACTACATATTTATTTATCTCTTGATCTAACAATCCTTCTTCTAGGAATTTACCCTGAAAATATACCTCCAACAATATGAAAATACATATGCACAAAGTTCTTCATTGCATCATTGTTTATAATTGCAAAATATTGAAACAACCTAAGTTTCCATACATAATAGACTGAGTACATTACATGGAGTACTATGTAGTTGTAGAAGGAGGAAGTTCTCTATGCCAGGTAGAGAGTAACTTTCAGTATATTTTATTAAGTGAAAAAAAGAAAAGAGCAAAAGAGTATATATGTAATGTATACTATGCTATCTTTTGTGTAAGAAAGAAGGGAAAAGAGGAAAACATACATATATACAATATCTATTCAATTTTGCCAGAAAAAAACACAAGAAGGATAAACCACAAACGAGTAAAATGTGTTACTTACAGGGAATGTGAGGAAATGGGAGTGGAAAGAATGGGTAATAATGGCAGTGGTGGGGGATGGCACGTCTCTGAGTGTGACATTTGCATAGTTTTTACTTTTGGTGCCATGTTAATTTTTACACACTAAAATAACATCTGTTTTAGAAATGAATAGCATTTCCACACTGGGAGGTGAAAACTCCAGTGTATGTCCTTTGATCCTATCGTTGATTTTGTCCAGGTTGCAGGGCCTTTTCACTCCAAAGGACAGGGCTAGGTTCTTGGCACTCTGCAGAATCACAGAAGGAGTCTCTGAGGTTGAGTTTTCAAGAAACTTGTAGTCTATTGGGGAACTCAGGCAGAAAATTAATTTTAAAAAACTTGCCTCAGTCCCACAGATATAATCAACCTGGCAGACATATACTCTAAGTGCCAGAGGAGCAAGAGAAAAATGTGGATAGAATACTTGGGCAGCAAAGCGATGGACGTGACTGAAGTTATTGGAGTCACCGAGAGCTAGTCTTGGAATGCTTCAGGAAGGGGTTTGAAAGTCATGACTGTGATTGGCAGAGAATTCAGAAATATGCTTGGCTGAGAAGATGGGAAGGGAATTCTTGGAATGGAACCAGAACATGGAATAACTTAGAAATCATTCATTCTGTGAGGAGTTACCTAGATTCTTGCTTAGGCTAGAAGAAGGTAGTAGGGTATAAAATGCCTTCAGTGGTCCAGGAGGCTAGAAGTACTAGAAAGAATTAGAAAGCCTTAAGTATTTCATGACTATAATCAAATTTAAGATTGTTATTGGAAATGAACTTTGGTGGGATAAACCTGAATTGGTGGAGTGATACAAGAGCTAAGTACACAGTGAGAATCAGACTGGAGAGATATCTGTGGTACTGAGCCCTACAGTTTCCAAGTATTTATAGAGTGCCCACTAGGGTAGCCATTACATGCATGTGTAGGTATTTGGGATCCAGAATGTTAGGAGAGAAATGGGAAGTAGAGTGGCTATACATGGAACCAGAGGGCATTGGTCCAACTCTTTCAATTACAGATGAGGAAACCGAGGCTCACAATGAGACTGGCATGGCCCAATGTCACACAGCCTGTTTATGGCACAACAAAGGCAAACACTAAACACCTGGCTTGGCAGTGACATTTACACCACCTCCTTATTCACTGCCAAGGATGGAGGTGGAATTGCAGTATAGAGTCAGGAAATAGGGATGACTTGATGTGCTCAGCAAAGCCTTGAAAGATGTAGCTTTTACCACCAGGCTGCTATTTTGGCATGGGCTGAAAGATTCCAGTCCCAAAAAACAGGCCATCATTGTTAACCTCCCAACATAAAAATGCAATTACTGAGCTTTTTAAAGAATTTGATATCGGCTAGATATTCTCTGTATTGGTCTTCACATCTGCAGTTCCTCATACAAGCATTATTAAATGCTTGTATGATGACTAAAATTCTATTTATATTATCTTACATTTTTCTTTGGTGAATATTGTTGGAGTCATTTACTATTAGGGTTTCCTCTGCAGTGTTTCCACTAGCCCATCACACTCTTTGGTGTGGATGGGTAAGCCCTATCCTTACTCATTCTCAGTAATTTCCTTGCAGCAGGTTGTGCATTTGTGGTGTGTTATATGTGTGACCATGAGACCATGACCTCGTGTCCATACACTTAGTGAATATGAAAACAGTTTCTGTTCATACAGTACCCACAGTCATGCAAAATCTGGCCCTGGGGTCCGTGCCTTCCGCTACTCACCATCTACCCCACCCCAACCAGAGGAACCAGCTCCAAGAGCACCTTCTGCACAAGATCTCCAAGAACCTGAAGTTCTCTTTCCCATTCTGGGGTTTCAACTTGTAGTGAAAGTCACACAGATCTGATTTCCATAAATGGCTCTATTCTTTAATACAATTTGGGGTTGTTGCCAGTCTTATGTGGAAGAGTACAGGGGGAGCTCCTAAGTGATATAGCTGGTACTAAGAGGTGAGTAAGAAATGCAAGTCCCTTTTTTATCCCATTTCGCTGGCTTATTACCCTCTTGGAGGTAAAGATGAGTGGATCTGAATTTAGACTATTTACCCTGCTACATCTACACACACACACACGTGCATGCACACACTACACATACATACAAACATGGCTTGAATTTTTCAATTGTTCCTCCAGATCTATTGTACATGCTATGGAGGCTTATCTTATGGCCTACATCAATGGGTTGCTTTGTTTTCTGGCCTCCACTGGATTTGGCTAATGGGGAGCCCTGAAAGGTAACTGAAGGTTAGAGAGAGGTTGTAATATTTATTCCTGTAGTATCCCCATCCTATGGGTCACCTTGGAATGTTTGTCTCTTGGCAGAAGGTCACCCTCCTTGTCTAGGCAACTCTTTCCACACGGTTCTCTCTGAGTGCTGTAACGCTGACTGAGTGCTATAGAATATTAAGAGTTCTTTGAGGAAAACTTCATGGAAGATAAATAATGGGAGATGTGCTCAGAGGCAAGGGAGAGTTTGGTTGACCTGATTGTCACGAGCACCATGGGAATGCGTTCCTGAATCTTCCATTTGCCTCCAACTCAGAATAACTGCTTAGTCAGCAACATGTCTCCTATTTAACATGATGTATTTTGGGATCCACAAATCTCTTCGGGAATCTTAGGTAAGCTATAAAAACTTTCCCTCAGCAAAACCTACATGCTCAATTCTCCATGTAATTTTTAAGAATTCACAGATCTCCAAAGGCCATTCATGATCCACCAGGGCTAAAGATTTGTGTTCCAGGTAAGGAAAATATATACAGCCTTTGGAATACTAGGTATCTGTGGGGAATGGCTCACATCCTTTGGTAACTGATGGCATTTGTTTCATTATCCTTGCATGAACAGCCTCCACATCAAAGCATGTGGGTCTATGTTGCTTCCTTTCTTCTTGGATTTTCCCCTCTTGAGTTTGGACTCAATGTTGTAGAAAGGCACCCTTTCTAAGGTCACATGTTCACCTTCCAAACTCTGTATTGTATTAAGGCTTTGAGGGCAGACTATCAGAATATAATGGAAGAGGCAGGAAGGGGTAGACCTAACTGGAGACCTTCCTAGGCCTTTTGCTACTGGTAAAGATTCCTTCCCTAATTATCCAAAAGGTCTGGATTTACATTTCCAAAATCTGCTGTGTGTTTTAGAATACAGCCACTCTCACTTTGTTCTTCTTTGGCATTTCTCTTCCCAAGTGACTTTCCAGGATGGCACAAAGCGAGCAAGCAGTTTAGAGGAACAAAACAAAGAATGACAGCACTAGCATTAAGACAGCTCAAGGGACAAAGATTATAATTTAAATGGCATACAGTTCCTTAACCCAACAGAGACATGAACCAATAGGAAGAGACCATATCTGCTTCTGTGATCCATTTTATCCACAGTAGCTAGCTATTACATAATACATCAATGCTTGTTGTTGAGTGAGTGAATGAATGAATGAGTGAATGAATCAGACTTTGAGCATCTGAACAAACTTTGGAGGTAACCTAGTCTAGTCTTTCTTCTGATGCTTAAATGTTCTCCATCCCCCAGTACAATACATATTTGACAAGTGCTTCCTGTATCTAAGAATTCTGGAGATTATCAGAATGAAACATATTTGGATCATGCCCTCAAAAATTTGTTATCTACTGGAGAATAAGATATACAAGTAACTATAATACTAAAGAGAATGTGGCTTTCTTCTTCTTAGAAGGGAGCTGATCTTATCATGAGGGCTCCACCTTCACCACCTAATTACCTCTCAAAGGCCCCATCTCCAAATGCCCTCCTATTGGGAATTAGGATTTCAACGTAGGAATTTTGGAAGGGCACAGACATTCAGTTCATAACAAAGAGGTAAATGAGATAAGATCTGGTTACCATTTGAATATGTGGAGTTAAGAAGGGAGTTTAGGAAGATAAGTATTCCCTTTAGAGCAATTATAAATCTACTGGATACAGCAACAGGAGGGGGAAGAAAGTTTTGTGGGGGACAGGAAGGAGGCATGATTAGTTTGGTATTTGGCATACTAAGTTTGACCTCATGTCATCAAGTGGTAATTTTCAGATGTTTGCTATAACTCTGGGGGAAAATATGTTCCCAGCCCAGAGCAAATAACCTTTGAAGCTGAAATCGGTCAAAGGAAAAAATAAAGTGAGAAACCCGTTTATTGCTTACAAGCAGTCATCTACTTCTGCTCGCCTGTGTCTCTCACAATCTGACCCCACCAAACCTCTCTGATCCAGATATGTGTTTTCTCTCCACGCTCTTTATAATCGCCTATTGATATGGAGATGGACTCCTTCTCTCCACCCCTTGGAAACACCTATTGATACAGAGATGCACTAAGGCCAGATGGGAGATTCTGGAAATACTGCAATTTTACCCATATTTGTGCACACAGAAGAAGAGTGGCCTGAGTGGGAGATTTAGAGGTCATTGGGTCATTGCTCATGGAGGTAGATGCAGTCATGGATTTGTTCAGGTGATCCAGAGCTAAATACAAACTACAGCGAAGAAAGAAGGTGGCTGAGGACAGAGCCCTTGGGAGTCACACGAACGAAGATGTCCAAGGAAAGTATAGCCACAGTGGTGAGAGGGAAGCCAGAGGTGAGAAGCGTCACTATAACCAGTGGAGAGTCTCAGGGGTGGTGCGTCCTAACTGTCATGTGCTGCAGGGAGGTGCACAGGGCAAGGAATCAAAGCACGCATTGAATATGACAAGAATGTCATTAGGGCCTGTGTTGTCTGCTGGGACTGCCATAACAATGTATGATGGATGGATGGTAAACAACAGAAATTCATTATCTCACAATTCTGGAGGCTGGAACCAATATCAAGGTGTTGGTAGGGCTGGCTTCTCCTGAGGCCTCTTGCCTTGGCTTGCAGGTGCCCGTCTTCTGGCTGTGCCCTCACATGGCTTTTCTCACTGTCTTCACACACTCCTGATGTCTCTTCCTCTCCTTATAAGGACACCAGTCCTGTTGGATTTCGGCTTCACCTTTATGACCTCATTTTAACATAATTACCTCTTTAAAGACCCTATCTTCCAATACAGTCACATTCTGAAGTACTGAAATGTACCAGTATATTCCAGTATAACAACCAGATTTCACTGGGGGACACAATTCAGTCTATAAGCATGCCCTTGGCTAGAAGTCTTTCAGTGCAGCAGTGGGGACTAAAGCTGGGTTACACTGTGGATTGTTGAGAAAAGGACTTGGAGTGTGGACTGCTCTCTGGAAGGTTGGCCACAAAGTGGGGGAGATATCTGCAGGGGGGCTAAGCAAGGGCGCAGAGACATGCCGATTCATCCCTTCCTCCTTCCCTCCTTCCTTTCCTTCCTTGTCCTTTGTTTTGCCCTTTCTTTCTGATCTCTTTCCATTTTCTGATTTCTTTTTGAAAATGAGACTTAACATTTATATGCAGAGGGAGGGAGTGGAAAGTAGAAGGCGAAAACAGAGGAAAGGGAGTGAGAGTCCCAAGGAAGCAGAAGAGCCCAGGATAAGGGCTTGGCAGGGTACCTCTTTGATCATAGTCTTTTTCTATCTTTGTTTTTCTTTACTTTGGTTCTCCTAACCCTTTTTCTCACTTCGTTTCATTTCTCACATTTCTGTGCAATGTCGTGTGCAAACGAGAACTGGACGTGTGCACATGCACCTGTGTGTGTGCACACACGGTGCCCATGTGCACTCACTCTGATGACAATCATATAGTTTCATTCAAATCACATTTTCCAGCTTCCAGACGGTAAACCTGTTGAGGGGCAGGCAGGACATTCTGCAGGATGAAATCTAATCTCAGGGGGAAAGACATGGCCCCCAGCTTACAACCAATGGTGTCTGTTCCCAACTGGGGGTGTCCGATGCTGACAGAACCTCTGCCACCTTGATGCCACAAAGAAAGAGGAAAGAGAACAGATCTGGTCAAGTATGACAACAGCTTCCTAATCTCCTAAGTGCACACAGTGAATGAGGTGAGTCAGGGGCTTGTCCTGTTAGATGGAGAGAATCAAAGGCTCCCTCAGTTGGAGTGCTATCTGCAAACCGTGCCCAGTGGACACCAGAGAGGCATGGCAGGCTGGGACTCTGACCCACTTTCCACTTGACTAGCCACTGGGCCACTGGGTTCTTGCCAAAGAACAGTGAAGAAACCAGTTTGGGGTAGGGGGAGGTTGGGGTCAGGGAGTGCTGGTTGGGCAAGAAAGTCAGAGGCCCTGCAGCCTTCTGTGGTTCTAGCACCAAAGAAGCCTCCGACTAAAGACCTGGGCCAGCCCACTCCAAATACGGGAAGCAGAAACAGGACATTAAAAAAAAGATACAACCACTAAGTAAACTGACGTGCTCTTTAAAACCTCCTTAGATAAACAAATCGTCTTCTGATAGTCTGAGATGGAAACTTAGTCTGACCTAACCCCAGCTATTAAGAAACATGGCCGGCAGGCTCTCCTGCCTGGACAGTCTGGTCAGCGTTTGTCTGATGTGGACATTTTGATGCCAGCCTCCTTTTCAGAGTGCCTCTCAAGAAGCCCGACCTCCTCCCTCTCATCTTTAAATGCCTCTCTCAGCAGTTCCTTGGTTCCTGGGTCCAGTGGAATCTGGACCTTACTAGGGCCGGTGGAGCTGGGACAGTGTCTCCAGCTGACTCAGCTCAGACCCAGAGATGTGGGAAAGGCTGAGCCCATGCAGCCCCCAAGTCATGTTTTCCCACTTAGAATTCTACAGGATGTCCATTAAGTCTGGAAACATAGATAATGTTATTTTATTTTATTTTTACAGATTGAAAATGTCCTTGGCAACAAAATATATGTTTCCCTACATTTCCAGAGATTATGGATGGATGAGGGTGGTCAGTGAGAGTCATTAGATAACAGGTTATTTTTGTCTAATATTTATCTTTTCATTCACTCAGTAAAGCAAACAGTACGTTTGAAGTCCTCTTATGTGCTAGGTACCACAGAGGACACAGATGCACATAAGATAACTGCCTGGGAGCAGCGTACAGTGTACCCTGGGATGATATACTCCAGGAAACAATATGAGGCAGAATATATGTAAATCTCTGTACTTCACACAAAGTTTGGGGACTGCCTTGGTCAGGACTCTTTTCACTTAACAATGGCAGAAGCCCAACGGTATCTTAAGCAACAAGGGACTTCTTTATTAAAAACAGAAGAAAATTATTTATCGAAGGCAAACAGGGAAATCTTTATTGCTTCACACAACCGGTAAGTCCCAAGGTGGAGCTGGCTTCACATACAGGTGTGTCCCAACATTTGTGATGGTAGCGGGACTTTGAGAGGACAGCCGACACACAGGCAGAGCCTGGGATGGAGAAGCAGACTGTCCAGGGGGATGGCTGCTGGGAGCACACACCACAGTCTTGCATTCTTAGGGCCCAGTGATGGCATTACTCTGCACTCTTAGCCATTTGCCCCAATTTAAGTTTAGAAATTACCAGTTTAAATAATAACTGAATAGCTCGTTTTCTCAATAGCTGTTCAAAATGTTTAATAAAGGTCTCCAACATCCGTCTGGCAGCCCTCCCAGAAGACTCTGGTTACTTCTGTTTGGCTTTTGTCATCAAATATGGACCAGTCACTCTGGCTTGGAGATGGAATACTTCAACTGGCCATGCTGGGCCAGGAGCCTTCCCACAGGAATGGAATGAGGACAGTGTGAATGACCCAAATAAAGGGGTGCTGGGCCAGCCAGTCACAAATATCCTCTACTGAAAGACAGAGCTGAAGGGATGGTTATTAGTCAATGGACAGATGGTAGGAAAAGATGGGGTGTAGAACGAAGTGGTTCCTACACAAGGAAAGGCAGGTCACAGGAAGATGGAATTTGGGCAACGGTGAGTCATGGGGGTTGACTGTATCTTGAGGTCATGTGGCTAGAGGGACAGAGAGGCAGGGTTTTACAGAGCTTTTCATGCCAGTTAAAGAGTTCACTCTTTGGTGGGACATGTGGAATGATTTAAATGATTTCACGATGGATTAAAGCCAGGAAAATAAACCTGGTTTCACAGTGCCGAGTGTGTTGAGATGGAAGAAATGAAGAGTGAGACGACGTAGGAGGCTATTCCAATAATCCAGGTGAAGTTCAGTGGGAGAGTGTCTGAGCTGGGTGGCTGCAATGGAACTGGCAGGGAAGGACACCGTGCGGCCGGACTGGGTTTTGTCGGCTTGAACATAGAGAACAAGGGAGGGGAAGGAGTCAGAATGACGCTAAGTTTCTAGCCTAGGGGACTAACCACGAACGGTTCGGTCACCTCTCATGGGTGTGTATGGCAACAGACTTCCCACTGAAAGTTATACAGAACACTGTTAATTTTGAAATGACTGGATTTCTAAGACTTCTGCCTTTGTCAAGTTCACTCTAGACCTAGAACTTTGCCCTGTGGACCTCCCTGCATTGTCTCTGAGCAGGAAGAGTATTAACACAACTAACAGACCATGGGGTGCTTTCTCTTTCAAATGACTTTCTGTATTGACCTGTCTGTCTGCCCTGGAGCAGATTCAAAGTCAAGGAGTTATTTCCAGTGCTCCCCCAATGTTGGAAAATTGTCACTGAGCCAAGCTTGGTTCTTGATAATAAGATTCCATTTTACACCTGAGAAAAGGAATTCGGATGCTAGTGTTGGAAGCTGAGTTTAAGGGAGAAAGGCAGCTGCTAAAATTTCTGCCAGGTCACAACTAAAAAAACAACAGGAATTGTATCTGAGTGGCCAGCCTTCAACTGACTTGAACACTGGGATGTCCATGGGTCCTGGGAGCCCAAAGCAGGGAACGTGGGAAGGATTGCATATTCCTTACTCCTGCAGGCAGTGCAGGATTCTGCTCTGGTGTTTCTAACATGGCTTGCAGGCTTCTACAATTCTGTTGCCACGATTTCTGTTGAACCAGGGGAAATGTATGCATCTAGGCTAGGGAGGTGCTCTTGTGTGTTTCCAGGGGAGTGTGGCTGGGCTGGCTTAAGAGTGGGAATGTGCTGACGGATAGGGAGAGAGGCAGAAGTAGGCATGGTGTGAGGTTAAGGGGCCGGAGGGACTGGCTCGGGAGGAGAGGTGGAGGTGCTGACATGAGCTTCCTCTGCACCAACGCCCAGAGATGTAGCCTGATAAAAGGGTGCCAGCCATGGTAGGGTGTGGGCTCTGGGGGAGGGGTAGATTGCTATTATGGCCCAGAGGGGCTGGATGGGGGAGGAACAGAGGAAAACATCAGCTGGAGAAAAGCTGCCAAATGGATAAACCAGTTAGGTGACAGGGTTGTCCACTAAGGGGTGGGAGTTAGCAGGGAGGTGCCAGAAGCAGACAGAGATGAACTCTTAGCTCCAAATAGCATCTTGGGTAGGAGAAAGGACCCTGATGATATGACAAGTGGTTTAGAAGGGCATGTGCACCCCATTCCCTAATCTGGGGGGTTTTGCCAAACTCATCCCGGATGCTCCTTTTCCCATAGCTAAGGGTGGCACCAAGCCCAAAGACACACTGGTGAGATGTGGATAGAAATGTAAAACTTTGTTTGCCGTTACTTTCTTCAAGAATATAAGCCCTCATTCATGCTGGACTTCTCTCCCTGTTCCAACTTATTGCCTAAGCCCAGCCTTCCAAAACATTTATTGCACACATCACCTTGGCTACAAAACTTTCTTGGCCATCCTAGGTCAGGGCCATTTCTCCCTCTGGATTCTTCTTTTTGGTGCCTCTCTTACTCTGCATTGAATTAAATGTGCCCATGTATTTGTGTCAATATCCATTGCTTAGTAAATATGACTGAGTAAATGTGACCAAATAAATCTCTCCTATTAATGGCACCTAACAGTACTTAGGTACTATTGTAGTTGTTATGATTAGAATGTATTAAGTGCATTTATTAAGTGCTAAGTGGCATGATTCTATTTCTTGTTCATAAAACTGTTAAAAGATAGTTATATAGAGTGTATAAATGTATACATATATATCCTTAGTGGATATCTATCTATCCATCCATCCTATGTATGTTTATTGTTTTTCTTCTTGCTATCAAAGTGAAAGAAAAATATTTTGTATTAGGGTTGGGGTGTGCTGAGGACACCTTTCTCATTCCTGCTATTTCCTTACAGGTGAAGGGGTTCCTCTAGGGTAACACTCTTGGTCTCCCTCCATCTGCTCACTCTTCCCTTGGAGGAGATGTAACCTCATCAGAGAATTTGGAAGGGAAAATGTAGCCTGGTCCCTTTTTTGTCCTTTTTCTCTTGGAGCAAGCCCACAGGTTGGAAGCACAGGCTTTGTCCTGCCCCACTAGGTCTCGAGGTTTCCAGGGGCAGAATCTGTCCTGCAGGGGAGCCTGTCCATGGCCAGTGAGGTCTATAGCTGGGTGGGTAATTCCATACGTTCTGGGATTCAGAATGAGAAAACCCACTTGTCCCCAGATTAAGCCCCATTGAGCAGCTTTAATGGACTCCCCAGTGATACTTTGCTCCCCATCTACCTTATTTTTTTTCTTATTTCTCTGCTGGTTCCAAGTTCTGGTGTACCCTCAAGCTTTGTCGCCAACTTGGTGAATAGCTAGAAGAGGGACATTTTGGGGGTGGGAAGCCCAGCAAGTTGCAGTGAAGGCTAAACACCAAAGAGTATCTTTACCAGTTTCTGAAAGGGCCTCTACCACTCTTCAGAGTGAACAAGACTAGACTGCGTTGAGAGGGAGAAAAGGCCAAGGAGGCGGGTTAGCGTCTCATTTTACTGAGACCTAGGGCAGATCCTTGACTTAGACACTGTGTTACAGATTTGAAACTAAGGTGAGAGGGGGCAAGTGGCAAGTCCCAGGCCAAAGGGGACAGAGGGTTAGTCTGGATTTGAACCAACCCCTGCCTGACTCCACGCCCATTTCTCTCTCCCACCCAAGAGGAGGGTGAGGATGGAAGGAGGGCAGTTAAGAGCTGGGGGCATCCACAGGGGAAGAAGGAGGCATTGCAATTGGGTTTCCCAAGTGGAAGCGAGGCTCCCATCTGGGTCTGGGAGGCCCAGGCTTCTTGAGGCAGGGGACGGGTAGCGGTGACTTCTGCCTGACCACCCCTCCTTGATCCCTTTAGAATCCTCTCCACCGCTGCCTTAAATCTGCCAAAACGTTGCTCCCTGTCAATGTAGGGAGCATAGTCCGGCAGTCATCTGTGCTGCACCATGCTTGTTCCAGCGACTTGGGTTTTGGGGTGGTGACAGCAGCAGGAGTTCCGTGCTCCCCTTCAAGAGCTGGCTTCTGGCTCTAGGTCTTGTACCCCCCTCCATGTTTCCCTGCCCCCACTCCGGCTGGTGACCCCTTCTCAGAGGAGCAGGGCTGGGCGTGGGGATGCAGGCTCATGCATGCACACGCCTGTGTCTTGTGTGTTATTGAGCCCACAAGCTGCAGGACAGGGAGGCTTGGCAAGTGGGCGAGGTGACCCTGCACAGTCTGGTGACAAACCGTGGAGGAGAAGGGTCTTTTGTGCATTTGTGCTGGCTCTGTGCAGGAGGGGGTCTGGCACTGGCTCTGCACAGGGACAGGGAGGCTGGCAGAGGATGACCGGCTTGGCTGAGCACAAGGCATCTTGGGGTGGGTTTGGCCGAGACAGCGGAAGATTGCTCGTTAGAACCTACTTGCCTGCTGCCTTGCGGTGGACCGAGGTGGAGTCCTCTGGCTCTGTAAGACATCCTCCCCACCTCCCTCCATCCCCCCACCCCCGCCAGAATCCTTTCCTAGTGAGGGAGGGAGAGGAGACCTGGTCACCAAAGACAGCTGTGAGCTCATGGAAAGAGCACTGGTCTCTGAGGGAACTTAGGGTCAAGTCCTCCTTGAGAATCCATCTGGGTGTGTTGTTCTCTGAAGACAGAGGCACACAGAAACCAATGATGGACAGATTGTTAGAGAAACCTGCCCGCGTCTCTGTTTTCCCATCTCTGCAGTGAAGGTTGCAACCCAGCACACGAGGCTGCAGGATGAACGAGAGAGGTAACAGGGCCAAAGCAAGGACCCTGCCTGGCACACCCTGGGTCCCGAATGAATGCTGAATGCGGCAGCATGGCACGGGGGCTGCAGCCAGGCTGATGGAAATTGAATCTACTGGTCCTGTCTTTATTTAAAATCTTGATATAGTATTCATCACAGATTTTTTTGCCTTCACTTAGATTTTAAAAAAAGGTTGCATTGAAATATTGTTTATCTCAATTACTGAGGTTGTTGGTGACACCTTTAAATGTTGTGCCCAAGGCCCCTCAGTGGCTTTACTCTAGGCTCGGCACAGCTGACCTAGTCTCTTACCATCAAGCCTCTTAATTCTCCTGCCTCAGGTTCCTCATCTGTAACACAAGAGCAGTCCTAGCACCTTCCATATAGGCCCTTGGCCGAGGGTGAAATGCGCTAATGTGTGTGCCTCATCTTCATCCTCGGCAGTGCCCAGTGTTAAAAAGCCCTCAGAGAATGGGAGCCCTTATTCTGGGGGTTGCTGATGTTAGAGTTATTCATCATCTGTCAGCCTGGAGAGACCCGTCCAGATGAGAGGTTCTCCACGGAGGGGAGGAAAGAGTTTCTCTCAGGGGCAGAAATGGATCAGGTTAAGTAGCCCGGGATTCTCAGAGCCTGAGCCAGGGCAGGGGTGCAAGGGGGCTTCCTGGGGCGAAGCGTGCAGGGGAGAGGCCACCTCACTGAGCCCTTGTAGATGCTTGCTGTGCGATCGCTCTCTGGAGACACTGCAAGTTGTCTCCACCAGCTTTTCCTTTCGGGGCTTGTTTAACATTTCAAACGAAAATAAAATAAATAACTGCAGTGTTTATGGAAACCTAAGACAGAAATGAAGACGACTAAGGAGAAAGTTAAGTGGAAGCAGGCCAGAAGGGGGTTTTGAAGATCCCCCTTTCCTTGGAGTTAGAGTTTTGTGCCTCAGCTGGCAGCTCTTCCGCCACACCCATGCATCTCTGCCCTTGCAACCCCTCGGCTGACTTGCACAAATATGCACGTGTGCACATGCATGCCTGCTCTCTGCCTCTCTCTCTCTCTCTCTCTCTCACACACACACACACACACACGCACTTCAGACACCATCTCACACACCTTTCTTTCTGGATGTGCTTCCACTCGCTTTCTCCTTTTTCTTCTTGATTTTTTTTTTAACTTATTAACTCATTCTGGCCCTGTGGTACACATGACTTTAACCCCCTCAGTCCACTGAAGTTTTTGGTCTTGACCTTCACTCCCAGTAGAGGAAGCCAGACTTGTTTTTGTGCTGGGAGGACCCTCCCAAGTCACAGTTCCCAGGAGGAGGGAGAATTGACAGAGCAAGTGGGTTGTTGCCAGGGAAGACTTTTGCATAATGCTTTGTCTATTAGTACCTTAAATGCATGCAGACCTTTTTATTCCTCCACCCTTGTCTGTGTGTGTATCAGCAGACTCTAGCATGTGGAAGAGAGGATTTGCCAGAAGCAAGGACACTGTATAGGGAAATGGAGGAAAATGATGGAAATGTAAGAATTTCCCAGAAGCCCATGAGAAATCTCCAGGTCCTTCCCAGAAAGCACAGATCAAAAAGCCCAGCCGTTTGCTCCTAAAGCAAGTTGGGGCATTTCAGGAATCCAAGTGTCCAGAAGCTCAGGACACCTCAGTCTCTTTACCCGGCTGACAAAGGGACCCTGATGCTGATAAAGCCAGATTCTGAAGGCCCTAGATGTTTCTGCATGTTCCTCCAGGCTCCGGGTCAGCACTGAGCCTCAGCAGGGTGAGCAAGCAACAGCCGGTGCCTCCTGTGGGTAAGGCTGCACCCCGAGGAAGCAGAGAGAACGCGTCATCTCTTAAGCGCAGGACCTGCAAGTGACCATCGGAAATTGCTGAAGGTCTACGCTGAAGTTTTGAAGAACTGAGACCTTGTCCCTCACCACCCGCCCAGAAGCTGGGGCCCATGTCTGAAGTGTGCCGCATGCCTGCAGACGTCAGACTCCTCATTCATTTTGGCTTAGCTGGGTCGCCAGTGACCTTGGGAAATTATTTCCCTTGAGTCTCAAATTCTCCATCTATAAGTCAGGAAGACCACCTCACAGGCTTGTAAGCATTGAATGTAAACAAGATATTTTTAGCTGCATGTACCAGGAGGCAAGCACTGCACAAGGTGCTTTTATTTATATTTGTTTCTCCTCCTTTCTCTGCCCTCTCGCTCTGTGAGTAACTGCTGTAATGGCTGCAGAGGGAGGCATGCAGCAGACCAAGACCTCTCATGATTTCTAAACAATGTTCTATAATGGATACATTGGCATTTTTACATACCTCACAAAGAAAAAAACATGTTAATTAATGTACAAAGTGTATCCTTCCAGATGTCCAGGGACTTAAATCAACTTCCATATCCCCAACTTCCATATTCCCTCCATCCCTCAAGCCACCAATCAGAGGAGAGAAGATATTTCTCATTAATCTTGGGCCATAAACTTGTCATGGGCCCATTTTTTTCCTGGTTTGAGTCATCTACCTACAACCCACTAACTACATGCGTAGACAGTCTAAGGGCCTCAAGGGCAGAAGATGACCTTCATCCTCCACCCCTGCTGCCCTGTCCCTTCCGGTACACACTGGAGAGGACATCCCCTTTCTTTCGGTTAGCTTACAGAGAGGAATGGCAGCCTCCAAGAAGCATAGAAGGGCCTGCCTGCATTACCAGGCTGACTAAGACACTGGGCTGCTCAGAGACCATTCCAAGGAGAACCAGGCATTTCCCGACAAGTCTGAAAAGCCAGTATCATGTGGATGTGGGTGTGGACAGATATGTTTGAGGAAGCAACAGACCCAGAGAACAGCGTGTTGCAGGAATGGCGCAACACCCTTGTCTGAACCCTCAGGTTCCTGTAGCGGGCCTCAGAGGCTGAGGCTGGAGAGTTGTTTGGCTGGCTCTTCTCCTTTTGGCTTCTCTCACTGGGCAGGACACTCTTCTTTACCCTGTCCTGTGCCACAGAGGCTGATTTGGGGCTGTATCCGTGGGCTCCCTTGCCTGCTGGCTCCTGCTCCGGGCTGAGGGAGGAGGAAGAGACAGGGGGTGCCCTCTCTGGGCCCCCCTGATGCCAGGCTGCAGGGACAGCAACCCTCTCTTACAGCCAGAGTAGTCATGGAGGCTCAGGAGTGGCAATGGCTCCTTGTGTCAGGTATCTCCAGAGCAGGAGGTGTCCCCATCCCTTGCTGATTTCCCTTAACCCTGCACTGCCTTGTAGATAACCCCTTTCTCAAATTCTGTGCTGTGTCCCAGCCTATACACCCTTGGTTCCTAGGGGGATAGTGGCTGACATGGATGCTTTAGGGACATGTTGTGGAGGCCACTAAATGATAGGGTGATGGGACCAGAGGCAGCACATGGGGAGCCATTCTCAGAGCTCCTGGCTAAGTTCTGGGCTCAGTAGCGGGTACTCAGCACATACCTACTGACCAAGCCTATGGAGAGCTCAAAACTCTGAGGGCTGACTTTTCAAAGAGGGCTTTGAAGCCATCATCCCAAGGGAAATAATCTAGGTCAGAGAGAGTGCCATGGAAAGGGTGCAAAGCCTACAAGCGCAGGAGCTGACAAAGCAAAGGGTGGTGCTTCTCAGGCTACAAACGGGCCAACCCAGTGGTGGAGGGTGGACATGCGTATTCCCAGCCCTGGTGGAATTTTGTCCTCTAACGTGGCTGGTTTGGCTCAGCCCTGCTGGGAGCCACAGAGCATTCCTCATTAGCATTTATGAGCTCATTATAAGCTTCCGAGGAAAAACCACCAACAAAGGGTGCTAAGTTCCTCTAGAGCTGGCTTTTTAACTTCTGAAAAAAAGTCATGCTTCCAAGAAAGCCCTGATTTATAGAATTCAGATCTAATCAGGCAGCCCCTCCAGTTTGCTAGTTCAGCTCCCTTTGGAATAATTTTGGGAACGAGCAAAAAGCCCCACGGGGAGAAAATTCCAGCCCACTCTCATGCGTTTCCCAGCTGGCCCCAGCACTGGCTTCTCGGACCAGCCCTGCCATATGTATCTGCAGGCTGGGCTGGAGTACCTGAGGTGGCTGTGGTTAATGGAAGGGGCCAAAGATACAGCATCTCAAAGCATGGGTTCAAATTCCAGCTTTCATGCTCACCAGCTTTGAAATTTGGGGTTTGCTTCTCAATCTCTTGGAACTTTGGTGCCCTCATCTATAAAATGGGAATGAGGAGTGTATCTAACTCACTGTTCTGCTGCAATGGACATGTAAATGGTAGCTTAATCAGAAGAGAAAAGAGGAGACATGGAGGCCAGAGAACCGAGGATTTTCTTGTTGAATCGAATCTTCCTTTACCACTGTAGGTCTCCTTAGGGGAGGGATGCTGGGAATACTCCCTGTATTTTTAATCAATACCAAAATATACCATATTTAGTATGGATCATAGAGCAATTGCACTAGAAAAGCCTGGTTATTTTATGCAAAAATGAGCGCCTAGCAGACAACCCCTCTCCTTGCCAGACCACCTGCCATGCATAGAATGAAGACAGTCTGTGTTCCTGCCACTCAGTGGCATTTCAACCTGGCCATCTTTTCCTGGGATTCCACTGCTCTCCCATTGTCTGAGGCCTCCCCATAAAATCAATTAAACAAACATGTGTGCCCCAAGCCTGTGCCAAAACCTTCATAGAATACTCCCATCATTTTCCAATAGCTCTTAAAAATGGATGTAATTACCCTCTTTCTACAGATCAAAAAAGTTAACATCATGAGTTCACAATGAGTTCACAACACCATGTGACCCAGCCTCCCCTCCCCAAGTGTGAGCAGTGCTAGGTTTTTCTCACTGTATCTATCACCAGAGTTTCCCCAACTGATCATAAGACACAGGTGGTTTCTCCAGTCAAATCCACTGAAATCATAACACAGCCTTCCCAACAACAAAAACATTAGATGGAACCGACTACACTGACTTTACATAAAAAACAGCTCCATTCTGTATGTGGAGTATAAGAACAAAGAAAAAAACTGAAGGAACAAAACAGCAGCAGACTCACAGAACCCAAGAATGGACTAATAGTTACCAAAGGGAAAGGGACTGGGGAAGATGGGTGGGAAGGGAGGGATAAGAGGGAAAAGGGGGCAAAAAAAAACAACAAAAAACCAGCTCCATTCTTTGAGCCAGATCCTGGCCAAAAGGTGGGCCATATAGTAATAGACAACCAACCTTTAGTCAGTGGTTACTACACACCAGGCATTTGTTGCAAGCACATGGATTATCTCATTTAATCCTCAGTCTAACTCTATGAAGTTGATACTATTATTATCCATGTTTTAAAGAGGAGGAAACAGAGGCACAGAGAATTTAAGGAATTTACCCAGTTCCTAGAGCAGTCAGGTGGCCAACATTTGAGTCTCAGCATTTGACAGGGGCTTATTCAACCTAGAATATGCTTTTGTTAACAGTTCTGTGAACCCCATGGTCTGTTTGTCTGCAAGGTAATTATCCATCAATTCACCCAAATTACAGCAATGATAGGGTCCCGCTTACTGCATGCCTATTTGGTAGCACACACCTGGGCCAGAAGGTGTTCCTTTTCATGACAATTCTGTAAGAAGTGTCTTACTAGCACCATTTTTCAGATGAAGAATGTGATTCTTTGTCCAAACTCATATGAAGAGGAAATTAAGCAGGAGCTCCAACCCCAGTTTTTTTTTTCTGAAAATTCATAGAGTTGAAAATTCAAAGTCTCATAGAATGTCTTTTGCCTGTATTTATTTATTAGTTCCAAAGTGATTGGTTATTTTAAAAAAACAACTTTGAGTATAAAACAAGCTCAATTCAATTTACTGATAACAGGCACTGCTTCTTCCATATAGTTAAGCTCTGAGGCACCCCAATATTAAACCAATCAATAGTTTTCTTTCTGTAACCTGTGCTTTCCAAATATCCTTTGCTATCTGCATGTCTGCCTTATTTATATAAGGTCTTGGTCCTGTCCTGTGCATCTCTTTGAATGGTGCCTCTTCTCTGGTCAGATGCCATGAGAGCCTCAGTGAGTATCTTTGGATAAATCTGATACAGGGCTGTAACTAAAGAAGGAGGCTCTTGCAGTCTCCAAAGGTAGGGCCTGCAGACCAGGGTCCTTTGTAGAAATAAGCCATCCATTTCCAAAGTTATGCATATTTTTCCCTCAAAGCAATAACTCCAGGCACAGTCCTCAAAGCAAATAGTTCTTTCACAGTAGAGGCATGTACAGCCAATTTTTCTATTTGCTTTCAAACACATTTTAAAATCTTTGGCTCCCAGTGGAGTGCCTTCCATGGAGCTCAGAACTCCACATGTCTGCTCAGGCTTCTGGGCTTATGTTCATATGTGATGTGAAAACCCCAAGGCTTCCCAGCCAACCACCATACGTGGGCAGTTAAAAGAACTGAGCTCCAGTGGGCACAAATTTAAGGCTGGAAAGCCCCTTTTCTTTCCATACCTTTTCTCAGGATGGCTTACTATTACTCAGGAATCAGCTTTAATCTCCTGATATCAGGTTGTCTAATCATTCCACGTAAAAGTCATAAGCTTCTCACCTTCAAGATCCCAAAGTTCCTATAGCATGAGGTCAAAAAGTGTCTGAGTTCCTTGGAAGCCTTGTTCAATATACATGTTCAGATTCCTCTCAAGCTTGGGTTACAACTGGAAAGAGGTGAGTGGACATTATGGAAGCAGAGAAAGTGACATGCCCTGGGAAGAGACGGTAAGAGAACCAGAAGTTTGATGTCTAGTTGCTTACTTGACTATGGGAATCCATTCTCTCTATTTATTTAACGTTTTTTTCCCCTCCTGACTGAGATGGAATAAAAACTCTTCAGCCACTAAAATAGAATTTGAACCTAGTTCAGATTTCTAATTTCACATTTTTATGCAACTTCAGGCAGCTTCTTCATCATTCTCTACCCTATTTTTTCCTCCTCTCCTCCCTCTCTCTCTCTTCTTTATTCTTGTTTCTCCTCCTTACCCTTCCCTCAGTAAGTAAACAATCCAGAATACTCACAGCAAAATTTGCCATTACTTATATATTAGCGACAGAGATGTTCCCAGGACAGTGGGACAGTTAGGTAGGAAAGATCAAGAAGACACTGGTTTTCCTTCAAAGAACATGGTCATGGCGAGCACACCATGGCTAAATTGCCTGTCTAGTGCCAGGTCTTTGGGGATTGTGGTGCATGCTTCCTGACGTCACCTGCTCCTCCTTCTCATCTCCTGGATAGGAGACCAGTGCCTGCTCCAAGCTGGGTTGAAATTTGGGCTTTGGAACATAAGTATCTCCCTTTATATGATCAATCAAAAGAGGGTTAGGTTCTTTCCCAAGAGTTATGGGAAATTGGAATTTTATGTGCGAACATGAATCTTCAGAAGCACTTCAGGATTCCTGAAAACACTACTCTTGGAAGACTTATGTGTGCCTTCTCTATGCCACAATGCCTTGGTGTCTTGGGATTGATATTAAGCTTGCAAGGAGAGTTTCACTGCAACTTTGTCAAGTTGAGCCATTGAGCCACTCTTCGAACTTCCAAAAATGAACAAATATTGGGTGACCCACTCAATCCAACGTCACTCAGCCGAACCTGATCAGATGTTTGCTATTTTAAAAGAACCTTGAGGAGAGTCAGACATTTTAAATGAGTGCTCTTTATCCTTCTCTGTTCTCCTTTTCTGCCGGAAGTTATCACCAAATTGAGTTTCAGAAGCACTCCCTAGCTGACCCAATGCCCTACGCCCAATAAGCAGTCTGGATGTTATTGTCCTTAAGATGTAGAGTCTCAGTGATTTTTTTCCGTAACTTCTAATTGGTTTATTTAGCCTCAGCACTTAGAGGGATTCAGCTGCAGAGAGCTCTTCATTTATTTCAGCTCTAAAAGTCAGTGATTCTAAAATAATGAAGGATGACACACTGGTCTCTCTGGATCTATACCTTAAGAATCTCATTTGCAGCTCCTGAAAATGTTATTCATCCTAACATTGGATGGAGGCTCCTCCTAAGAAGCCGGGTCATGGCTAGGGCTTTAATTCTGTGTCTACATCTCAGTAGAAAAGTGTGAGAAATGCCTCCCCCCCGCTCCTGCTTTATCCCCTGCCGTGTGGGCCTGTTCTGATCAGATTGCTGGCAGGGTCATCAGCTCTTTTCTAAGCAACTTGGATTCACCACAGAATGATTCCCCTTTAATGCCAATCTAAACATATGTCATCAACTCCCATCCCAGGGAGTATTAAAAACAGGAGAGTCCTTTGTGATTCTGATTGGCTTTGTGATTTCCTTGGGGCAAGTGTTGGTATCAGGCTTGTGTCTCCTAATCATCCAAACTGGGGGTAGGCCATGTCCCACCCCAACCATGATTGTGAGCTCAGAAGATTCGCTCAACTTTCATCATGAAGCAAGAATCAAGTGCAGTTGTATGGTTCACAGAGTTTGCCCAACAGTCATCATTGTATCTGATCCTCATAATGACCCTGTGAGCTCAAAGAGGCTAAGGGACTTGCCTAATATCACGTAACCAGGAATTGAAAGCTTGGCTTCTGATGCCAACTTCTGCACCACATGACCCTCCTGCTGATCCTAGTGTGAATGAAACATAACTAGGCTAGCACATCATTGGCACAAAGTTATCTATTAAAAATGTGGACAGGCCTTTTGGGTTATCAGCTGGGTTGACACATCAGATGTCATGTCCCTTTCCATTTTGCAGATAACTGAAAGCTGAGGTCGATGTCTGTCTTCATAAGCAGAACAATGTGATATAGCGTGGGATGAGAGCAAGGATCGAAGCTGAGGACAGCTGCTGATCCACTCACTGTTCTTGTGGCTCTACCTTGAGCAAAAATGTGTTTTATGAATACTCCATTTATGACAAAAAGTAATAGGTAACTTTTATTAAGTGCTTAATATGTGCCAGAATCTGTGCCAATACCTTATATTATACCCATATAACAAGGTTTAGAAGCACAGGTTGTTGGCAATTGCTGTCCCCTCTGCGTGGCATGCCCTGCCCTTATATACCCTTGTAGCTCTCTCCTTGTCACTCCTTTTCCATAGCTGTCTGAATGTCACATGTTCAATGAATATTTTCCTGACCACTCTATAAGTAGCTCATACTCTCCTGCTATCGATCACTCTTTCTCCCTCTTATCTAGTTTTATTTCTCTTTAGGGCACTCTCTACCATTATACCCTATATTTGTTAATCTGTGCACTTTCCCCACCAGAGCATGAGCTCTTTAGAGCCAGGATATCCTTCCTCTGCACCCATTGTGTTCCCAGCACCTAGAACGGAGCCTGGCACAGAGTGGCTATTCAGCAAATATTCGCTGAGCAAATTATGTCATTTTACAGATGAGGAATCTGAGGGTCTAAGGGAGTAAGTCGTTTATCTCAGGTGACAAAACAATCAAGAGGTGGAACGGAGCCGTGACCCAAGGACCCAGGAGCCCCAGCCTTGGACCCTGCTGAACTGTTCTCTCTCTGCCTTGCTGAGTGAATCACAGAATTCTTGGGCTGTAGGGTCTGTGTCCATTCCCTGCCCAGTCAGGGACTCCCAGACCAGGATGAAAGGATGCAGCTCTCTCAGCCATCCCCCTAATGTCCCCCTAACCCCGGGCGGGAGAAACTCTGTGCAGGTCAGCCTAACCCCCCTTTCCACCCTGTCTGACACATCCACATCATCTCTTCCCATCACACTGTTTACGCACACGGATCTGTGTTGATGCATATCACAGCCCCCTTAGTCATTGTTTAGCCGTAATACTTTGCTGGGGTAATTTTCCATTCCTCTGTTTATATTATATTTTTGTGTCTCTCCTCCTCCTCCACTTTTAAGGGCAGAGAAAGACATGTGCGGTGATACAAGCAATAATACAGTTATAATTAAGATGGAAACATTTTGCCAAAAGAAGTTTTTAGTTGTGATTTGTTGAATTCCATCCTGAGTAGATTATTTAAGAGTAAATTCATGGCTCTTTTATGAGCCTTTCTCAACAGAGCCATCTTCTAATGCTTCTTTCTGTTTCCAGAGGCTTGGTGCCAGCCTTGAGGGCTGGGGATGGGCCTGAGGGGAACATATTAGCAAGGCCTGGTTGCTGAAAAAACTTAGGAGGGGCCTTCAGTGCACGTTGGCAGTATCTCTTGCTATCTCTTTCCTGACCCAGTGTCCTCCCGCATGGCTAGTCATTGCTCTTGGCAGAGGATGGGTCTAGAGAGCCTTGTGCCTCCATGTGAAAACATACTTCTAGCTCAGCCTCAGTTTTATTTTATCTCAATGCTCCTCGACATGGGTCTGGAGTAGTTTCCCGTGCTCTGCCTGGAAATCATTGCATTTCACACATCCTGGGATTGGACCCACAAACTAGATTGGGTGGCAGCCCTAATAAGTAGGAAAAAAAGTGCCGAGGATCAGACCATGGGAGAGCTGAACCTGGATGTGAACTTGAGCTTCTCTTCCATGCTACCTTTCCTTCCAACCCCTCTGGAATTTACTTGTTCTGTGGTTGCCTTGCCTGTTCAGTGGTTGGGTGGGGTCACCGGTTGTGGGGACACTGGGAGGAAGAGGTGGGAAGAGTGTGGGTGGATCCTGTCTGTCAGGTTCCTCTGATCTGCTGGGTGCCTCAGGGGGCTAACCATTCTCAGGTTGCTCTTCCCAGGCCCTGGGATCAGGTGGCTTCATTAGCTGGGCTCCTCCAGTGGAAGGCATTGGATGGAAATGGGAGGGAGAGAGGATGGGAGAAGACAGATTATTTCCCATTCACCTTCCCAGTCTTGGGCAGGGCAGTTTCTCCGGTAACAGCCTCCTGTCTTCCTGAACTCCACATCTTATTAGACAGGTGTTGGGGGGGACCCAGCCCCTGGGTTCTGATAACTTCATCTTCCCTTTTGTCCCTGGAAACTACGGGCGGTAGCTGCATCCTGTTAAGATCTGATCTGCCTCCTCATCTCCTGTCTGACTTTTTTGCTTTTCCTTCACCTGGGTAACTAATTCTCTGTATAAAAAGCCCTCTGTTTTAGATATTCAAGTATGGTTTTGTTTTTTTAAATCATTTTTATTTAGACATCGACTGATACAGAGAGAGATTTGTCCTTAGAAATAAAGCTGGATATTTTCTCTGGGTCAGTTTTCATTTCTCCTTAATCATTAGAAGACCTGTCATGATAGATATGAACGCATCGGCACAGGCCTACAGCGCTGTGCACATGACCGCGTCGGCGCAGGCCTACAGCGCTGTGCACATGAACGCGTCGGCGCAGGCCTACAGCGCTGTGTACATGTACTTCTTAAGCTTTTTCCTACCAGAGTTTGAAGAAGCAAAGTAACAAAAGTCCTTTTAAAAATAAAAAATAAAGGGCCTTTAAGAGTAACAAAGTTTAGGAAGAAAAAACAAGTACAGATGGCTAAGTGTCTTGTTTTCTCCTCTTTCCTTTGAAACCAGTATTTTTCATTCTGTGATTTGAGTATGTTTCAAACTTTCTCTCTTACCTCCAGCCCTTGGTTTGTAAGGGAAAGGGAGAGGATATAAGAGAGAGAGAGAGGTTGAGCAGGAGAGACAGACAGAGAGAAAGAGAGAGAGAGAGAAATCAGTCTAGCAGCCAGCAAACCTAATAATGTGTGAACACTGTGTGCTTGGGTGAGCTGGGCTTATTCAGCTGAGACAACATGAAACCTTCACTTATTTGGGCTTTGGGATCGACTTCATTTGAAACTGAAATTCAGGAAAAAGAAAAAAAAGGGGGCCAAGTGGGACAAAGGAAATGAGACTGGGAGACTGTACATTCTCCCTTGGAGACAGGAAGTTATTTCTTTGTCAAGAAAGTGGTTCATTTTTAAGACTGGACACCTTCCTTTTGCTCAGGTGTGAAGCTGGCATAGGAAATGAATTTAGCTTGCCTGTGTGCTTTTACGAATGTGTTAGCTGCTCAGCAAATTCAGTCTGGAAACATTTTAGGTAAGCAGAAGAGAAAATATATTTTACAAAGTTGATTTAGCAGAAAGTCAGAGTATAGCATCAAGAATGAAAAGAGGGGATTCTATGTTCTGGGTTTTAAAAAAGCATGCGTGTGTGTGTGTGTGTGTGTGTGTGTGTGTGTTTGTGTGTCACCCACACTAATTTAGACCAGCTGGGGTGATCTCACAGGGACCCCATGGGCCAGAGCTGCCGTTCCTCCGTGGAAAGCACATCTCTCCTGGAAATGTGTACTCAGGTGCAGCTGAAGGGTCTGAGGTCATGGCTGTGGCCCTGGCCAAGATCCTCCCAGGCTTCAGCCTCTGCTTCCTCTAGAGACTGTTGGTTGAGAGCCATCCTTCAGAGGTCAGAGCCAGACCATGAGTCCAATGTGCATGAGGACAGCATGAATTATCCTTGGAGACCAGTGGGCCCTGCTAATCCGCGCATTGTCTTTCTTCTTGGGGAAGTTAGATATCTCTTTTTTTCTCTTCCTTCTTCCATGGCCTCTGAGAGCTTGGATGGTAAATTTCTCTGGGGTAAGTTATGAGCAACCTCTTCAGAGAAACAGAGATGAGATAAACATTTCCTTGGACCACTCCTCCAAGAAGGTGTCTTATTCTGCTCTTCCAAAGCTCTGGCAGGCCCTGGATTCCTCCAGAATCCAAGGTACTGTGCTCCCTAAAAAGGCCAAGAAGAGCCACTTACATTAGGCCCAATGACAGGCAGGAAGAAGAAAGGAAAGAAAGAGACATCTCTTAAGGAGAGTGTATTATTAACCTCAACACCTGGAAGGGACTGGACAGGTCATCTCCATTGGGCCACTACAATTACTCAAACAGTATTCATCTTCTTCAGTTGACTGGGGCCTGGGCATGATTTCTCCTGTTTACTAACGTTGTTTGCAGACTGAAATGATGGCCAGCTTAAATTAGTGAAGTGGTCTGGGTGGGAACTGTGGCAAAATGGACAGCCTCTGTCCAAACTAGAGGGGAGTAAAGGGCCTACTTTGTGCTAGGCAGTGGTTCTTGTGGAGAAGTGGGGATCCTGTGTGGCCAGATCTTCTGATATTTCCAGACAAATTGCATAGTTGGTGAGAAATATCCTGAGAAATGTTTGAGAAATATCCTGATTTGATATGTTGGTGACCAAAAAGAAATTAACCCAGTTGATGCAATCACATGTGCTTGCAGATAACATCTCTCCTGTTAATTTTTGGCCTCCATCCTAATGGAATTCAGGCTACCCCAGAAAGCCCAAACCCATATCAGAAATTCTTTCCTGCCTTTGTTTTTATATGTTTTTTTTTCATGGATTTTCATGAGTTTTAGGGACAGGGAAACTAGAAAAACAATGGTGATGCTGAGACCCCTTTTTATTTCTGTGGCTTATGGTTGACCCCTCAATTCCCTGAGGGCCCTAACTTCTTCTGAATCCTCCACAGCATGTGTCACAGTGCTAGGCACAGAGAGGGCACGCACTACGTATAGGTTCATGAAATAAATATGGCTTTCCTCTAAGTCTAGCTGAATGGGCCACCGGAGGATTTAGGGTGGATGGAAATTATCTAAATGGTTTGCAATCAAATTTTCCTGTCTTCTTTGTCTCTACTGCTCTGAAGCTTATATTAAATATTGATTGCTATGTAACAAATTACTCCAAAACTCAAGTTCTTAAAAAAAAACAAGCATTTATTGTCCCACACTTTCTGTGAGTCAGGAATCCAGGTACCTCTTAGCTGGGTACCTCTTCCTTCAGGTCTCTCATAAGGCTGTAAATAAGGTATCAGCTGGGTCTGTGGTCTTATGTGAAAGATCGACCCCCAAATCACTGACCTGGTTGTTGGCAGGATTTAGTTCCTCCCGGAGGGGCCCCAGTTCTTTGTGGGATATTGACCAGAGGTCTCCTTCAGTTCTTTGCCATGTGGGCCTCTCCAGGAAGCAGATCCTAATGTGGGAACTGGTTTCCATGAGAACAAGCAAGCAAGGGAGACCTCGAAGGAATTCGAGCCAGGAGCACAGTCTTTGGTGACCTCATCTTGAAAGTGGTGTCCCATCCCTTGTTCCATATTCCATTCATTGGAGGAGACTCACTGGGTCCCCCTCACCTTCAAGGGGAGGAAATTCCACAACTCATAGGCCATAGAACCATGGGAACTGATGCCTTGAGCCTTTCTTCCTGCATATTTCTTAGCCTTCCTCTCTGACCTAGAATTGCTAGGTGTTTTCACCATATCTCTTCCCAAGAAATTCCAGGAATTGCAGGCATTTTTTTTTTTACTTTTCATTAAACACACTTCAATAAAAAATAAACAAATAAACCATCAGAGAGGCAAATGAATTTTAGAACTCAAATTCTGGTAGGTTTGTGGGAAGGCATGGGAAGCGTCCTGTGGATGAGTAAGAACAGTGGATTCTGAGTCAATCAAGCTGAAATTTTCTGCCTGGTGTTGGTCCTGCAGTGACTGAGCATCTGAGAAGTGGAAGACTTAATGTTGCTACAGTGTGTTCTCTGTTATATCTCAGATATCAGCCGGAGGAATGGGCAAAACTAAGTAAACCTGGGATCAGAACCCCAGGCAGATTCTTTGTGGGAGAAACTCAACAGATTTTCATAGGGAGTAAGGCAAGGAATCTGTGTCAAGAGATATGAATTTATGAATCTGATGTTATTCCAAAAGGCAAGAGGAAAAGGGCACCATTGGTTGAGGTGGATGCCAAAACTAAGATCCAGAGAGTTTTTTTCAGGCAACAGTGACACCTTGAATATTAGTGGTCCAAGGGATAGGCAATCAGTAAGAATAAGCAGAAAGCTGGCTTCAGGGATGATCTGGCAGGGACTGAATTAGAGGTCAGGGCCAGGGCATCCCAGCAGCTAATGAGACTGGACTCCAAGGAGGGCTCCCTGGGGAGACTGGGAAACAAGCCTGGATCTCAATCACTGAAGATGGATACACAAGACAGGGAAGCAACTTAGGAAAAAAGTAGGGCCTACAGCAGAGGCTTGGTCATGAAATGAGAAAGAACCTGATTATTGGGGAACAAGACAGGCACAAGTGAGCTGGGTCAGTAACAACTCAGCAAGAGTAGACAAAAAGTTGACCACTGCCAGAAACCAAGCTCGGTCTCAGAGTCTGGCATGGGACTGAGACTCCTGGTTGAGATCAGCCAGTCTCCCTTGCCAGTGGGGAGAGTAATGCAGGGACTCAGAGCCAGGATGGACATTAAACCCTGGCGACCCTGTGACCAATTGCACTCAGTACCCTCTGATGCCTCCTGGGAAAATCAGACAAGTACTGCTCTGAAAGGCAATTAGGTTTCATGATTTCCTTCCCCAGCTGAACATCAGCATGAAATTGGAGGCTTGGCTTTCAGCTCCTACCCGCCTCTGTTCCCTTTCCCTCTTGTGAGGGGCAGGGTGAGAAAAAGGGCACACAGGGCAGAGCAGCTCTGCTTCCCGAATGCCCTGGGGAAGTTGAAGGGGTAGGGCGGTGGATGGGGTGGACAATGCACATGACCTTCTCTACCTCTTCACAAGATAGTCCCCCAGCCTAGGAATAGTCTCCCTCCTCTTCTGCCTAGCCACCTTCTCCACAGGACACAAACATTCAGACCTACTTTTGGCTTTTCTGGCACTCTTTCCAAATCTTCCCTCTTCCTCATTCCCCCTCACCTCTTCCATACCCCCCAAAGCGCCCCCACAATATCCTGCTTTTATTTGTGATGTTTCTAATTTGTGAGCTGATTTGTCTCCTTTCCTATTTTCTCAACCTGCCTGTCTTTTCCTATGCTGTCCCCGACTCCCATGGAGTGGAATACTCCCCCTGGTGCATAGGGTTGCGGCTTTTCTTTCATAAGTAAACCCACAGTGCCTAAGCTGGGCTCAGCCCACAGTAACTTCCCCAATTACACAGATTAATGGACACCCTGATTAAAGGGAAAAAAAAAATCAAAGTGTCTTTCTGGGTGTCTTCAAACCTGCCTGATTTGTGCTAAATTTCTGGGCACAGGAGTTTCTGCAGATTTATAGCATTTACTGTCCCGTCCCCACCCCTATGACATTTGTGCTTTATTACAGCAACCAAATTAGGAGCAGTTTAAAAGTAGGGGTCAGAGCTCATAGAAACCAGCACAGTATGGGCACCTCCTAATTGCTAAAGAAGTCCTTGCTGAATGAAATGGAATTTTCCAGAAGTGAAAGCCTTGTGTCTATCTTTAGAACTAGACTTTCATGATAAAACAATCAAGAGATTTGGCTGAATTTTCCATTATTTAACTCGCTATGTCGAGGTCATGTAGAAACAACCTTTAAGAACACAATGACCTTTAGAAAAATCCATCTCTGAAGTCAGCGTTGGTCTCTAGTCTGTGGACAGACCATTGCTTGCATTATACACTTTCTTCTATTCTTTCCAGAGCAAGGGAAGGTTTTGGGGACAGTCTGACTGGTTATCTACAAAGTTAAATGATGAAACTGGCCCTTTTGAACCTTACGTCTTGCAAATGAATGAATTGAAATGACTGAAGAATGTCAAAGCAATCGGGAATTTTCTCACACAGACCCAGGGATGCTTAAGACCACCATCACACCTTTAGTGTGATCTTTCCCGAGACTCTGTAAGGGTCAGTACTGTTGATAGAACGATGGGGGTGGAGGCAGGGTGAGTGTGCATGCTATCTCTGAATGCACTTGGCTCTGGCACGAAGCTCACACACCAGCCTTGTAGATTGAACAGATGAAGTGTGTTGGGGAAGTGCAGGCTGCTGAGTCACCAGAAATGCCATCCCTGGCTTGGGTCCCACCTGAGTGCCTTACTCTTTCATCTGAGCAAGACATCGTCCTGCTGTTTGAGTTGGCTTTGCCCCGCTCTGTGATTTCAGTTCCTTGTCTCCCTTCTCCAATGTGTGGGCTCATTCCTGTCCTTGGGGCACTATTGTTTTTCTGACTTGAACACTCATCCAGAAAACCTCAGTGGTAGGGCCTTTGCGTCATTATTTGCTTTTCTAATTATGTACGTCTTTCCCCTCCCCAGGGCTGGGAGACATCAAATTGCAGTTGAAGTAACTACATGGGGAAAAGCGGGAGCAACAATAATAAGCCACTTCACTCCTCCGGGTGGAAACAGGCAATTGTACCAATAGGGAAAAGGAAAAAACTGCTTGTATTTGGAGAAAGAAGTTGGGATAAGGGAGTGAGAGCAGGCGGGCCACTTGGGCATCTGATGCAAGGGATATGAGCAAGTGGCCCAGTGTGTTAGTTGGAAAAGTAGAATTGCAAGGCCAGCTCCAGGAAAGGTCTTTAATATGAAGCCTCAAAGGTCTGGGCTGGCTGGGATCCTCTTCTTTCGGACTTTGGATCCTTGAGGCGGTAGTAGCTGCCCCTGGAATTTGCCCTGATAATCTTCAGGCAGGCTGGAACTTTAGGAAACTGGTGTTGATGATAAACCTGGGTTCCAGGCTTTCTTATTGCAAACTTAAAATTGAGGGTTGAAATAGATTCCCAGTCAGTGGAATTAGGTAGGGTGATGCAGAGAGAGTGCAAGTGGGTGATTCAGTGGAAGCTTCACCCATGACAACGATGGAAACCCCAAGGGTCACTGGGCAGGGGGCCCTGCTCAGGGCTCCAGGATCTGCCATGACTAAAATGCTCTGCTACATTCCATAGTGGACCTCTGGCGTTCTTGTCTCCCAGCAGTTGGCTCCATACCTTTACTGGAACATCACCCTTCCCTTCCTGTGAGAAGCTGTCCCTCTCCCTTTCTCAGGGTATGTGAAGTACAGGTGAGGTTGCATGATTCTTCTCCAGCCAGTGTATCCCATGCTATTTGCTACACTAACTGTCAACTGTCTTAGGGACAGGTAAAGTACACAGATTTGTACATTGCCAATTTAGCCTTGGAATTTGATGGTGGGACAAAAGAAGATTCCTGATGTACCATTTGAGCACTTGGGTCCAACCATGCCTGAACTTTTCAATTACATGACTCAGTGAATGTCTTTATTCATTTAAGTTGGTTTGTGTTGAGTTTCTGTCTCTTGTAACTGAAAGAGTGACATGTGTTTATATTAAGTACCAGTCACTGATATATTCTTTTCCCTCTTCCAGGCTGGTTCTCCTTCTCTCCCAGAGCACTGAGCAAGCAGAGAGCAAAAGCTCCATGCCTACTAGATATGTTAGAGAGCCAGTGAGCCGGAAGGAGAAGAGATGGTGGTTGATGGTTGGACTATTTTCTTGGTTCCACTCACTTTATTCAATTTAATTGTGGTTCTTGAGGGAGAGTTCCAGATGTTAAACAATCTCCAGTGGGTTTACGGGAAGGTGGGTGGTCCTTGTTAGCCCTCTGGGTGAATTGTCTTTGAGTATTGGATCCAGAATGTATAGCCAAATAAGCAGTTGGATTAGGGAGGATCAATGGTTTTCTCTGAATGTTACTGAAGACATTGGATGGAAGCGATTCATACCAAAACATTTTTTACTGTCATCTTTCAGAGGCTAAGTTGACACCACAACTGATGATCCCAGTTGAGAGAAATGGGTGGCCTTGGCTGTGATTTTTGGATATGCTGCACATTTCAAGATCACAGTGTTGTTCATTTAACCTGTCGGAATGCACCTTTCCTGGCAGCCATTACCTTAAATTCTGGGTAGAGAGTGCAGAAAGTCCCCCAGCTTAAGGACTGGATGTCTTTCAGAGGTCATCTCTAAGTCTGGATGTTCCCACAAGATAACGAATTCCAAGATATCCTAAGATACAATATTATAAATGGTTACTAGCTTCCTAAGATAATGCATTGCTTCTCAATGAAGCCTTCTCTGGTCATCCTGATCAATAGAAATTTTTCCTTCTTACCTGTCACACAATGACATAGGAGTTTACAAATTTATTTCTTTATTTTTAAAATCTTTTTAAAAATTGAAATAGAGTTGATATACAATATTATATTGGTTTCATACTCAAGTAATTATTCTATCTGAGAGTATTTAGCTTATTTAGTATTAGACATTAACAAACTGAAACAGAGGCTACAAATTGCACATCATTCTCTCTCTCAACATTGTTTGCAGTGTGTTCCACATAGCATGTGCTTAAAAAATGTCAAATGTCTATTCAATGAATAGACAATACCCAGTATTCCACCATTTCTATCCTTTCCCGCTCGTGGAAAAAATGGTTCCTGAGTTCCAGTGTGTGGCTTGAAGATGAACAGCCTCTCTTCAATTTAACCAGTTTGTCCCCAACGTTTGTTCAATGAATAATTGCTGAGCATTTTCTTAAGTGTCATGTACTAGTCTTGAACTTGGGGACCCAAAAACAAACAAGGGAGTTGTGGTTCTTGTCTTCAAAGTCGTTATAGTTTCAGGTCACAGAACAGTAGACAACAGGCAATGGGATGATGGCTCATTTCTTTCCTGCTCCAATCAAACTGAACCTCAGAGTGAGCAGACTTGTCCAAGTCTTCACAGTGAGTAAAAAGAATAGTCCTGATGCTCTTGGGAGTTCTTTTCTCAGAATATCATTGTTGGCTCTTAGCCAAGTTTCTTCCTTCTCTGAAACATTCTCCAACATTCCTCAGAGGCTCCCTTAGACCTTGGTCAAGACTCACTTCTAAAAGCTACCTGTTTTCTCGTTTACCTATTTTTTAATTTATTTGGGAATATTTACTTCTAACTTTCTAAATAGAAAATCATTATTAATCTTGCCCCCTAGGAAGCTGACATGGTAAGTGCCCTCCAAGAGGAAATTCAGGACACATTAGTCAGGATCTTAAAAGCTCTGTATCCTGGTGGACATGAGATATTTCCTTAAAGGAGAGGCTGTTAAGACTGACTCAACCTCAGCCAAGCATGAGGCTGACTTTCAGGCAGCCTCAGTTTCCTCTGGGCCTAGAATTATGACCACCGTCATTGCCAAATGGGGCCTGGCTCCATTTGCATTTTCCTGGGCCTCCCTCCTCCTTTTTACTGCAATGTTGTCCTCACCTCACCAGGCATAGAGAATAGCCAATTGCTTCCCGAGCCTACCCAGAAACCCTACTGGGTTGAATAGTGTTCTCCCAAAATTCATGTCTACCCAGAACCTGTGAATGTGACCTTATTTAGAAATAGGGCTTCTGCAGATATAATTAAGTTGAGGTCAGATTAGGTTGGGCCCTAATCCAATGACTGATGTTCTTATAAGCAGAGGGAAATTGGACCCAGTGGCACACAGAGGGAAGGAGGCCATGTGAAGACAGAAACAGAGAATGTAGCTATACTGTCACAGCCAAGGGACACCAAGGATTGCCAGCAAATACCAGAAGCTAGTAAGAACAAAGAATGATCCTCCCCAGAGCCTTCAGAGAGAGCATGGCCCTGAAGAAACCTTAATTTTTGACTTCGAGCTTCCAGAACTGTGACAGAAGAAATTTATGTAGTTTTAATCCACTTGGCTTGGGGTAATGTGTTATGGCAGCCCTAAGAAACTAACACAGCAACCAATCTTTGATTTCCACAAAAATCTTGCACAGGAGGAAAGGATAATGGAAAACAGGGTATTTAGCTTCTTTCTAGCTGATTTTCTTTGCTCCCCAGTGTCTGCCATGCATTAAACTGATGACAGGGAATGAGCAGAGCATTCTGGGATTGTGTATCTTTTGAAAAGGTCATGGGCTAATGGTCCATTAAGGCTCTTAGGATTCAGCCTGAACTGGTTAACTTTAGAGCAGATGTTTTGAATTTGGAGCTGTGTGAAAATACGTTAGTTGGGTTCTACAAATAAACAGAACTAATAGGAGATTTTACAGAGAGAAATAAAAATTATGTATTATATATTTTCATGATATATAAAATTTATGTAATTCATAAATATAACTAAAAAAATATATAAATTATAAATTTGTAATTTCTTACATATGTTTATAATATATAAAATATATAAATACTAATATATACATTTATGTATAATAAAATTTATTTTTATAAATAAATAATACATACTATTTTATAAAATAAATAAACATATATATACATATATATATATACAATTTCCTATTGGTTCTGTTTCTTTAGAGAACTCTGAAAAATGCATTATATATAAATAAAGAGAGAGAGAGAAATTTATTCTAAGGAATTGGTTCATGTGATTACGGAGGCTAAGAAGTTCCAAGATCTGCAGTAGGCAAGTTGGAGACATAGGAGAGCTTATGGTTTAGTTCCAGTCCAGGTACGAAGGCCTGTGAACCAGGAGAGCTGATGGTGTAAATTCTAGTCTGAAATCTGGTTGGTTCAAGACTCAAGAAAAGCCAATGTTTCAGCACCAACGCTGGAAAAGACCAATGTCCCAGCTCAAGAAGGCAGGAGAAGTTCTCTCCTACTCAATCTTCCTGTTTTATTCAGGTCTTCCATTGGTTGGATGAGATCCCTTAGGGAGGACAATCTGCTTTATTCACTCTACCAATTCAAATATTAATGTCTTTTGGAAACATCCTCACAGACACACCCAGAATGATGTTTGAACAAGTGACTGGGAACCCGCTAGTGACCCAGTCAAACTGACATATAAAATTAACCAACACAGCAACAGAGATATTGGATCAGATCCATGTTGCCTCTGGGTGGCCATCCTCAAGAACATATGATTTCCTGAATCAGGATTAAGGGTCAGAAACATGGCTTTCCTCAGTGCCTTAGCCTGAGACCCCTGGGAAGTGAGTGTGAGGCAAAGACCTGCGAACAGGTAGATTCCCTGGAAGCAGGAGAACAGGCATGGGGAAATGAAATGTAGAAGGATGGAAAGCAATTCAAGCATGAGTTAACGAGTTGGCCACCACTACAGGTAACTGGTGCCTAGTGCTTCTGGGACATTGGGAAGAACCTTGTACAATGTGTCTCAAGAGGATCTATCTAGGGGGAAAACAGGAGAATAATTTATCCATCACCTCCCAACCTCT
Organism: Smutsia gigantea; assembly: GCA_032199065.1. Classification (NCBI taxonomy): domain Eukaryota; kingdom Metazoa; phylum Chordata; class Mammalia; order Pholidota; family Manidae; genus Smutsia; species Smutsia gigantea. The sequence continues at coordinate 80,210 of JAVSCE010009599.1, forward strand.
TTGGTCAAACGTAGCCCCACATGCATTAACTTTCTGTACTTCCTGTGTGCCTATACTCCCAGGCAACTCAGGTTTCACCACTGTCCCACCCCATAGTAGTGCCAGGCTAGGGTGTGAGGGGCATGAAGCAAAGGGCAGAGGCAGTTGTGTCTGCACAAAGCTATTCAAAGCCTTTGTGTCGTTGGCTAGCACAGCAATGGCTGGAGAGAGATGTGGGGCCACATAGAGGATTTTTGGAATGGTGGACTACAAATGCCCAACATACTTGGGGATGCTGTGGTAGATGTCATTTTGTGTGACCTTCTTTCCATTTTTGGTAAGAATGTCATCTTATTAGGTCAAGCTTACCCTTTGCTATAGAAGCTGAAAGTGCCAACACCCTAAAAGCTGGATAGGCTGGGAAAGCAAGTGAGACTATCTGGGTTCATACCCTACCAATGAGAAGAAGAACCTACCCCAGGCCTATAGGGGAAGCCCAAGAGGTGAAAAAGAAAAAATTACCAAGATACCATTTCAGCATTAGAAATACACCCAGGTCTCAGAACAGAGAAGAAAATCACTCCTTTCCCCTAGATATGCTGCTCAGTCACTTCATTTTCTGCTGTCTCTTGACAGACTTCCTCTGCTAACTCATCTTCTGGGAGGTCCCCTGTGCAATGTTACAGGACAGCCTGGCTTAGATCTAGAGCCTAGTACTACCTTTCCTCTGTAGATCTTAGCACTAATTCCTGATACTAAGTTTCTTACTGGTCTGCTTATTACTTTGAGTCAGGCCACAAATGTCTCCAGCTCATGGATGGACTGCCCTTGAGTCAGGGGTCCATTCTGGTCCAGTCATTTGAGGACGGGGTCAGAAGGCATAAGAAATGGCCATTTAGAGAATAGAGGCTAAGGGTAGAGAATCCTCAGAAGAGAGGGGGACAGAGACAAAATGGAATATTAAAGTATCAATAGCTGGATATTGTGATCTGAACTAGGCATCAAGAGAACAGAGTTCAAGGTCACCTTTGTCATATACTTCTGTGATCCCAAGGAAATTGGGTAAATTTCCCAATCTCCAAATTCTTCACATAAAAAAACAAGGGGCATGGGGCAGCAGATCTCTAAAACCCTTCCAACTCTGGGACCTGCAGGACTCACCCAGAACCAAACTCATCTCTACACAGTGGAGGGCAGAGCTATGTTGTCCTAATTCTGGCCTTTTTTAGAAAACAGGTTATCAGAAGCCTGGAGCAGTGCCAGGCACATCATCTTTCTCCGGGAAAGCTGCCTAGTCAAAACCCACCAAACCTCCTAGTCAACTTCTCCATCCCTTGGAAGACCTCCCTTCTTCCTCTTTCGAGGCATCAACAAGATGCAGATAGCTCTCTGATCAGTCATGCAGAAGAACTTCAGGGTATCCCATCTTAAATCTGGGTGTCCTCGGCTTAAAACTCACTCTGAAAAACATATTTATCTGTTCTCTTTACATGGTTGCTCCCACTTTGGCCACCAGTGAAATTCATTTCATAGAGGGGAAGCTCCTTGAAAAAAGTGGGAACCATTCTATTGGCAGGAAAACCTGACCTGGAGAACAGGGAACTGGTTCTTTCCACATGGGGTGGCTTTGAAAAGTGTAGCTTATGATGTTTTTTTTTCTACCTGTGTAAGGCGATTCACAGGCTCCTTCTCTCTTGAGCTCATATGAGTTGTATTAAGGAAATCATTATCAGTTTCTTCAGATTGTAGGTGTAAATATCCCTCAATTATTTCAACTTGGAATGGGCCCTTCTCCCATTCTGCTACTGCTGAAGAAAGTCTCACTGAGGTTTCAAGAGTCAACAAAACATTTCTTGCTAGAAATTCTCTCCTTTAGGTCACAGCATCATAGAAATCATCTTGCTCCACTGACCCCAGTAAAAACAGAACACCTCTCAGCTTATGAAAGTGGGAGATGGCCCTTATCCTGGGAAAGGTAATTTCCTTGGTCACTTGAATCTAGCATTTAAGTTATATAATCCTACCAAGCAGAAGATCATGACTTTGCTTTTGTTATTGATCCAGGTCATATCTTCTTTTTCTGATCTCCTGTAAGGTGGAGGGACCCGTTATTGTCATTTTTACAAAAATGCTCAAGGTCGGAATCACACTGTGCTCTGGTTTCTAAGCTGGGATTTATATTCAGACATGCAGGTATAGAGGTCAACTCGATCCTTGGTCTCTGCCCTTTCTAACACCGCTCTTCAAGTTTCTTAGGAACTTCATGACAAGGAATTGAATGAGAGAAAATTTCTCTTGCAGAAAACCAAATCTTTAGGGAGAGAACATAGTTTACTGTATTTGCTGCGTGCTTCAGGTGGTACACGCTGCCTCTCACTAATATTCCCAGGAGATCCAGCTGGTCCCACAATAGTTTGCATGGTCAATAGCCACTGCCTTCAAGTTTCTCCTGCTTGCTGAATTTCTGCCTCCAGGGTTTTTCTGGCCACAAGTCACAGGGGTCTCTGTGAATGGTACCACCCACAGAAGGGCTCACGTCATTCCTGACTTTTCCCCCAGTTCTAAAATAAGAGAATAAGCTGTCAGGAAACAGGTCTGATGGGCTGTCTGAGTAAGCGGAGGGGCAGGGATTGGTGGTGAGGTGATAGAACGCAGTCAGCATTGTCTCTGCTTCTGCTCCACCCTGAGATCCCACTGAATAGACGATTTTGTCCCTGGCAAAGCAAAGTGCAGACTTGGGAGGATCTTGAAGTCCATCATCTCATTTTGCTGATATGACTCTCACTCAGAGAGGGGAAGTGACCCTCCCCACATCTGAATTCGTGGCAGATCCTGGCTTTCAGTTCGGGTCCCACTCAGGTATGAAGGTCTGTCAGGCTATACCGCACTCTGTATCATGACACCTGCTTCTAAAGGAGAAGGAATGTCCAAGACACAAAGCATTTCTAGGGTGACTCTTTCCAGCTGTTGATTCTTGGTTTACAATGATCAGTCTGAAGCTTTTTCCCCAACATGCACTGTTTAGATGCTTGCATGTTCAAGATGCTAAAACCAAGTTTGGGAGCCATTTCCTCCGCTCTTTCTACCATCTTCCCTTCTTCTACCTTGGTCATTCTTTTTCAAGCATTGGTCTGTTCCAGGGTGGAGGAAAATGAATCTTGATGGCAGAGGGATTGGGTGCGAGAAAAGCTCTAGGCAAGTTTTGCCTGTTTTGCAGTTCCTCAACACAGACCCTACTTTTTGCTACAACTTGCAACCTCCCTTTCCTACCTTCCCCATCTTTGCTAGTGCCTAGGGAATTGATTTGACAACATCTCATCTGTTTTTGTTTTTCCCCTTGTAACATAGACCCTATCCCCAGGAAATCCTTACATAGCTTTTCCTTTTCCAAACCATGTGAAAGAGCAGTAAAAAAGAGATTAGCAAGTGTAAGAGGGAACTTTTAAGGAAAACATGGTAGAATTGGAGGCAATCTTAGATAATATCTAGTCAAACTTCATATTCTATTGATGAGGAGGAACCCTGAGATGCCATCCAAATCTAATGTAGTTAGCGGAATTTGATGTGTCACTTTGAGCATAGAAGGAAGTATTTTAGAGATAAAGAAGTTATTTATTTCTAGCATAGGCTGAGAAGAGGAGGTTGGATATTAGGTGGCCATACTCATATCTTGATAAATTCTAAAATGTCTCTCATTTTCTCTGACATCATACTCTATAGCCATTTTTTATATCACAAACATGTCATAGTGAAAACCAGGTGTAGGTCAATGGATGATGTTAAGAAAATGAAATCATGATTCTTAGTGTTTCAAAAAAGTGACAATTCTTTAGTCTGAAAACGTGATATGTTTAATTTTTGTGTGTGAGAGCTAAACTGAGAGTTGCCATGTGAACTCATTGCTCCCAGCAAATGAGTCAGTTGAGACAGGACCATTAATTTCTTTGGCATGTCAGCATCACTGTGAAAGGAGGGTTGGCACTGTGATCACAAAGAAGCTCCTGGCAGCATATGATTAGGCTGGTTAAGATTTTCCCAGTTGGCACCTGAGCATCTTCCCAGCTCGGGGTCACTAACCCAGCAGTATTTAACGTCTACTTTGGCCCCCTGTCTGAGATGAATATACTTGATTTGCACCAGAAAGTCATTTTTTTACCTGAGGAAATGTACCAAGCAAACCAATGTTTCTGTCTTGGCATAACCAAGAAATATATAATAATAGCTTATGATGTGGCCATTCTTTTCCTAGCCATTATAAGGATGCAAAGACATACAAGGCATGGTGTTCTTGCAAAAAGAGCTGGACCTTCAGTAGAGCAGATGAAAAGATTAAAAGCACAAGAGTTAAATGGTAACTATGGTAGCATAATCACTTGAAGAATGACAAAAGGAAATAGGAAATAAAGGAGACATTTCAGGGAACTGTACAGGGCTGGGTGGTTTGGAGAAAGTAAAGTGTTGCTGCATCTTTGAAAATAAGTAGACTATTGATCACCCTAGCTGTAGGGTATAAGAAGAGTAAAATGTGAAGGGGAAGGTAATTGCTTGGCCATGTAAGGTGGGACCAGATGAATACCGTGGTCTGATCTTCATTAAGGAAGCTGAAAATCTCATCCATCCCTGCAGAGCTGAGCCTTACCTAAAGAGTTCAAAGAGAACCCCATCAACCTGCAGCCCATCGCCAACTCCATGAGGTTAAAACCAAAAGCCTTCTCCTAGGCAGACCACTATGATAAAAACAGAGTCATCATTCTGACTTCCTATCCCTCTGCCCTCTTTCTCAGCTCCTTAGCAATTTGTGAACTCACAGGGAAGTCTGGAGACCTGTGCCTACAGGCTGGCCTGCTTTACACACAGGTAGGGAAGCACCCTACCTAGAGTGTGGGGTGGTCCAGGGGCATGGGTAAATTACAAACTAAATTAAAGAGGCTCAAAACGTCTCCAGTGGGGATGGATGGGGGGAAGGGGCTCAGTCACTAATTCATCATCTTTTCCTCTAAGCCCAGGGTCAGCGGCCCAGATAAACATGGTGTCCCACTGAGCTGCGTCCTGCAGCCAAATGGCTCTGGGAAGCTTGACTCAAAATCACCTGGATGGGCCTGTCGGAAATGCAGGAAGGCCTAGCCCTTCCCTAATGGGTTTTCCAGAGTCGATCCAGTAGTTTGCTCGGAGAAAGAGAGTATGAAAAATAGATCAGGTGCCACAGGACCATGACCTGTGCTTCCTTGGAAATGGAAACAGTGAAGAAGTTGACACAGCTGGGGGTGCAAGGGGATGCTGGCAGGTGATGCATTTTGAGGTTTAAATGAGAAGGGTGAGGCGCTGGCATGGGGGAAAGCTGGCACTGAGTGTCTCCAGGCAAGGCCGGTGGCTTTGGGAGCTGCCCCAAGCAGGCAGTGGTGCCAGCAAGCCATTCACCCTGTGGAATGTATTAATTAGCGAGTGCTTTGGGCCCAGAGAGGGCTGCCGTGGTTTTGGATTAATATGGCAGAAAGAGGCAAGTCCATCTACAGGCACCCCTGAGAAATCTCAGCTCTTTGTACCTGAGAAGAGCTTCCATTGCAGACAAGGTGAGACCCGATCAAAGCTGGGTGGAGAAAATTCAGGCAGCTGTACAACTTAGGAAAAGTCCACCAACCCAGGGCAGTAAAAACACACATCTATGTACTGCAGGTTAAGTAAGATTGTTGGGAACAAAACACAAAGCAAAACAAGCAAAATCACTGCAAAATGGTGCTTCCCTAAGCTTCTACTGCTCTCCACTCCCACTCCTTTTTCTAAAATAGCTACAGAAAACATTTTGGTCTGGTGTAGCCATGGCTTGTCCGAGACAGAAGAGACCTTCAAGAGCTTGTAGTCTCGTTTTAACTGTCAGAGGGCAAGCTGAGGCCCAGAGAGGTGATGGACTTTGCAGGCCCCGTGGCTGGCTCACGGCAGAGCTGGGAGGCTGGCTAACGGCAGAGCTGGCAGAGTTAAGGGGTAGAAACTGATCTCTTCATTCCTAATCCAGGATTCTTCCTTCCACTTCATATCTGATGCAATAAATATTTTCAAACCTATCTGCCCAGCTGTGCTAGTACAATGCTCTCCAGAAGAAGGACAGGAACTCAAGAGCTGCTGGCTGAACACGGCCCCGAACATCACTGCAGGGCACACCGCTTACCCCTCCTTGCCCTCTGTCTTCGTTTCTCCTGGGTCTTGAAGTTGAGATTTCTCAGGACACTCTGCCTTAGACTTTTCTTCCACTTGGAGGAGACAAGTTCCCCAACATTCATGCCTACCTCACTCAGTCCCACCCAAGTGCATAAATCCCACTGATGACGCCAGCAGAATCTTTAGGAGTAGAGAGGAAAGGTGGAGAGAAAGGCAGGGAACTGAGTTATAAGAAAGGAAAAAGAGAAAAGGAGGGAAACAGAGAGAAGAGTGCAAGCAGAGGAGAAAGAAGAGGTAAAGGACTCTTTGGGACTAAAGGGGCGAGAGGGCTATGGCGGAGAGGAGAGCGGCTTTGAGGCTCCCTGGGCTCTGATGCTGACTTTCTATCATTTCTTTGTTTGTCTTACGAACATTATCCCAAGTCTGCTGTGAATCTGACTGTTCTGCACAAGGGGTTAATGCACACACAGACAGATGATGAGAGGAGCCTGTGAAGAGGATGGCCTGGGTTAAAGAACTGTGAACGTGGAGAATAGAACAGGGTGGCATGCCACTGAGAGAGCCAGGAAAGGGGACAGGGTCACTTTACGGAAGGTGGTCAGGACGGGCCCTCTGGGAGGGTGCCGTTTGGCCTGAGCCCTGAGTCACCAGAGGTATGGCACACATGATGCTGCTCGCAGAGAATTTCCTCAGAAACAGAGCAGTGGTGAGGCCTGCCCCTGTTCGGGGCTGTGACCCGTCAAGGCTGATGAACTTGGGCGGCACACTCGGGCGAGGGAGGTGAGACGGGTCTTCCATGGGCAAGGGCAACAGGGAAGCATGGTCTGTAGGGAAATGAAAATCAATCATGAATTCTAACCCTGTCAATAATAAAACAGTCCTGCCACTCACGGAAGAGTGGAGAAGGTACGCCTGCCTCCAGGAGCAAGCCCAGAGAGCAGAGGCCAGTACCTGGAGGCTGCTCTAAAACCTTTGAAAGGGAAAATCCCTTAGGAATCTCTGGCCCCTTTTGATTCTGGAAAGGAAGATTCACACAAGGTTGGTGAGCCCTAAGGACCCTCAGGAATCGCTCCAGAATTCTGACCTAGTGGAAGACAAGCCATGTAGCTGTTTCCATCCCTTGGGCCTGATACCCACCTGCTAGGAGTAACTGCCATGAGAAGAATTTCCCTTTCACGAAAGGAAGTCTGTTTTCTCTTTTCAGATGTCAGTGTAACCAACATTTGGGAAAGGTCAGTTGCATCAGTTCTCTTAAATGGCAATTAAGCAATTGTCTGAGCAAACCAGAAGCATCCCGGGCACAGGCTTCACTCAAACCTTGGGCCTGAGAGAGGCTGGGAAAAGAACAAGGAGGGGGTGTGGCTTCAGGAAACTGAGCAGAACACCCTGAACTGTGAAAGCAGATGCGTCAGCAGACAGAGGGGTCATCCACCAAGCCTCAGGGAGACAGGGAGGAAGACCAGACTGCCCACCGCCTACAGCCAGGCTCCCCGCCTTTCTCTTTCTCCCTTGAACCCCTCTCCTTTATTATCTTTCTGTTTCCCATGGTCTTACTCTCTCTCATTCTTTCTCGCCCCTTCATTCTCTCTCTCTCCTTCATCTCTCTTGTCTTCGCTCTGCCCACCCCCCGCCATTCTAGCACATTCTCCCTCCCATTACCCTTTGGAGAGGCCCTGATCTGGAGGGGTCTGGCCAACTGGATTTAAATTTTAGCACCACCACTTTCCTAGGTCTTGGTCTTGGAAAAGTTTCCTGAGCTTCAGTTTTCCTCTTCTGAAAACAAAGACTCATACGTAGCTCTCAAGGTATTGAGTTTGTTGGGAGAAATGGAGCAGATAACATTTAGAAACCAGAAAACACGGCACCCATTCCCTGATCAGTGCTTGAGGGATGGCAGCTCCTTTCCTAGTGAGGGATAGGGAAGCATTAGCACAGAGCTTGGCACCCAACAAGCATTCAATACAGCTTTGTAAATCCCATGGGGGAGCTGGAATATTGTCTCCATTTTATGGGTGAGGAAACTGAGGCTTGAAAAAATTAGGCACCTTGGATAGGTACTTTTAAAAAGTCTGTTTCTTAAATAAATTCCACCTATGGCATCACCAGCTAAGGTGTCTTGCTGAGAAGTCTATGCATTAGTCCCTATTCTGTCCCCTTAGTTTCCTTCCCCAAACACCGTCTTCCAAATTCCCAACACGACACAGCTTAAATATGACTCCTAGTTTTGATGACCTAAGATCATCCTCTTCCAATGGCTGTGTAGTTCTTGAGGAAGCGGAAACTCCAGTTTCTTACCGATCCGTGGGAAAACTCAGGAAAGGTGTGGCCTTCTCATGCCCTCTTCCCTCCCTGCCTCCCAGTGTCTAGGCTGAGTCAACTGACACCATCTTTCTCAGAGACTCTCTTTGGGCAATCGTTTCTTCCACTTTACGGCTGCTGCCCCATTAAAATTATTTTTTAAATCTTAATTAAATTTTGCAATGTTTACATTGTTGCACAACAAATGGAAGCATTAGTCATCATTTCTGTAGCTGATTTTATATAACTGAATTTTATGGTGTTTACTACTGTTATGTACCTTCTCCCAGAAATTGGAGAGATGCACCATTTGCTGTGACACCCACATCCTCCATCCTGTTCTTTTCCCGTGTAGCCCAAACCACAATTTGTAATTAAGTGTTTATTTTGCATTTAATGTTTATCTCTTCTTCCACGTTCTAAGGTGCTAGGAGGGCAGGGATCACAGCTGTCTCATACACTTCACTTTGGTTCTATAGCCAGCATCTTCTACTCCATAATTCGATAGTCTTAACTCTGGCTGCACGTTACATCGTCCAAGGAGTTAACAGATAAACAAGCAAAAACATACTGATGTTTGTCCAGACCTTCTGAATCAGGTGATCTAGGTAGCACCTGGGCCTCTGTAATCTTAAAAGCCCAGTAAGTGATTCTTGCTCAGATAGAACCAGTGACCTCAGTACATTTTGTCAACCTGTCTCCTCTCCCCAGCACTGGTTTCTGTTCCTGCCTTGCTGGCTGGGCACAATCCCTCACGTGTCCTGACACGTTCCTTAGGCCCACCTTAACACATTCCTCCTTCGCTTTAAACTACTGTTTATGGCTTGCTACCCCCAGAAAGCAGTTCCTGGTGCAAACTGTCCAGGCGCTAGGCCTCTTGTGTCATTCCAAAGCCAGCCCTCCTCCTTAAAATACTTCTATACTGTTTTCCACAAGCATGTGCTTCTGTTGGCAGTTTCATCAGTGGGATTGATCCTGACCGTAAATTCCTTGACCTTTGCTGTGGTCCAGATGCTAAGGTGGCCGGAAGTCCTCCATTCCCACAACTCGAACTGTGTAACTTGTAAGGGGGACAAAAGGGGGCTCTGGTCAAGCATCAGCATGAGACATAAAGACGAGGGCAGGAGGGCAGATTAGGCGCTTAGATCTATGGCATATTACAGATTACCAGACGAGTCTGGGTGTGAACAAGAGAAGGGTCTTTGTGACTTTTTCCTGGCTTTGAGTATTTGCAGAACCAGATTATGGAAGATCAGACTTGTTCCCCCTGCCTGAGAAGCCACAACCAGTTTAAGGGGTGGATGTTATGAGGGGCGAACTCAGCTTATTGTAAGGAGCATGCGCTAATTATCAGAGTTGTCCCGGTGGGCCTGGAAAGTATCCCAGCACCAGCCATTTTCATAACAACCTCTTGGTGTTTGCTGTATTTCTGCATTATTAGCAGTATATCACCTGTGCTATTATTTACCTTATTTTAAAAATTATATAGTATTTCCTTTAAAACAACTTTAAATCAGCCTACTTTGTTTTATTTTTCCTTGTCTTTAAAAATACCTGTGAAGTTATAGATTAGAATTGTTAAGTGACTGATACACACATATGTATATAGTAATTTACACACTTGTTCCCTTAAATGCATAGAAGATGATTCTCATGTGTAGATTCTGATGGGCTTCGACAGGAAGTACGGTAGTTGTCTCTCCTTCCACCACAGACCTGGGCCGGTGTGATATGGTCAGATGAATCACTGATTTCTAGGTGGGGAGCTTCCACAGCCTGTCTGAGCCTCAGTTTCCTCAAACGGTCTCCTGGGCAGGTGGGAAAGATGAAAGGGACACACCAAGGCACATGCCTGGTGCCCCCTGGAGGTTGAATGCTGTGTGAGCCCTTGCTATGCCTCTTATTTCCAACTCCAATTAGGAGAAAAGCCAGATGTCCTGGAAGAGGGGAGTCGCATTTCTGGAGCTGGGTCTGGCAGGAGAACAGGGGGTCAGAGCAGAGGTTGCAAACCAGCCTCCTACCTCCGGCTCTCAGGCGCACTGTTTGGCTTCAACTGTGCTTTTAAAACCTTGGGGTGTGAATGAATTCCTGTCATCCAGGGCATGCCTTTTCCTCGCACGGGCCCTCATCTGTCCCTGCCGTCTTTCTGGGCCTTCATCCTTCCTGTGTGTGCAGCATACGTGGTGTGGTGTGAGTGTGTATGTGTGTGTGGCATGTGTATATGATAGGTGCTGTCTGTGTGTATGCTGTGTGGTGTTTACGCGTGTCTGTGTGTGAGATGTGCATGTGCATGTGTCATGTGTGTCTGGTACAAGTTGTCTGTGGTGCGTGTGTGTGTGTGTGTGTGTGTGTATGATGTGTGTTTTGGGGTGAAAATACTCATTGTGATGAGGGAGGCTGCAGAAAAAGCCTACAGGAAAATATTTTTAAGTTGAGAGCTGAAAGACTATCCAGAGTGACCCCCTCTTTGCAGATGTGTGGTATTTGGCCCAAAAATCTAGAGCTAATTAGAGACAAATTTCAGAGCCAAATGTTTTTCTTCTGACTCTTGATTGAGTGCCTTTCTCTGACACTTTCACCCCTGTGGTCCCCACCTTGGGGATGTGAAAACTCCCCCTTACTCTCAAGCCTCCTGAATGGCCGGGGCAGGTGTGAGGACTGGTGCGCGCTGCAGGCAACTCTGGGGGCAGAATTCACTGAGGATGGAGTTCTGGCTACTGCAAAGGCCTGTGGCCTCCCTTAGTCTGGCAGCTCTTCCCAGCCTGGCCTCCTCAGCCCCTTCAGGCTCATCCTTCTGCGCCAGCCCCAAACCAAGATTCGCCCCCCAGGGCACTTCACGTCACTGCAGCAGCGCCTCTCCTGGAGCCCAGCCCGCCCTCCTTTTCTGAAGGTCCTTAGCCCCTGGGCAGGGTGTCAGAATTTCACTTTGATCTGTTGTTCCCTGGAACCAGAATCACTTAATCTCTTCAAGAGGAGAGTCAGAAAGCGTGCTGTTTACCTAATAACAGTGAACTTCTGACACTGAGCTCAGAGCGGCCACGTGGACATCCACCAGTTGTTTAGCTAAAATACAAGGCCATTTCAGGGAGACTCCCCCAGACAGGAAACACACTCTGGGACATCAGCAGGGGTGGGCATGGAGAGCAGTTGTTCAGGACTTTCAGCTGGGGTTACCGGTTACTCCACCACCTGACCGGGAATACTGACCCACCTCACACTTCCACGCTTTCTCCAAACCAGGCCGCCCTGTTACTTTCTCCTGCCTGTTATCTCTGATTTTGTGTTGTTTCTGTGTTCCCCAGAATACCCTCATTTATTCACTAACTATGTGTACTTTTCTCCTGGACATGCCATTAAGACTGAATTTGGAGGAGGAAGCTTCCCTCCCTTTGGATCCTGGATTGTGGGCCAGGTTTACTTAGAGGCCAGTTTAAGGGCGATTAAGCGTGTATTTAGAACACGCATCTTACTAGAATGATCAGTTTGCACAATTCCTAGTCTTCAAGTTAGGAAAAATTGAAATCAAATGCCTAGCACCTCTGTGCCATCAACAGTTTGAAGACCCTTGTTACAGCCTTTGTGAGCTTTGAGCTTGAGAACTGGTTTATGACCACTGAGAGATGCTCAGGGACGCCACCTGGGAGAAAGTCAGGGCCTCAGGGGACCGTTCTGGTATCTGTCAAGAACACGAGACTCTCTGCTCACTGGTTCACTTGAGAGCACTTTGGGGAGGGATGAAGACACACCATCGCGGAGCTTGTGTCTGGAGATGACGTAGAAGCGGGAGGCTCCCAGGTTGCCTTTAGCCCACGAACTTACATGTGGAGATTTCACACTAAAACCTTGATTTCTGTCTTGTTTTCATAAAATCCTGAAGGTCGAGCCCACAGTCCCACCTGCACCCCTGCATAAGGCCCCTCCTCCTGCCGGACATGGACCTCTGGTCCGCTTCTGTTCCCATCCTCTCTCCTGTCTCAGGCCTCTCTGGCTTCTCCTGGGCCTCTGAGGTCTCCAGGCCTGCCAGATGAAGCCAGTGGGGAAGTCCCCCAGAATGGGAGGGATGGAAAGTGTGAATATCAGAGGCAGATCAGAGACCTAGCAGGCTGTGTTGGTGTTCAAGGAATGAAAGCCAGACATTAAGAAACCACTTCCTACAGCCAGAATTGTGAAAGCCTGCAATGTAAGGAGAAAGGAAAACTACTGGGGCAACAACCTTCCTTAAAGAATCGTCAGGAAGTCTTGCCCCGAGGCAGGAAGAGTCCGTTTCTGGTTCCTTTCAGGCATTGGATTCATGTTCAGAAGCAATGTTGAGCCATGACCATGAGAAGTTGCTCTGATTTCTTCAAAAAGTAGAGCTAAAAAAACCTTTGCTCCTGGCTTCCTACACATTCTTCCCCTTGCGTCCAGCTGAGAAAACGACCTGAAGGATTTTTCCGCTTGTGGCGTGCATTCAGTGTTGAGCTGTGAGGGGCCAGCCAGAGGGGGCCGGTGGGCTGAAGATGCTCTCAGGGACGACGCTGAGCAGCAGCAGAGGCAGGCGGCTTTGTAAAGAAAGTTCTCTCAGACAAAGCAGATTGTGTCTCAGAGCCCGTACACTCTGCCCATCCGTTGACAAAGAGGGCTTCCTTAATCTAGGGAAGCAGTTTGGGCTGACCTGGTAGCTGCCTCACTCAGGATGGGACGGTACTATGCTTTATGCGAGAGCCAGTGTCTGGGTGCAAGAGGACGCTTAGGGAGGCACAAGGTGGTGATAGGGGGATGGCTGGCGGGTGAGCTTCATAACTGAGGCAATAAACTAAGAGGTGTCCTGGGGCAGCTTTGAGGAGGAATGGACGGCCGATGGTAGGGTAAGGGCAGTTGTTTTGACATGAGACTGGGGTTCAAAAATATAAGAACCAGAAAACCAAGGAAAAAGGGAGGAAGCAGACAACAAGAATGCCTGTGTGGCCTACTGAACACAGAGCTAGTGCTGGACAGCACTGACACAGGGTGCATTTGTCCTGGGCCAGCTGCCTGGGCACTCCCTGCTCAGACAGGTGTACAACTAGCTCAAGTAGCTGAAACCAGACAACATGGCCTATGTATGCTTTCCTTGTGCTTGTTTTTTTTTTTTCCTTTTTAGCTTAAATGACCGTACTCCGAGTGATGGGGATAAACCAATAAGCAGAGTAAGTGCCTGCCAAGGGTCACCAAATAAAACTTGAGGGACTGGAGGAACATAGAGAGAAGTGATTTACATTTCAGCTCATGCTCTCTGCTTTCCAGGGGCAGGATCTCTCTAGGTCTTCATCTAGGACTGGTGGCTGCTGGGTAGGGGCAACTGAACCAGACTGACCAGTGAGAAAGGGCACCTCAGAATAGGGCTACACAGCCAGGAGAAGTGAGGGCACTTCCCTGGAGCCTGGGGAAGGCAGCATTAGGTTTTAGGTCCATTTATTTTACATTTGCTGAAAGTGGGCCCCAGAGATTTGAACTGACATGCCTAAGCTGCCTAGGGCCAGGGCACATGGAACTTTTCATTTGTGAAGAAAGTATTCTCTGAGCCTAGTGCAAGGTAGTGGACCTTCTGTGTTGAGAAATGCACTGAAAATCATCCTTCTGAAGTCTGAGGCTCCTGATATGTCAAGAGCTGAGAAAATCCTAAGGATTCTGGAGCCCCTCTTCCTGAAGATGAGGCCAGAGCTTGGAAACTGCTCTAGACTACTCAGGACAGGGCACACAGAAGTCAAGTGTTCAAAGCTAGGAGCTTTGGACTTTTAACTCCCTGTAGACTGAAGTACAGATCAAGTGGAGGTATGAGGCCCCTTGCAGCTCACAGAGCCAATGGTTCTAGGACTCTTCCCATGTCCCAGCAACCTGTGTGTCCGTTCTGAGTCCAGGGGATCACTAGAGTCACCCCTATTGAACTGGAAAACCCCTGTCTTTTCTAGCGTGGTCTTTAATAAACAGACTCAGGAAATGTGGGTACCAGTCAGAGCGCTGCTTCTACAAGCCATGTGACCTCCGGCAGGGTTCTTGCCTCTTTGAGCTCAATTTCACCAGAAACAAAAGGGGATTGAGATGGATGATCTCTAAGCAATCTTCTGACCATAGTATTCTATAATTCTGTGTTCTGTGACCCCTATTCTTGGGAAGCCTCTTTAATCATTATTTTCATTACTATTGTCTTTGTGCATATTAATCACTTTTTATTATTACTCCTCAGAGCTGTCTGACTGACTGATTAGAACACACAATTATGACAAGGAGAGCAGCCAGGCATGGTATAAGCAGTCATTGTTGAAACAGAAATTCTGCAGGGGCTGGAACAGCAGTCACTAAATGTTCCCATTTCCAAACCCCCCAAGCCTCTGGCCTTGAGACAAGCCAGTCCCTGGGGCTCAGCCAGGTGACTTCTTCTCTTGTGTAGGGCAGGAGTCTGGGGTGAGCCCAGGTTGCGTGAGGAGGGAGGCATGACTTTGCCATTTTGGGAAAAAGGGTCATGTGTCCTTTTTTTGCTCCAGGGAGATGGCAGCTCATTAAACTTTATACTTAAGTTTAGTGGTGATTTGGGGGACTTTGAAGAGACAGCATAGCATAGTGGATAAGAAGAATGCCAGCTCTGGAGTCAGCATGTAGGATTGTATTATTCCAGCTCCTCTACATGATTAGCTGTGCATCCTCAGAGAAGTGACTTAATTTTCTGTGTCTCCATTTTTCTCATCTGTAAAATGGGCATAATCCCAGGTCTTATTTCAAAGGGCTGTTAGAAGATTAAGGAGTTAATACCCATCAGAGCAAGGCCTGGCTCGCAGTGAGAACTTAAAACATATTAGCTATTGTGATTACCCCCTCGACCACCTTGCTGTACACATAACAAGACAGAAGCCCAGAGAGAGAGAGAAAGAGAAAATGACATGATGAGCACATGGTCAGTGGTGGAGAGTTGGAGGAATGCTTAGTTCTGATTCAGCGCTGATGTTGAGGGTCATGCTATCTCCCTCCACTTCCACAGCACACTCCGAACCTTCTTTCTAAATGTTTATCCCCTGCTTCCAGCACTGACCACTGCCAGCAGGCTTGGCCTCCCCAGGGTTTCCCACACACACCTGGAATTCCTGCCTCCCACTTGCTACCCTGGAATTTACTTCTTGCTTTTCTCTGCCACCTTCAGGGAATGCATCCAAACCTCTCCTGGGAAGTGCAGACACTTCCCAAACCCCTCTTCCCAGTGCAAGCCCTCTCTAAACACCTTTGCTCCTCACTGTCTGCTTCTCATTTGGGAATTACATTGACTTTGTGGTGGGGGTCATCTTTGCACAGTCTGTACCGCCTGGTCCCTGCTGTCCAGAACCCTGTGGGCAGTTCTCATTTTGAGCTTAACACCTACTGACTTTCACCCTCTCTTGCTGACAGCCTCCCTCCTGGACTCCCAAGGCTCAGTAGGCTGCCCTGATTCACCCTTTCCTCTGCGGCAGATGAGTTGGGTGGTGGTAGAGGCCAGCCTCTGTTGCTCTTTCTCACAATGAACACCACAGCTCATTTCCAGCCAGCAGCCCTCCTCCAGGAGCACAAATGAAAACTTATTAAGAACAAAGTAAGGAACTCTGTGACTCCAGGACAACAGAATGCTCTGAAGGCCTTAGCAGAGGAAACATTTAAGATAGGATGGGAATCACAATAGTTTCTGCAGCACGTGACTACCTGTGGACCTTTTAGGAGAGGACAGGAGCAAAGAACGACATTTCCATTTTAACTAGTAGTTTTCAGTTGCGCAAGACATTTTCCAACCTTTTCTTATATCGAAGTAATAGCATGTACTCTCTCATAACGGTCTGTAATAGTTTGTTTTTATTCGTGTAAATGTTGCACACAAATTTTAATTATGTAAGACATTGTAGTCATAAGGGAAGATAAGTCATGTGGATATATTTTCTTCAGTATATCAAAAATGTGGTAATTTTTTAAAGTCAGTGAATTATTGGGTCGACCTAGTGGCAGAACCTGGAGGTCCGCTGATGACCAGTAACACTTTCTGTTCCCCAGGGTCCCTGGCTGCTCAGTGACCTTGGTGAGACCTTAATCACTTTAGGACCTTCTCCTCCATCAGTAAATGAGGTGGATGACACCTTCCCTTTTGATTTCCCAAGGCAGCTATGAAGGTAAAATGAATCAGGCTGCAAGGCATAAAGCTCTAGACAGAATATAAATCACAATTGTGATTTTAAATCATGTCTAACATTTCATGACTTCATCTTGTAGAACGTCTCTGCAGGGAAACCTGAGACACTGGTTCTTCCACGTTGTTGCTCTTCAGCCCTTGAACCTGCCCACATGCACTGATTCCTGTTCTCTCGGCCACTGCTGACACAAGTTCATGACCTGCCACTGCTGGGTGACATTACTTCTCCCCACATTCTTTGTCATGTGCTTGCAAGTATTTTCATTGGATTGGGGGGCTCTGAGCCTCAGCATTCTGCCTTCGTATTCCTGCCCTCACCCACCTTTCCAGAAGGCTCTGCCTGTGAACCTGGACTGCTATGCTCCCCAGCTTTCTCATTTATGTCCCGGCTGGTCCCATTTCCTCCGACGTGCCTCTTTTCCTTACTAGGTTCTTGTTATCTCAGCTGCTTGGGATATTTGTGTGACTTCCTTGTCCCAGCTTGAACTCCTTCCCCCTCCCACACTGATGAGAGCCCCCATTTTATCCTGCTGGTGACAAGTCCCATCCAAAGCTCAGCAGGCTGAGGCTGAAGGCCCCCTCTGAAGTGGGGCCCTGCCATTTCCTCCCTGGACATCGATTGTGGGGAAGCCATCAGGAAGGAAGCAGACAATCTGTGCTTTTCCCTCCATCTTCTTTATAGTCTAACCTGTTCATATGCTGGGAGAGAAACCAGGCCTTTGGCAGCAGAACAAACAAAATAAAATGCAAGGCTGCACCCTTCTCTGTGGAAGAATGAGAAAGATAACACCAGAAGGGACTTTGGGGAACAGCTTGTCCAACCCCCTCCTGCCATGGTTGAGGAGGCAGAGACAAGAAGGGGAATTTTTGCCCCATGTCCCTGTACCAGGCCTGTGCTGGTACTGGATAGCTGATATGATTAAGATATGGTTCCTCGCCTGAGCTTTTCACAGCGGATAAGGGAACATTTACTGTATTGACTGGGCAGGCATTGCTACCTGCTGATCAATTAATTGATTAAAGCCTCTCTCATAGTTTCCTTTTAATTAAGTCCTCTTTCCTTCCAAAAGCAATCCACCATCTCCCTGCAGGTCTAGCTCCCAACCATGTCACGTAAGATCTCCAAGTGTTATCAGAAAACTCTGCAAACCATGTCCTTCTTACTCCCACGCTGCTTCTTTCCCCCTTCCACACCTCTCTTTGAGGTTTGTGAGCATCACCAGTGGGGACAGTGTAGCTGGAAATGATACCTGCTTCCTTGTTCTTTGCAAGGGCTGAAGACCCTTTTGCCACTTAGGATAGCCACAGTTTCCAACACTGGGGACTCTGGAAGTGGAAAGGGACTTCCAAAAAGGATTTGGCCTTTTTAGTTTATAATATACACTGTTAGTATGAATTGTTTGGAAGAGCCAAGTGGTACCATGAGTTACTGTGGAAGTCCCTCTTTATTCTACTTTCATAACATGAGCCTTCATCTCATTCCCAGGGCATTGCCACATGAGGGACAAGGAGAATTGGTCAGAGATGTCCTTGGATAGATTGAGAAATTGGTAGGAAAATACCTAATGATCAATCATTAAGCATATATCTTTTGAGGATTGTGTATCAGCCATCTGCAAAATAAACCACACCTAAACTTAATGACTTAAGAGAACTACTTTATTGTGCATTGTTCCATGGGTCAAGAATTTGGACAGGGTCCACTGGGATGGCTTATCTCCATTCTTTACAGTGTTTCCTGGGGCAGCCTACCTGGGACTGGAGGATCCAAAATGGGCCCACATGTCTGGGGCCTCTGTGTTGTCTGTTGGCTGGGGTGCCCAGTTCTTCATGTGGCCTCTTTCTCCAACAGGATAGCTTGGGCTTCTTTATCTGTTGGCTGAGTTTAAAGGGGAAAGTTTTAATGTGCAAGGCAAGGGCTTACCATGTCTCTGTTGTGTCACATTTGATGATATTTCTTGGCCAAAGCAAGTGACATGGTCAAGCTCAGAGACAGCATGAGAGGGACTGCACAGGAGACAGACTCACGGGGGACCATGTGCCAAACCTAGGCTATACATATGGTTAATTAATAGTTCCTTGGGACAGACTGTAGCTATGTGTATGAGGTACCCCTACTCCAGCTAGCAAGACTCTTGGAATTTCACCTTATTTGCCCTGACACATTGCCTGCTCACATTTCAGATGATGTCTTTCCATGCTGGACTACAGCAGGTTACTTAGTTTCCTAACACATGTCAACAAGCATGAGTAAAAAGGAGTTCTGACCCTTTAGGGTTGATTTAATAAACAGTCTCCTTCCCAAAATAAAATAATTTCTAGATTTTTCCATTAGTGGGTATGGTATTCCCAGAAGCTCAGGGTGAGGTACAAAGATAGGGGCTTCTGGCTAGCCCTCCCTTGCTTCATGGGTAAAGGATGTCGGGGAAATAATACTGATGTCCTATAGTCAAATGGAGTGGATATTCCTTGGGTTGCCAAGGCAGAGTGATTCAGAATGTGATCCTTGAGTTGGTCTTCTTGGAGCATGTGATTCAACTGTACTTGCTAATCTGGGGGAAATTGTTTACCCTCCCTAAGCTATAGTTCCTGCATATGGAAAAAGGGAACAATACCTATCAATGTGTCAGTGAAGATTGTTTTGGAGCTCAAATGGTAACGTATTTCAAGTGCTTATCACTGAGCCTGGTATGCAGTGAAGTCTCAAGAGTTTAACTATTTTTATGGGCACTAATACACATTTACCCCATATCTCCACCACTTTCCATAAAAAATGAAATCCATAAACATATATATCCTTATGCAGAAGAACAGAAAAAAGGGAAGATAAAAGTAAGGAAGGAGGATGAGTGACAGAGATGTGAGAGAGACTGAAATAAAGGGAGAGAACAGAAATAGGAGACAGAAAGGAGAAGGATGAAAGGCGGAGGAGGCAAAGACAAGAAAGAGGCGGCATAGCTGCATGCACACATACTTTAAGACCAGAGATTGTTTTCCGAGAAGGAGTCACATCTCTGGGGTTACCCAAAGCTCACTTGGCACCTGGAAAACCTGAAATATTTCCCAGTGGGAGAGGCGGAGGAGTGTGTGTCAGAGCAAATGAATTGCCACCCAAGGTGTCTGTACCAACTTGGAAAGGATCACATGGAAAAAAGGAAAGGGAGTGGGGGCAGGGGAAGGGAAATATTTCTCAGAGGAGGTTGAGCGGCTGGCTGGGAATTCAACCATGAGATCTGGCCTATTAGCAAATCTGCAAATAATACAGCTTCCCCCTGCATTTCCAGCTCCTGAAGGAAAACCAGAGCAGCCCAACTAGCTACATACTTTTGCAGACCAGGAGCAGCCCAACTAGCTATGCACTGTTCCAGACCAAGTTTCCTTCAGTTTATCACCCTTCATTTGCACCTCTTGGTCCACTTCCTGTGAACTTCAGGTTTTGGTGCTGGTGGAAAATAAACTTCTTGCAAAGGATGAGCAGGAACAGAGCAACTTGAGGTTTCCTTCCTTTGTCCAAGCCCATTCTCGGCCATAAGGTGGCTCCAGGGCTGGAATTGCAGACTTACATCCATGTGTAAATGGAAGAATTAGGTAATGACATGACTCAAAACTAGGGTACGGATGGTGTGAAAACATCCTTCTTTAATTTATGGAACCTAAGACCTGAAGATAGAAAGGGCTCCCTTTGGCAGAAGGGGTCGTGAGAAATCTCTCTGGACATCAGCTTCTTCAGACCTTGCATTCTGGCCAATGTTACAGACCACAGTGCAGGCTCAACCATCTGAGAAGGACCCCCACCTCCAAAATTGTGATGATGTATTTCTTTCTTTCATGTATAATTATCTTTGAACCCAGAAAGATTTAGAAGGGTAAAAAACATATATGATAACTTTATATTATTAATATTTTTATATTTAGAAATCTGTGCATTTTGGCATTTTATGTTCTTATGTTTAGAGCATTTGGTCTATTCAAATTACAGATCAATGTTATAACTCCAATTTACAATAAATAATTGAATGATTAATTTACAATGAGCTTAGGTGGAAATCTTAGTTTATACTGTATTCATATAATAAGAAAACTTAAGAATCACTACTATATTTTAAAGGTTAATTTATTAGATTTATAAGAATCATTTAGGTAATTGAGAAAATTTATCAAAGTTCCTTTAAGTGAAATCAGATATATTAAATTTATCAATGCAATGAAGAATGTTTTCTTTAATAAGTTTGTAACTGAAACAAAACATTAATCAAAGCTCCTTAAAAAGTGATAAACTCATTAACTGCCTAATCAAAATTTAAAGATTTATCAATTGAAAGCAATAGATTAAAGGAAAACTACATTTTTGAATGTGGGACCTTAATTCATAGAATTAAGAATAATTTAAATTAATATTTAAAATGAGCTCTGAATAATCTTCTCCATTCCTAAAATCTACCTATTAAACATAAAAGATCTTATATTAAAATGTTTTGATCATGATTATTAAAATATTGGCTTTCTATTGCTGTATTTAAAAAAATGACCTTAAATTGAGCAGCTTAAATGAACACCCATTTATTCATTATCTCAGAGTTTTCATGGGTCAGTGATCCAGGCACAGCTTAACTGGGTCCTCCTCTGAGTTTTATAAAGCTGCAGTCGAGACTTCAGGCAGGGCTTGGGTTTCATCTTAGGCTCAGGGTCCTCCTCCAAGTTCACATAGGTGTTAGCAGAATTCATGTCCTTGCAGCTGTAGAACTCACAGTGGCTTGTTTCTTCAAGGCCAGAGAGAAAGTACCTCTGATTTCTAGACCTTGTTGTAAAGAGTGCATCTGATTAGGCCAGGCCCACCCAGGATAATCTCCTTCTTAATTAACTCAAAGCCAACTGATTAAGGGCCTTAATTACATCTTTTAAAATCCATTCACCTTTGCTGTACAATGTAACCTTAATCACAGGAGTGAAAATCCATGCTATTCACAGATGCACACTCACTCAAGTGGAGGGGATTTTAGGGTGTGTGTATCAGCGGATCAGAATGTTGGGGGCCATCTTAGAATTCTGCCTGTCACAGTTAATAAGATTATCTTTCTTCTTTTTTTTTTAAACATATTTCCTAGGGCATGGCTTTTGCCACTCTAATTTCTTCCTTGACCTCACCTCTCCTCATCATATCCTATCACTGATCCATGCTGTGTCCCCGCCAATTCTTGACCACATCCCTTCTTCTCCAGCACCACTGTTTCCACCTTTTTGGGCCTTATCTCTAGCTTCCTAGTTTCCCTGTCTCCAGTCTAAACCCCTCAATCCCTTCTCTGTCCTGCGGCCAGAGGAGTCTTTCATACATGCAAATTTGATCATATAATTTCTCAACTTACAACGGATAGGCTAGTGGATGCATTTCAGACTTCTCACTCACATGTTCTTCCCAGTCTAGCCCTTGCCTTGTCTCTAACTTCACCCCTCTCCAATGTCTCTTGTCTTCTTCTCTTCCCTACACCCCATGCATTTCTCATGTTCCTATCATTCCAATTGCTGCAATTCCCCAAATAGGACAAATGACTTCTCACCTCAGTACTTGTTTTCATGACTGAAACTTCTGCCCCACAATATCCATCTGGTAGGCCCTCAAAGACTTGGCAAAAGGTTCACCTTCTCTCTGACAACTTCCCTACCCTCTACTGATAGACTCAACCGCTCCCTTTTTTTTTTCTCCAAGTCCCTCACAGCCTGTATAGATATTACAATCCAGTAATATTTTGCTACACATATATAAATATGTCTTTCCATCTTTCTCCTAGACAGCAAGATTCCTGGAGAAAGAAATAATTTCTTATTCATTGTGCTAACCACAGGAACTGGCACAGTGTTAAGTGTATAATAGACAATTCATGCTTTCCAATAAAGGAAGGAAGCAAGAAATAAATAAATGCTTCAATTCTCAACTTCAGTTTTCTTAATGGAGGTGATATTATCTATTATCCAGGGCTAACATGAGGACTAGGCTTGTCATAAGATCTGCCTTTGTTGCCAGTATAGCTCAGGGGAAATCAGGATGGCAGAAAACTGACTTCAACGGTATGTACTGAATCTTTTAGAATTATATAGCATGGGTTTGGCGTGATAAAATGGTAGACCTGTAACAGTGTGACAATAGCCTTCTTGGTAACAAAATGCAGTTCTGGTGGCCTTGCAGAGACTGTGCCTTGTAGATCTCCTACGGCAGGGAACTTAATTGACGGAGGGCCTCAGATGCTGCACTCTGAAATCCATCACTGTTTGCTGCAAGGCCATGCCTCCCACAGGCTACTCCTAACTAATGACTACATGCAACAGGGATGTTAAGGCAGATGCCTTTCTAGGAGTCACAGACTTGCTTTGTCAGCTCATTTTGGTTCAGTGAATCCCAGACAGCTTTGCCAAACCTTGCTTCAACTTCAGGGCAGTCTAGGACATTTAACCTAACACTCCCTCCCTCTCTCCTTCATGCAAGATTACATTTGCTTTTTCATCTGAAGGCTTTCCCAGCTTTCTCCAGGTCCTTCTGATTTCCTTTCACAGAGACACTTCCCCTCATAAAATCCTTGCATGTTTAATCCCGTCTTGGCATCTTCTCCTTGAAGAAGCCAGACTGAAAAAGCAGTATACTAGAGGACATTGTTGTTTTCTGTGAGTTAATGTATAGCAATGGCAGATGCTACTGTTCTGGCTTAACTAAGATAAAGAGGAATGAGGACAGGGGCTTCTGTTCTTACTTGGGGTAGAGCCTTAAGGAGGGAGTATGGGAGAACAGCATGAGAGCAGCTATCAAATCATTGAGGATGCTGTTAGGCTGAAAGGACACAGGACAGTGTCAGGCCCTCCTGTCTGTCCTCAACCAGAGACTCTCCTTAGCTCATTTCTACTGCTACCTAAACAAGCTTATGTTCCCCAACCACACACACACACCTTGTATCATTCATGGAGTGTATACAAATAAAGGAAGAGTTTAAGAAAGGGGCTATTTACAGAGACCTTGGCATGATTTTTAAAAAGTAACAAGGAATGGTGCAGAATCCTCTAGGCTAGTCGTATCCAGGAGCCAGTGGAAGGAGCAAAGGAAGGGAATAGTTACAGAAATCAGAGAAAAATAGCCTTAAAGGAATCACAGTTTATTAAATACCCCACTGTCACTCTGCTGTCTCCCTCCAATCACCTGTTGTTACTTCCCATTGGTTAAATCCAACCAGAGGCCAGCAAGGGTGAGAGAATTGATGCCGTCCATACATTTGAGGATGTAGAGCAGGGTGTGTAGTGTATTTTGAGGGAAAACGGCATATATCTCTCATGTACCCCAAATAAGTGTAAAATGGCAGAGAGCACGCCAAAAGACAAAAAAAGAGGAACAAAGAACAGGAGTTGTCCTATGTTGTTGTTAGCCCCACTTTGTTTTTTTCAAATGTTTAACCTCAATTATTTGGTAAACTCTTTCCAGAGATTTTAACAGGAAACTTTTATGGTGAAATGAAAATGCATGGTTTTGGCTCTGCTCTCCGGGTTGACCCCCACCCTCTGCCCAGCAGCTTCTGGCTGGCACCGCACTCCCTTCCAATTGCAGAGCAGAGCTCGAGTGTGGTTCTCGCCCTTGGCTGAGCAAGGACACAGCTCAGTGTGTCTGGAAGGAGTGGCTCCAGTCAACAGCTCTCCCTAGAGCATTATGAGCGAAGACCAGTCATCTGGCTTCTCTAGTAGGCTGAGCAGTTCACTGAGGACAGCGGAGGAGGAAAATGCCTGATAGGTATCTCAGTTTTTCACCCACATGGGATGCCAGCAAAGCTAAAAATAATTCGGTCTTCAGGTGAGCTGGGAGGACATGACCCATTGAGAACTGAGCACATGTCAGGGTTGATAATGTCTGTTTTCACACCTCAGGTGGAAGCTTCAGGTCCACTCAGGTCTGGGTAGGGGGCTGGAAGGTACAGGTGTCCATGAACTGGCAGTACTGGGGAGTGAGTCCTCTCACATGGAGGTTTCTCTGAGTGAACCTGAGGCAGTGGCCCTAGGTGGTGAGGAAGGTAGTCACCATTTGCTGCGGGAGTAGCAGGTCCATTTGCTGCCCAGTTCCTCCTTGGGCTAGTCCCTCCAGACTCTGATGTGGATGGCATCTCCTTTTGAGGAAGGTTGTGCCATTGCCCTTGTATGCCTGCCCTTCATTTAGGGTTATAACTGTAGCACATTGGAATCATCCAGAAAGCTATTAAATATCCCAAGGACTAGGGTGTGCTCTAGACTAAGGAGTAAGCCTGGAGTAGGACCCAGGCTTCATTCAGTGTTTGATAGTATGCCCAGGTGATTCCAGTGTGTCACTAAGGTGCCGAGGCATGGCCTTGACCTTTGAATTTTTCCAAGGTCTTCCCTTCTTGCCCCAGTCCCCTCACAGCTAATTAGCCATTTTCTGAGATTTTCGCCATCAGTTACCCCTGACACAGGTGACACGGGAGTCTAGGCTTATGCTCCTCCTATTC
Source organism: Smutsia gigantea (assembly GCA_032199065.1). Taxonomy (NCBI): domain Eukaryota; kingdom Metazoa; phylum Chordata; class Mammalia; order Pholidota; family Manidae; genus Smutsia; species Smutsia gigantea. The sequence goes on from JAVSCE010009599.1 coordinate 105,290, forward strand.
CTTCGGAATTTCAGAGCCAGTAGGGCCCCCTGAGTCCATCTGACCTAAGTCTTCATCAGGCGAATGGAAAACTTAATATACAGGACAGGAGGGTTAGGTAGGTAACGAAGTGAAACGGGCCTGGGCCACTTCCTGCTTAACTGATTTGCAGAGCCTGGAAATCCCCTCTTGGACCCCGTCTGTGAAAAGCAACCGTCAGTTTGATTCATTTTCTGGAAAGACAAGCCATGATCAGATGATGGAAGGCCTTATGGAAGGAAGTCCATATTAGGGGTTTATTATGAGTTGGCATAGTAGGCAATGGGAGCCACTGAAGGCTTTATAACAGCAGAGTGCGTGTCTGGGGCTGAGCATTAGGATGAGTCCCCTAACAGTGCTGATTAAGATGCAGGAAAGGATACTGTTGGCAATGAAGTAAGTTAAGACAGGAAGAAGCCAAGGCAGAGTAGAGGCAAGCAATTCTGAAGGACGTGAGAAGCAGACGGAAGGGCAGACGGGAGGAGGACTGGGAGATAACCAGTAGGGGTGGGTGCCTCTGGCCTCTTCTTCTCCATCTTGCAAACTGACTCATGACCAAGAGCTGAGTTTTCACAGCCTGGAGTCTGAAAGGCCAGTGTTGGCCTGAACACTATTGGCCTCAACAGAAGTCTGGAGCACAGGATGAAGACCTAATGAAAGAGACGATGGTGCACCGGCACACAAACTCGCGAGCCTTAGAACTCTTGGACTGGTGTCTCATTGAGGGCAGGGTCCAGCTTTTCATTCTGTTGAAGATCGCCATGTAGTGAAGCTGACGGACTGACAGATTGGAGCAGGAAACACTGTGCCATGTGGTCTCTGGACTTTTCCAGGAACTCCCAGCTTGCTCCTGAGACTGAGTGTGGGTCTAGATGAATCTAGAGAGCGCTGGGAGGACCCGACCAGACTGTTCAGGCTGCTCCCTGGGTCATTCCTCCTTCAGCTTGTCTTGCCAGCCTGGCAGCTGCTGCTCTAATGGGAAGGGAAAGAAAAGAAGAAAGAAAGAAGGGAAGGAAAAGAAGAAAGAAAAAAAAGAGGAGATGAAAAATTTTTTAACCTTTCAAATATATGATTTGCACCTATAGATGCAACTGAGACCTAAGTGCCTTCTTAACTGGAGAGCCAGTTTTACCAAGGTAAAACATTTCATCAGGAGATAAAAACAAGCGCACATGGTTAGAAGTGATCTCACGGGTTAGCATCTGATTTTAGCATGAGATTTTTCAGGCCCCTGTCCTTGAAGCTCAGGGCTTCTGGGTTGGGGCCCTCACATACAGTGCAGTTGCTCAGACTTCCTGGGTTTGAAATCTGACTTGGTGGTTTTCTAACTATGTAACCTTGGACAAAATACTTAACATTTCTGTGCCTAAAGCTCCTCACCTGCAAAATAGAAATAAAAATGCTACCCAAACCACAGGGTTGTTGTGAAAGATGAAGTGCATCAAAACAGGCAAGACACTCGGAAGCATGCATGGCACCTAGTAAGTGCTCAGTCAATATTAGCTATTACTATTATCTTACAGTTCAGAGATTCCCCAGGTAGTATGTCATTACCTGACTGGGAGTCTAGGTGCCTTGGTTCTTGTCTTTGTGCTGCCAGTGACTGTTCTCTGAACTTGGTTAAGTCATATTTAACTTCTGCAAGTCTCAGTTTTTTATCTACACAATGAGAACAATCATAGTCTACATTGCTATGTGATTGTGAACATCAAGGGTGAAAAGGGATGGGGAAACCTCTTGTTAACTAGAGACGCCTACACAGACCATTCCTATTGACTCGTCATCTGGAACTTGGCTGGCCTCTCTTGTCCCCCTGCTGCACCACCCCGCTCCAACTGTATCCAGAGCCAGCGGACGAGAGGAGGACCACTCAGGGCACTGTGCTCCCCCAGCAGGATCCTGGAGAGTTGCATGCTGAAGTTTATCCAAATCCTCCATCTCCTCTTTATCCACTCCACCTCCTGGTGTCCATCTTGAGTCTTTTATTGAGCCTTTTTGCTCTGTTTGGAAAATATTTGACATTTAACCTGAATAATAGTTCAGAACCAATTTGAAGTCATGCACCCACATGCTATTTTAAGCCTCTTAGAGCTATAACTTTATGGTGGAATTTGGTCTCAAGAGAAAGAGAGATAGTTGGTATGGTAATCTGCTCACGGGGACCTGGTCAGAAGGCCTGGCTTGAGTCCTGTCCACATTACTGACTTTCCCTGTAGTGTCACAGGGGAACTCATTACATTGAAAGGGCTCCCTGGAAAATGAAGGGGCTAAATTAGATTCCCTCTAACTGACATTATAGATCATCTATGTAACCATGATTCTAAAATGCCAATGAAATAAATTATTACAAAGTATAAGTATTTTGTCTCAATAAAAAAGGAGAGCATCCTAGTAGAGTTGACCAAAGATGGTATAAGAAACTGTGAGTTTCCCATATCTAGTTTTCAAGCAGAGGCTGAATGACTTTGTGTAGGTGGCTGGACATTAAGGTCCTTGCCAACTTGGAAATCAGGGAATTTGTGAATTTTAGGAAATGGGAGGAACCATTAAAAAACATAATGAGAAAACTTAAAGAATGGTATATACCCTTGCCCTCCTCAGATCTTGTCCTGCTGGGGCCCATGTGCTGAGTCTCTGAAAAGCCATCCTTGGAGAAGAGACCCTTAAGCAGGTGGAGCCCTTGGCTTTGAATGGACCTCATTAAGGGAGAGGGGTAGAGCCCAGGCTGGCCCAGCATCAGAGCAGGGGTTCGAGTGCCAAGAAGAGGCAATCTTTCCCCCCTTTACCCAGGATGGGGATCTCAGGAAAGGCAGCATGGACTCATCAGGGGAAAAAGCATCAGTCTGAAGTTATTTTGCTGGTTCATGGGCCTCCAAGAGGAACAATTTTTACTAATTAGCCTGTCTAGACATAGGAACTCACCAACTGGGCTGGTCTCTTCCTCTTCTAATTTCCCCTGCTCTGTCACTCTTGCTGAGGATGGGGAACAAGTCTGAAAGCTGATACCAGCAATTATGCAAGGACAGCATCAGGGCTGTTCCATGGATCCCTGATTTGAGACTGAAATGGATCCAATACCAAAAAGATCCAATCTTTTTGCAGATTTCTTACTCAAAGCAAAGGGAGCAGTCAAGCTGAATGAAAGTGGAGAGAAAACAGCCTTTTGAATATATAATGGTTCCTTAAGAGTATAAGTTTAGCTAGGAGCATGGAGCTGCAGATGGGAAGTTAGAAGAATTTTTCATTCATTCATTCACTCACTCACTTACTCATCATATAATTATGAAGCCCGTGCCATATATTAGGTGCTTGGCTTAGTACTGGAGATAGAGCGATAAATAAGATAAACGCAGTTTCTTGTCCTGCAGAAACCTCTAGTCTAGGGAGGAAGTTTCAGACATTAAAAATCAATGTTTCAAGTGTGATTAATGTGATGAGGGGGCAATGCAAGGTGCTGTGGATTAAAGTTTTCATGTAATGTAATTGTTATTAACTAGAAATATGACTCAAACAAAGATTAAATAATGCCACATACATATTCTGACCATTACGTTGCAAATGAATTTTTAATGAACATATGGAGACTTATGCATATAAATGAGTGCTTTCTCCAACAAAAACTCACTCTGGAAGCCCACTTCATATTTCAATTATCCTTTTCTGGTTATTGGTATGTATTTATTTCTCATTTGCATTAGAGGCTGCCTATGTTTTCCTGGCTATTCTTTTACTGTTATCCTTTGATTTTTAAGTCTGGCTTCTTGAGTTGACACAAGTTGACCATGACGTTGTCTCTACCTGGCTGTGTGCTTGGCAAATTATGTGACCTTAGCTTCCTGAACAACAGAATGTTCTGTCCTGCTCAGACAACCTGAGGCCTTATTTTGGGGCTCCCAGCATATGAACCTGCTGTCTGGAAGAAGACATCTTGGTGGACAGTAGGGGCCATTGACTTTTTCTAGGTTGAAAGATCATGCCTGGATGCTGGGCACCTGTACTGCACTAGCTAATGGGGGCAAAAACTATTTGCCATTAGTTTTGCTGATAATTACAGGTGCAGACTATCATGTTTGGGGTTTGGCCAATACTCTGAGACATGCTCAGAGTGATTGCTGCCTATCAGGGCTGGGATCCTCCCACACATAGAACAGGTGAGGCAGCTGCTGTTTGTATTGAGCTTGGCCCTAAAGCCATGCCAATCCTCCCTGGGCCCTGAGAAAATGCAGACTAGGATCTGCTTTGCTGAGGTACTGAGGGTCGCTGGACTATAAGATGGGAAATGAGGTGCTGAGAAACTCAGGGACCAGCTGGATGTGTTATGTCAATGGTCAGGCAACACTTGCATGCATTCCATTAATTAGGTCAGCCACAGAGGACCCCAGAATATCCAAGCTGGTGGAGGAGGAGCCCTGGAGGTAACTTGCTTTCATCTTCTCATGTGCAGATAAGGAAACTTAGGTTAAGAGATATTTCTGAGATCCCACAGCTCATCAGCAGCTGGCTGGAATAGACCCAAGTTCTGCAGAACTGACGTTCCAGGTGGTCTCTTCTCCATTGCTGCTCCTTAGGTCCTCAGTTCTGATGTCTGAAATTATTCCCAAATGCTGCTGTACATTCAGTGCAGAAGTTTCAAACTGGAGTCCTGTGGGCTGTACCTGACATGCATAGCTGATGTTTATTTTTATATTTCTCCTGGTGATGAGAACTCTTAACATTTATTCTCTTAACAATTTTCATATATATTTATCATACAGCAATGTTGAGTATAGTCATGTTTTATGTTATATCCCTGGGACTTATTTATCTTTGTTTTATAACTAGAAGTTTGTTGAGCACTTTCTTTCACCTCCCCTTCCCCACCTCTGGTAACCATAAATCTGATTTCTTTTATTTTTAGTGGTGCTTTTTTTAAATCCCACATATAAGTGAACTTAAACACTATTTGTCTTTCTCTGTCTGACTTATTTCACTTAGCGTAATGCCCTCAAGTTCCATGTGTGTTGTCACAAATGGCAGGATTTCATTGTTTTTTATGGCTGAATAATATTCCATTATATATATACCACAACTTCTTTATCCATTCACTCATTCATGGGCACTTAGGCTGTTTTCATGTCTTGGTAATTATAAATAATGCTGGCATAGCTGATAGAGTTGCCTCTAGAGGCAATGCATAGAGGTAGAAAAATTGAGATGATATTTTTAAAAGCAGGAGACATTTACATAAAAATTCAGAAACCTAGATTCTCTTGAAAATATGGAAAATTCTGGAACACCAAGGGGACAATCATCAGAAGCCAGGTTTCATGCTCTCCCCAGACCGTCTGCAGCCTCACATTCCCATCCCACAGTTATGCACATGCACTCAGAAGAGCTGCACTAGTAAGGTTATCTGATGGTTCTGTGAGACTCACTTGCTACCTCTTACATATGCTTCAGAGTCCCCACCAAGCTTCTACACATCCTCAGTCCACTAAATGGATTGTCCTCCCACAACATGATGCCAGCGCTCCCTGCCTGGCCCCTGCCCCCTGAATCTAGCCAAGCCCACTCACTACCATCCCCACAGCCACTCCTACTGATTCTTTCCTTTTGTCCTTTGAAGGGACTCACCTCTCATTTATAGATGTTCCCTCTTCTACTTAATATTTCTAAACCAAATTGCTTTTTTCTTACCAGTGAGGCTTTGGTAAAGGATATTAAACCAGGATTCATGGGTAATCTTCAGGGAGTTAGAAAATTCTCAGATTTTGTGTGCAAAATTTTGAGTGTATCTGCATTTTCAAAGGAAGCTATTCATGGCTTTTTTTCATCTTTTTACAGGGCCTGGCAAAGTACCCTTTTTCTGCTCTTTGCCTGCTCTTTATGAGTCTGTCTTCTTGCGAGTTTCTTCCCCAGTACTTCAAACAGTCTCTGTGGTCCCAAGGGCAGAGTTGCCAATGGCCTGTGAAATGGGGAGGAATATGGCTCTTGCTACATACACTCAGATGGTTGATATATTTGCCTAAAATCTGGAATATGGACCCCCAAAATATTTTTCTTTAAGTGTATGAAAGTGTCTGACTTCTTGATGTAGGGTAAATAATTTCTGTAGGATTATTAGTACTTCATACCCAGTCTGTATTCCAGACCTGATAAACCTTCTAAATTCTCTATTATAAACCCAAGAACTGAGATAGGAAGAAGAGGAGAGAGTTGCTGAGCTGTTTCAGGGTAGCAGAGAGCAAAACTCGAAAAAATAAATATTTGTTTTGATAAAATATTGACCATTAATCAAGAAACAATAAAATGAAAAAGAAGGTCTTTCCTAGTTCTGACAGGCTTCATCTCTTCATGAGAAATATTCAACCGCAAGTTACAACACAAGTACAATAGGAGCCTCAAGGATGGATGCTGACTGTTTACTTCTGAGATAGATGGGATCCTGGTTAAACTGGTGGGCTCAGCTACAGTACCAAGGACCAAGGCTCATTTTATCTAAGTTCTCCAACTAGCTGCCTTATGGTTGCAAGACGATTGTTCCATAATTGAACATCACATCCTCAAAGGTCAGAAATAAAAGGAGTACAGAGCAGGGATTTTTCCTTCCTACATTTTTTTTTATTAAACACTTAATATGAGATCTACCTTCTTAACAAAATTTGAAGTGTACAATATATATTATTAGCTATAGGCACTGTGTTGTACAGCTCATCTCTGGAACTCATTCACCTAGTATAATTGAAAGTTTTTATTTATTAAACATTCCCCCCCTCTTCCTTTCCCCCAGACCCTGGTAATCTCTGTCTATCCCCTGCTTCTGTGAGTTTGACTATTCTAGATTCCTCATATAACTAAGATCACACAGGACTTGTCTTTCTGTGACTAGCATATTTCACTTAGCCTAGTGTTCTCCAGGTTCACCTACCTTGTCATATTTGGCAGGGTTTCCTTCTTTTTTTATTGCTATTATATTTTATTAAAGTATAATTGATATAAATTTTTTTTTCAAATTTTATTTGATCTAAATATTACAATACTTGAGGGAGGAGAATTGAGGATGAAAATGACAGAAAGGTGTATGAGTAGAGTCAGAGAAGGAACTTTTTGTTTTCCCTCTGCAGACCAGAGCCAGAGTAACTGTGGTAAGAAAACAGGTTGGAGAGAAAAGAGAATTTGCATTAAAGTTTTTCTGAAAATCATGAAGTTGCAGCCCTTTTAAGGTCTTCAGAGAGTCATGAATAATAAATGGAATTCCATCTTCATTATTTTTAATTTGGGGATGTTTCTCCTTAAATCTGATATGTCTCTGAGACTGAATCACATGGGTCTCTTGAGTTTATTAGGGTTGCTTATTGGTGATGAAACAAAGGCTTACAGAGTTTTAAAACTTACCTCAAATCAATTATGTAGTTTGTAGAACCTAACTAATGTCTAAACCCCATTCCATTCTTTACTCTTCCACTTCATCCTACAAAATAAAAATGTATACATTTGGATTTTTTGTTATTGTTGCTTGTTTTTCTTTCTTTCTTTCTTTTTCTTTTGAAGGGGGTATACTTGTGTTTCTTTTTTTTTTTTTTGAAGACCTGTCAAGTTTTCAGTTTTCTTCTATCAAAAGAATGTTTTGCAGGGTCAGTAGTTTTTTATTTCTTTATTTCCCTTTTCTTTTCCTTATTGTTGGCACCTTACTCGAGACTTGTGAGTCCCTCTGGGCTGTGTGTCTCAGAGTGGTAACTGAATTTCTCAGCTTGCAAGCTCCTGGGGAGCTGAGTTTGTGCTGTTTGGTGACACCACCTTGGTGGCAGACTTGCTTGGTGTCTGGCTACCCCGACCCTCTCCTGGGCTGAGTCACAGCCAAAGGCTCTACATTAAAGAGGAAGAGGACAGGAGCCACAGGGCTATTCACTAATCAAAGGCTCGGGATTATCTCCTGCCCATGCTGCTCTGAGGTTCTGGGTAAGGTTAGCCTGTGCGCTCATACCATGTTAACTCAGATGCATCTAAGGGAGAGGTGTAGACATGTTTTCTGTGTGTGTTTATGCTTTGTGTAAGTCAAAGATGTTTGTGCCTATCTGCTTAATGGAATAAATCACTGGGTCTGGGTATAGCAGGCATAGACTACAGTAGAAAGATTTGGGTGCAGGGGCTCCTAGTTAAGGAAAGGCACAGGCCTGGGGCTGGGAGCCAGGTAATTCTTTTGTCAGGGGAGGAGGAATCATTACAGTAACTACTTCAATTCTTGAGGGACTGACTAGGGTAAGGGTGTAGGATAAATAAATTGCCTCTCTCTGTAGTGTTTGCTTTTTTGTTGATGTTGTTTGTTATTCTAAGAAAGTTGCAAAAGAAACAGGAATTTCCAAAGAACCTGAGAACTTGGGGAGGCAGAGTAAAACAGAATGGAGAAAAGTACTGGCCTAAGAGGAGAGGTTGTTTCTGAGCATTCCTTCTGGAGCTGACTTGGTCCAGCTGTGATGCGGTGAAGGCTGGCATGAGGCAGTGCAGCGGGGAAGAGGAGGATGAGATGGAGTGAACAGAGAGAGGAAAGAAGGAGGAAGGGAAGCAAGGAAGGAAGGCAGGCAGAGAGGAGATAGGAGGGCTGGGGTCCCCTCTGTGGACATGGGAAATTGAGATCGGGGCTGCCAATGTCATTTACCGTGGTTCCCTGTAGTTGTGTGGGTGTTCATCCTCTCCATCTCCTTGTTCTGTGTAGTCCAGACTCCAAAGTGATGGATATCTGACTGCAACAACAGGGCAGCCGCAGCCCCAGAAAGTGGAAGGGTTCCTGGGACTTTGCAGAGGCTAACATTTCCTTCACCCGGGGACAGGACATGGGAAGAGGACTGAGAATGGCTGAAAATCAAAAATCAACCTTCAGATTCACAAACTCTCCAGGCTAAATGGGACCATGACCCATTCATGGTGGTAAAATATCAAGCATTATGATGTTTTGTTTTCTTTCTAACTGAAAGGCACTGATATAGAATGGAAAGGAGCGGTGAGAGAACCTGGCATATTCAGAAAACTGTGAATAAGTCTTCATGGTGAAGCTGAAGGTCAGTGAGGGAAAATGTGGCTTGGGGCAGAGAGAGGCCAGGCTGCGGAGGGGACCACGGGTTTTGACAAAAATTGTGTATTTTACCCAATAAGTCATAGGGATCCATCGATAACTTTTAAGCGGGAGTTATATGATCAGGTTTGCATTTTAGATTAATCACTCTAGTTGTAGTATGGCAAGTGCAACAGGGGATGGCAGGTAAGGGTGGAAAAGAGGGGTTTGTCTCTATGCCATGGCACTGGACTCTGCACTGCCCTGGAGTTCTAGAATTGGGGCTTGAAATATAACCTCAGTCTGACTTAGGTGGATCTCTCAGAGATGGAACCAAAAGCCCTTCTACATTCCATGTCCAAACATCTAAGGCATGAAGATGGAATATTCTTGAAAATCAAAGCACAAATAATGATTTTTAAAAAAGGGCTTCGGAAAAATCATGTCTTGGATTTTGTCGAAAACCTCTGGATTCTGGAAGAAACTGGAAAAGAGTAAAGCAATCTATCCCTGGGAAAATCCCAACATTCCAGTCTCGGCCTTGTTGGATGGGAGCCCTTACCTCATCATGAAAGCCAAAGCAACCTAGATAAGAGGATCTCCTCTATCATTTGTACAGCTTCTCAGTTTTAACAATTTATTTTTACAATTGTATTTTATTCCATCCTCACAACTTCCTTGTGAGCTTGGTCAGCTAAATACATTCTCAAAGCCTTAGTTTCCATGTCTGTTCAAAAGTGGGATTAATATGCATCCTGCTCAAGGTCAAATGGCTAATCAGGGCGGCATCAGAAGTCTCAGACCTCCTGGTCAGGCCCATCATCTCAGCAACACCTCTGCAGCAGGGAAGGCTTGGCCATGCATGGCTGTGTCCTCACTTGCATGTGAGTCTGCACATGACAAACGGGAAGCAAAGTGCCTGGTATGGGCTGATTGTGTCCCCTCCAAAAATTACATCCAAGTCCTAAACCCTGGTACCTATTAATGTGACATTATTTGGAAATAGGCAATTTGCAGATAAAATCAAGTTAAGATAAGGGCATTTGGATGGGCTCTAATCCAATATCAGTTGAGTCCTTTTAAGGCAGAGAAACAGAGAGAATGCCGCGTGGTGATACAGACAGAGATTGGAGCAATGAAGTGGCAGACCAAGGAAGGCCAAGGACCAATGGCCACCACCAGAAGTCAGCAAGAGGCAAGAATTCCCCAGTCTTAGAGGGAACAGGGCCCTGGTGACACCTTTATTTCAGACTTATGGCCTCCAGAACTGTGAGAGAACAAACTCCTGCTATTATAAGCCACCCGGTCTGTAACTCTGGGTGGAAAATATGTTCCCAGCCTGGGGCAAATAAACATTTGAAGCTGAAATCAGTCAAAGGGAGAAATAAAGTGGAGAAACCCGTTTATTTCTTACAAGCAGTCGTCTACTCCTGCTAGCCCATGTCTCTCTAGACCCAGCTGCCAAGCCCCACTAAACCTGTCCAGTCCAGGTGCCCTATTCACTCTCCACTCCCCTTGTAATCACTTATTGATATGAAGATGGACTACTTCTCTCCACACCTTGGAAACACCTATGATTTGGTAATGGACTAAGGCCAGGTGAGAGATTCTGGAAATACTACATTTTACCCACATGGTCTATGGCACTTTGTCTCAGCAGCCCTAGGAAACCAAAGCAGTACCCTTGGTCCTAAGTACATCACTGCTGTAGCCTTCGACAATCAGACCATTGTGTAGGCAGGACTTATAAAGAATCTCCTTTGCCCACCAAAGAATGATTAAAGAGACAGTGACTCTTGGGAATAAGAGTTAGCATACCAAAACCCTGCCTGTTACCCTGTAAAATGAGAAAAGATGGTTTTATTTCATGGATCACCCTTCAGGCTGGGTGTTGAGTTTTTAATACTGATATGTGAAGAGGTTTTAATGAAGGGGACAGTTAAATGACTGTATACCATTAGGAATGTGCCCACACTGCTCTGGGTCCTAGGGATGGGGGAGGTGGGGAACACAATACACAATACAAGTTCTGGAGACCTCATTCTGGCCAGGGAAAACACTAGCTTGATTATTGATTGATTGATAGGCTTCTTGCCGTATTCTATAAAAAGAACTAAATCAGGTCAGAATGATCCGACCTCAGATGCTGATGGTCTACTCATGTTCTCATGAAAAAGGGCTACTTTTGTCTAAAAAATTGTAGCTGTTGTGGGCAAAATGAAATTACATGGTCAGGCAATTACGTAGAGATCTTGAAGCAAGGGGAGTCTTGGCCTCTGATACAGAAAGAAAAGGGGAGCTCTTGCTGCTCTGAAAATACCCAGTCTGGAAAGCTATGAATTTGACTCTTTCCTTCAAGATCCTCTAGTAATGAGAAATTTTAGGAAGACCTGGAGATGAGGCATCTTGCTGAGCACCTGTAAGGCCTCATAAGGACACAGATGAGGATGGGCTCTTTCAGGCTGAACCTGAACCCCACATTTTAGACCATTAGGAAAAGTCTTGTGCTTCCCTTTCAGTAACTGTTTAACTTGAGTATGGGGTTATTGACTTTAATTTGATGGGTTTAGTGGGAAAGAGAATAGAAATGTTATCTGTCCTTATTCCTCTGGTGGAAGTCATGCCTTCTAAGGTTTCTCTATCTTGCCAGGGTGATGAGAGGAAGGGAGAGAGGAAGGTCAAGAAAAGGACAAGAGGATCGTTGTTGAAAGAAAAGAAGTATAGAGGACAGAAAGAAAGAGTAAAGATACAGAATAATCACACTTAAGTTCTACCCAGAGAAAGCATGCATTTATGAACATGTGTGTGACACACATGTGTGCTCTGAGACAAACTGACAGAGTGAAGATTCTCCATGTTGGGACAGAACTTTCATCTGTGGGTAACCTCTTAGTGCCCTGAGTTACACAAGGCCCTAGGGACAAGGGGGCTCTGCTCCCTCAGGAAGAAAAGCCATTATCTCATTCTGTGTCAGGACCCTGGAAGCTCTCTGACGTCAGGACTGCTTGCTTGCCCCTCCTCCCAGTGGCCTCTGGCAGATGCCTGCTCCCAGACCCCCTCTGAGTCCCGTCCTTCACAAAGATGTTTTTACTGCTCTTTTCTTCCCACAATGTACCCCTCTCCCAGACCTGAGGGAATCCAAGTGCTGGGAGAGACATGATGCCCTTGTGGAAAAATGAAGTCAGCTTTGTCCCCCCAGGTACAGGAGTCCAGGGTGGCTGAGAGAGTGCGTGTGGAACAAAACGGTGGTGGGGAAGAGCAGGGCCTTTGGCCAGTCCCACGGACGACACGATGTTGGCTGGTACCCTGTGCCCACATAGGGAAGGACAGACACTCTCGTCTCTGCATTCTCTTCACTGTCTGCTGTTGGTTCAGTGTGGCTGGACCCCTGTTTTCTCCATGAGGTAGCTCAACCATGCCTGTTTCCCAAACTAAAGAAGCACTTGGTGGGGGTGGGGGAGGGGAAGGAGATCTCATTGAGAACATAGAATAAAAGTATTTGAAAATTGGAAGAAAATGGGAAATTCCTGTGGGGCAAAAGACTCAATGCTTTCCCCACAATGAAGCTTACTTCTGCAAACCTTCCTTTCTCCTATCCATGCTGCCAATAGATATCCCCCTACTCATCCATCCTGTCTTTAAAACATCCCGTGTTGTTCCTTAATACTGCCTGCTCACCCAGTCCTTTGGACTTGACTCTGAATGCATCTCCATCTTATGCTTTTTCTTAGCAGCTATAAGCCTCTGTCGCCACATTTGAAAATAAGAATAGTACATACTTCACAGGGTTGTTGTAATGATGGAATCTGAGGGTATAAGTAAAACCCTTGGCCTAACGGTTAGCATGGGGTATGTGCTCAGTAAATCAGCGCTCATGACTACTTTATTATCCCCGTTGCTCTCCTTTCCCAGCTCTCACTCCTCAGGCCAGGATTCTTGCAACACACTCCAACTGGAGTCTCTGCCCGCAATTCCTCCTCTTTCCTGCAAATGAAGCCTACACACTCCTAACCCAGTAATACTCTCCAAATGCAATTTTGACCATGTTATCCTTTTGCTCAAGAGCTTTCTTTGTCATGTATGACTTTGGTCATGTATTTGTAACAAATCTAGGAATAAAGTAAGTTGGGTTGTGTTTTTTAACTCAATGATTGAGTGAAAAAAGAAGACATACTTACAGAATAGCCATCTACAATATAATTTATACCATTGACAGTTTGAATTTCTCCCTTTTCCTCCTTATCTGTTTCTTCACCTGAAAAAAATGGAAGAAATAATCTCTAGAGTGGCATCATAATAGTGCACACATAAAGCGAATAGATACTCACTGTGTGTAGAGAAGTGAGTGAGGATGGACGAATATACAGAACAGATGATGGAGTTCAAGCAAAGCAATAGGCAAGTATCATAAACTATCACCTGGGGATACTTAGGTTAAATGCAGTAAATCATTTCCTGTCCCTATTATTGCCTCTATAGGGCTTGAAACACAGAATAGCTTTGCAGCTATCTAAAATGATGTGGTTCCAGCAATGGAGGCAAGAAAATGGATGCAGTGGCCCTTCTAGATCCCTTTCAGCATTCAATGACTTTATGATGCCAAAGGAATGATCTGTCTGCAGCAGAACATGTTTACAGCCTGCTTCCTCTCTCCTCCTCCTCTCTCCACCCACACCCAATTTTTATTACTAAGGGATAGAGGCTTCAATAGTGGGTCATGACCTGAGATGAAGCAAAACATTTATTTTGGTCTCCATTTGGGTCTGTGTCTGTTTTTAGAGGGTGTGCTAAGTCTGAGCTTCCCTCTGGTTTAGTCCCAGGGTCAGACCCTCCACTGGGGCCATGACTCACCTTGAGTTGAAAGGTCGTCTTGAAATCATGGCTGTTTGGGTATCCAGAACCTTCCCAGTGTCGTTCCAGTGTGCCCGCCCAGAGCCTGGAGGGGTGTGGGCTCTTTGCCTCCACTCTGCTTCATGTCTACATGTGACATTGTCCAGATCCCCTTGTTTCTATCTTCCTACTCCTATACAACTTTGTGTATATTTTTGTCCATGGGACAAAGCTTAATTACATGATAGTGTTTCAATTAAATACAGTAAATTCTTGCTTTCTGCAAACACTTGGTGGTAGATAGCGGAAATGGCCTGATATAGAACAATAACTTTAAATTTTTTTGTAGAAATTTGTCTATGTTAGAGAAAATAAAAAATACAAAAAGCAACAACTGTAATTCTGTTTCCAGAGATATATACTACTGGTGTTTTGAATATGTCCTTTCTGTCTATACACACATTTAAAAATAACATAAAAATGGGATCAAACACTTTTGACAGCCTGCTTTTTATTATTTATTTTCTTCCTTAACAATATGGACTAAGTAAATATTAAATTTTATAGTTATAAGCTTAAATATACAGTACCATATTCTAGGAGTACATTGTCCAATACAGTAGCCAATAGCCTACATATGGTTATCTAAAAATTAATTAATTAATTAATTAAAATTAAATCAAAATTTTAAATTTAATTATTCAGTCATACTTCAAGTGTTCAATAGCCACATGTAGTTAGTGACTACAATGAAGATATAGAATATTTCCATCATCTCAAAAGCACAACTGGATAGTACTCTTCTAGAAATAGAAAAATACGTTTTCACAAGAACCATCTTAAAAACAGAAGAGCCTAAGAGCATCTGCATGCCACATTTCCACCTAATTTACAATCGCTGATGGAGAAGAAACTACCCAATCTAATTTTATATCAGTATTTCGTTACATATTACTTTTCCTGATTACGTCCATCCTCCCACCATTGATACACTGACCCACATCTTATATTTGAAGCATGTGAAACAGAGGTTGAAAAATCACATTAAGAGATTACTGAGCCCCAGGTTACAGAAGCTGGTATGGGGTCTCTGAGGTTAAAGAAAAGAACTGCAGCCAAAGTTCTTTACTTTTTAAAAGAGAAAGGACATTTTTGCTGACTGATCAGTGCAGGGGTGAGGGAAGAGGAACTCATTAGCTGCCTCATCTCTTCAGTATTCTACTGTATTGACTGCCATACTTGGAAAGCAGCTATGGTTTATTGACCCTGGTCAAGATTAAGTCTTTGCAAATCTAGCTGCTATAGAAGGACAAATACCTGGAAGGAATCGGAAGATTAGGACTGAATTTTTTACTTTACTTTGACCCAGTCTTTCCCATCTCATTGCCACAAATTTTCCCTCTGAAAAATACAGAATCTGTATATTTATAAAATGCCCTCATGCCCATTTTTTCATTGGTTACTCAAACAGCCCTATGAGTTGATTCCCTTCTCTACCTCACCAAAAGTAGCTTTGAGGGCTGTGGGGGTATGTCTTAAATTGTGGAGAAGCAAACCATTCAGGTGGTAAACCAATTGTTTAGTCTACCCAATGCCAAAATAAAGATCAGAAAGATTTCTCAATATACCCTTCCTCATATTCCTTTACTGAATCAACCAATGGTTTGATGGAATTGACAGAACTGACTTTCCTGTCTTCAACATAGACACAACCACCACCTGGGGCCACAGTGCATTGACATATAGGACATGGTTGTGAAGCTGTCCCTGGGTGGTGAGGACAGCAGTCATCTACTGGGATGAGCAACTGACTGGGAAGCAGAACCAAGAAGCCTGCCCCGTGTGCTGTTGGATCGGGTCCCACTTCAAGCCCTGGGTCCCTATTTGGACACAGAAAGGGGGTGGCCTAGCTCTCTTGCTTTCAAACTTTACCCCTTGGATCTTCCCTCAAAGGGTGCGAGAGGAGTGAGATACTTAGACCTACTCTGCCAGAACATTCCAGTTTTATTTGTTTTTCATTTGGGCTTCCATAAATTTTCATTGAACATAAGTTCCCTGTGTATTTTTTTTTAAGTTTGAAAACAAATAGTTTAGACCATATTTGAAACCTCGTTCAGCTCTAATAATTTATGATCCACTATTTTAAATGCTGTAATTGTTGTTGCAGTGGATAATTTTTAAGTTAGCATCAATTTTAGGTCTTTCACAGTGAGCTTATGCTAGAGTCATTTGTTACTGGGGGGTTAGGTTTTAAAGGCAAAAACTGAATTCAGTTAAAATTAGCATTGAAATTACCTTAAATTACTCCTTTTTGGTAATCCCTTTATTGAGATCAATACAGATTCCATACAATTTATCCATTTAAAGTGGACAATTCAGTAGTTTGTAATGTATTCACAGTCATGAAATAATCACAATCAACTTTAGAGTATTTTCATCTCCCCAAAAAGAAACCATGTACCCATTAGCAGTCACCCCTCAGTTTCCCCCACCCACACCCCACCCCTAGGCTACCACTGATCTACTTTCTATCACCATAGCTTGACCTATTCTGGACATTTTATATAAATGGAATCATGCAATATGTGGGCTTTTGTGACTGGTTTCTGTCATTTAGCATGATTTCTTGAAGGTTCATCCATGTTGTGGTGTGTATCAGTATTTTGTCCTTTTTTACAGCTGAATAATATTCCATTGTCTGGATATACTTCATTTTGTATATATCAGTTCATGGATGCTTAAATTGTTCTTAAATCACCAAAACCTATAGATGCTCAAAAGCCAAAAATTAAGTTCTTTTGTTTTACTTTTATTTAGAGAGACATTTTACTTCTCCATTCTCCAAGGAAATGGAAGCTGGAGTCTAAATTTAAAGAGAAAAAGGAGGTAACACGATTTGTTTTATTTTTTGTCTAGAACTTAGAGTTAAATTTGTGTATGTAAATATACGGGTATATCCATGTGTATTCATGAAATTGGATTCCATTCTGTCAATGCTGTTCAACCTTTGGTGGGTATCAGAGTCACTGGCAGAGCTTATTGAAACACTGACTTCCAGGCCTCACCGTGAGAGATTTTGATTCTGGAGGTCCATGGTAGGGCTTGAGGATTTGCGTTTCTGTTGAGTGATGCAATTGTTGCTTGTCTGTGGACCACACTTTGTGTAGAATTTTCATAATCAGAGAGAATAATATAGTTGAGTGTTACCTACACTTTATCAGATAGATTCCTTTTGCACCCTAATTGTGAATACACGGAAGAAACTTCTACATTCTATTACAACCACCAGAATCACTGTTTACAGGCTACAACTAGGTACGAGGCACTGTGCTAATGGCTTTGCCCACATTCTTTCCCAAATCCTCATAGTACATCTATCATGGAAGCATTATTAATATTCCTATTGCAGATGAAGAAACTGAGACATGAAGTGGTTAAGTAACAGGTTTAAGGTAACTCAGACTTGTCTCTGGCAGAACTGGGCTTCTACACCAGGCAATTGGACTACTACATTAGAAGTAACTTTAGTTCCCAAGGGTTAATGCCTAACCACAGAACTTCTGTTTACTTTAGCAGACTTCAACTAAGGGCCTACTATGTGCTAGGTGTTGAGATTTCTACCTAGGGGAGCTAATGTAGAAAATAATTCCCGTGAAATTATCTTACTTGATAATTTATGTATTTGTTTATAATCCTCTTTATGGACATTTTGTTTTATCTTTGCAATTACATTACAGATGCCTTGAGGGCAGGGACACGACTAGTTGCCTTATCCCCTATTTTCTGCTCACAATTATACTCAGCAAAGTTTTGGGTTCATTCATTCATTTTTAAAATTTGACTTTATTTTACAGAGAAACTTTAGGCTCACAGCAAAACTGAATAGAAAGTATAGGGAATTTCCACATATCCCCTACCCCACAGACACACAGCCTCTGCTCCATCAACATCCCTCACCATAGTAGTACATTTGTTACAATTGATAACCTACATTGACGACATTATCATCCAAAGTCCATAATTTACATTACCATTTCACTCTTGATGTTGTACATTCTATAGATTTGGACAAATGTATAATGGCATGTATCTACCATTAAAGTATCATACAGAGTAGTTTCATTATCTTAAAAATCCTCTGTGCTCCACCTATTCACCCTTTTATTCCCTCCCTGGAAAACACTGACTATCAGTGTTTTAAGTCAATAATCAGTTTAATTTTATAGAATGGAGATGATAAACTGTTGTAGGGAAAATTGGGGTTCTAGATTGTTCTCAAGACTTTTAGTCAAGGTTCAGGAAAATGGGATCAGAGATGGGAAAGGTTCATAGGACCGCACTTTAAACACATTCTTAACATTTTAACACCTGCTCTCACCTGGTTTGCACAAAATAATTCCCTGCACAAAGGATATAAATGTGTATTTTTATCAACATCATTGTGATTTTTGAAGACTAATATTTGTCGAATGCATTTATGTCGCAGATATTACACTAAGGATTTTGTATATTTTTTTTCTCATTTATCCCTTATAATTAATGATAAAATCTTTACTCCACTGTTAGTTCCATTTATGATAACAGCTATACCCCTGTTTTCAATTTTGGTACTCACATGAACTTGGGAAATTAAATTCAAGTTTAGAAGACCTTAAGAGTTGACTTCATCCATCCCTCAGCCTCTAGGCAGGATGGAATCTTACTCATTACAGAACTGTGAGGAAACAAACGAACAAACCCTTTTTTAAAATTGTTAAAAAGATTATGAAGAAACTTCAGCTTCTTTCAGTTATTCATTTTGGTATATAATGATCATTATAATCAGGAGTTATTTTATTTGATGTACAGCCCACAAATCATAGAACTTCATTTGGAATGTTATCTGGAATTTCATCTTTTTCCAACAGAGATTTTAAAATAGGTTATTTACTTATCCTGAGACCCTCCTTTTATAGTACACTACCTTACTCTGACCTCCCCAGGGTATTATTCTAAATGGGAAATAGTGTGTGTGTTTGTGTGTAAGTAAGGGCATACAGTTCAGAAGAGAAATCATAACAAAAACAAAATAAAATATCTGCCCAATGTCTCTTTAAGCCAAGATTGTTATTCAGGTCTTGGGTCAGAGTATTCCTATGTATTCATTTGCCATTATTATTTATTGTACATCAATCACGAACTAAGTAGTTGAGGTAAACAAGGCCAGAGATTCTTTTCTGTGGACTGGATGGAAAACCTGGCATGTCATCCCTAAAACTTCCTGTCCTCACACAGCCCTTCACTAAATCACCCATCTCACATCCTCCTCTGTGTGACAAGCTGCTTAATTAATTACTGCTGGACATGAATAACAGTCATAAAATATAAAATGCTATAAAAGTATTGATTAGTAATTAATAAATCATTGCATTCACTAAAAAAAAAAAACTCTTTAGATCAGAAAATACTTTTTCCCAGGGGACAGATAAGTAAACCAAAGCTGATAACAGTACCATGTGCTTGTCTAAGGTTACGCACCCAGAAGATTAGGGCAGAGCATATGCATGTGTCCCATGTACCTGTGGTAGGAGAACTGGGTGCCAATACAAGGAAGCTTAGCTTTATGGCCTTGGCTTTTTTCTCTCCTCCATCCTCTCCCCTGAGGGCCATCCATCTCTATTAATCATGTAAATGGCTTCTGGGTAGTGATGTCTGTCAACAAGGACTCCTGCGACAGGTTACTCCATAACATAGACAACATTATAAGGAGAAATGATGACTGTCAACTTGAAACTGTCTCTCTGGTTTCTCCAGAAAACACCAAAAGAC
This sequence comes from Smutsia gigantea, assembly GCA_032199065.1. Classification (NCBI taxonomy): domain Eukaryota; kingdom Metazoa; phylum Chordata; class Mammalia; order Pholidota; family Manidae; genus Smutsia; species Smutsia gigantea. Next base: position 124,974 of record JAVSCE010009599.1, read on the forward strand.
TGCGGGTCCCAAGGTGCAATGTAGGATCCAAGATTTTTGAAGCAAAGAGAAAATACGCAGAAAAAGAGAAAAGGGACAGAGCCAAGACATACTATCCCACAGCCAAAAAATGAAGAACTGGTATTTTCTGCTGATACGGGCCTAGGACCGTACCTCAGGGAACTCGGTCAGGGGCTTTACTCTTCCATGGGAAGAACAACAGGGAGGGACACGCAGGACAACGTGGACATACCCCTCTCCCGTAGCCAGCATGGAAGTCCTAAGCCGGGGACTAGTGGTTGGGTTGGTCAAGCTTAAGACAGAGGCTTATCTTTACAGAGCTGGAAGCAGGGGCAGCCTTGCCCCCCATCTAGATAAAAGTTGTTTGCCTGTGTGAGGTTTCTTGGGGGTGCAGCATTATTTTTATTCCACTTTTTCTTCTCTTAACCACCCAACCCAGGGTCTCAAAATTTTTTCCCTTGAGCTTATTTTTAGAAATTTCATTCCTTATCTGCTAACCTAATGGATTTAATTTCAGCTTGAAACCTAAGGATTTAAAAGAAAAGTTCCTTTCCTTCTTTTCAATTCTTTGTTCAGATTCTTTATGACAAAAATATAATAGAGCACCATCATGGAGCCCCCATCGGGTGGATCACCATTAACATGCACCCAAGGGCACAAGGTCTCCTCTATTTTCAGATCTCCTTCACCTAGAGCTAAAAGCATGTCGCTGAACCCCTCAGCCTCCCCTCCAGGACTCCCTGCACAACTTATTTGTTAAGAGAAAGCTGATTTTCTTCATTTTTACTCAACAGACGCTTCCATACCACTTATAATGTGCTAGGAGCTATTTTGAAGTACAAGTATCAACTCAATTAATTCTTTCAGCAACCCAATGAGGTTGGTACTAGTATAATCCCCATTTTACAGATGAAGCAACTGAGTCATGGAGAGGTGACATGACTTGCTTGGCTGCGCCAGTGGTGAAATTGGGATTCTAGACGAGGCAGTCTGGGTCCATAGTCCTCCATGCTTAACCACCATTTCATGCTGAAGTATAGCCCTGCTGCTATTTACCTCAAGCACCTACCATTGAATTATTTAAGTGTTTAATTTCCTTACTCATGTGGAGGGGATTATATAATGGGATCCCTTTATTTTTTCAAGTACAGCCTCTGGTGTTTACCTCCTCCTTGTACTGAAAATTTATTTCAATACTGGCCTTATATTGAAAATAACTCGACTATGCATTTAGCTTCAGACATTTATGCTTCGAGTTACAGGGCTGCTGGGGGCTCAGAGGGCCCTGTAGAACTATTTTACGTGGTTTCAGAATGGATGTGACCAAACCTGGCACCTTCTGGACCAAAACTGCACAAGGAAAGAAGAGGAACAGCTAAGCATGTTCAGTTAAGCCACATAGTTTAGATTTTTAGAATCTGATATCATCTGTGCCACCCATGATGAGTCACTTCCAGGCAGTGCCTGCCTTCTTATGGGCTAAAGCCTGCTCTTGACAGCGAGGAATTTCAGTAGGAATGGATGTCCCTGGCTCCTTATACAGTCACAAAACCACTTCTATTGGATTCAGAGCCATGGAGCACCCGTACTGCATTCCTCCCTGCCTGTGAAGCTTCCATAGCCTCCCCAACACCCAAAGGAAGAGAGCAGAGGGAAGGAGAGGGGAGGGGAACAGAGGGGAGGGGAGGGGAGGACAGAAAGAGGGGAAGGAGGAAGGGAGGGGGAAAAGGAAACCTCTTCCATTAAGCCCAAGTCAACTAGCACCTCTGGACTGCTCTTTCCCACTCCCCTCCAATCTGTGTTCCGCATATTGTACTCTAAAACTCCCTTATGACTTCAGAATTCTGCTGCTTAAGATCCTCTGTGACTTCAGATTACCCCAAGTTCAAGTCCAAACTCCTAAGCATGGGGGTTCAGTTCTTCATAATCTGGTCTCTACTTTTCCCTATTTTGTCTCTCAGCCCTTTCCTGATTCCCATATTTTCTGTCCTCTCCTCCCCTCCCTTTCCCTCCTCTTCCCTCTCTTTCTGCCCTTCTACCCACTGCCCACTTCTCCCCTCCCTCTGCCCCCTCCCTCACCATCCACTCACATTAGACTGCTTGAATTTCTCTAAAATAAAAACCTTCCACCTTGACCCCTGATCATTGCTCATGATCTTCCCTTTGCCTGGAACTTCTTCTCCCTCCCTTAATCTGTTGACTAACTACTCCTTTATCTCTAGACCCAACCAAGCTTCCCTTCAGGAGCCTGTTTTCCTGATCCCCCTTATGCCTCATATTTAACCCTGTAATTCAACATGACACCTCATGGTATTTTAATATTCAGCCTCTATGTCTTCACTCCCAGAGGACTTCTCAACAGAAGGGATGGCATCCTTGTGAGGTTGTCTCTGCAAAACACTGTGCCTGGTACATGGAAGATGCTAGCAAATTTTAGTTGAATAGTTGGCATCAATAGTATATAGCCATGTAAGCTAGTGCCCATCCTGGGCAAGGGGTCTCAGTCTATTCTCCTCATGCTACAGAGTAGGAGTAAGATCCAGAAAGAGATCAAGTCATTTGTACAGGACATGAAGCAATTAAAATTACAGGTGGGACTGGAACCCAGACCATCAGGCCGTGAGCTTCTCAACGACAAGGAACATACCTTATTCATCCTGGGACTCCAGGCCCAGCATCATGTCTGGAAAGCAGCAGGTACCGAATGAATGAATGAATGAGTACACTGGCGCTGATTTCTTTCTCCTGCCAAGGACGACGCAGAACAGCAACTTAGCAGTGTTATGTTTAGTTTGAGCACACTGGATAACCAAACTGAACAATTAGAACCCTATGATGAGGTTGCAAATTACCTGCTGTCAAGATTTACCTGTGAAGCCAACAGTCGTCAGATGGCCTTGACATAAACTACATTTACTTCCTGCATTGATGCATTGCAATAGTTGATTTGCATCACACAGAGACGTGACCCAGATATACTGTTACCACCATTCCAGAAGAAAAAGGCTGCTGCTATTTTTAACTTTCACCTGGAAGGGGGATGATATGAAACCCTTGCTTATCCATTCTGATGTCACTGAAACCTCCAGGGAGGAAAGTTCCTCTTCATGTCCTGCTGAAATTGCTTCTACTGTGTGTTTGGAGTGTTTCTCCCTACAGGTCAGATGACAGCTGATAGGATAGGCTTCTGCCCCCGTGTCTGTCCAACATTCCTGGCTGAGCAGACAGTACAGGTAAAAGGGAGCTGGCACCTGTGTGATGCTGACACAGACAGCAGCATGTAGGTGGGGGCTGGTGAGCACGGCTACCCGAGCAGCAGCTGGTGAGCTTGCAGGAGTTGCACAGTGGGGCAGTCTTGTAGTTTTTAGTACAAACTTCAAAAAGGGACCCTGAAGGAGTCAGCATTTCAAATTTTAGCTTTCCTCTTAAGCAATTTGCTCCAAGGTCACACATCTATACCTTCTCTGGACCTTTTCTCCCATCGGTCTGACAATAATATAACTTGGGTATTTGTTGAATATGGTTCATTTAACACACTTTACATAATGCCAAGCACATAGCATGCGATAAATGTTACATGTACGCATGAGCCTCCCAGGGCTGTGAGGAGTTCTAATGGGTGAATCAACATCTGTGCTGTGACATTTTCTTTGAGGACTCACATTTGAAAACATTACTTTTTCTGTTCATATCCTCTTATTTCCTTTATTAATTCACAGCTCTTGGAACGTGCTCTGCGGATGACTGTCCATGATCTCCCACTGCCCTCAGGGCCTTCCAAAGCCAACTTCATGTCTCCCACCATAGTTTGTACCTTACCAGACTATCCCAAATATTCACCCTGAGTCTGGTGAAAATCAGTCCAGATGTTTTCTTTTGACATGATAATAGAGGGTGAAAGAAAGAGAAAGTTAATTTCATTTGGAAGATAGCAAGGGGGTGGTGGGCAACCCCCCGTCTCCTCCTGCTTCTCACTGAAGAGCCTGGATGTAGGACAGAGACCTGAGCTTGGGAGCATGGGAGGCCCACACTCAGGCAAAAGACATTCCCAAATCAATGGAGCATTTTAGCATGTATATCAGGTGAAGAAAACCTTATATAGAAATCAATTGAAAAATATCTTGGTATTCTAGTCAGTGTTAAGCAATCACATAAGCAAAGACCGAGGAGTTAAGGGCCCCCAGGGAAGAAAATCAAGTTCTAGAGATGCAGCAGGGGACGGGAGGGCCATGATGGTGACAGAGAAGGTTCCATGGTAGCAGGATCTGGAAGGAGAGATCCCTCCTGGCCTTGGCAGTGACTTCCCTCGGCCACACTGATGAAGGGTTTTCAACAGATCCTGGGTAGGGTGTTGCTGCTGAATGGCTACCCTCTCTGCAGTGCCTGCAAGTCATATCCTTGCATGTTTTGTCCTGAAATAATTGTCAACAGTTTTCATTCCATGTTAGCAACACATACTTGATGAATACTTTTGTCAACTTTTATAATGTTTGAGTAAGATAACTTCTCCAGCTTTGTTCAATCTAGGAATCCATTTAAGTAAAGATTTTCTACCCAGTACAAGAAAAATCAAGGTAAGCAACATCCTTTACTCCTTATCTTAAGAAAAAAATTTTTTCTTTCATAATCATCATCTTAGATTTTTAAGTCAGACAATTATTGATTTGCTGCTTGCCACTAACACATTAAAATAATAAAAAAAACAATGTAAGTCAGCACAGCACAGATTCTAGCTCCCCAACTAGACTGTAATGTTTTGCTAGTCAAATCCTTATAGCTTCTATCTTCTGACTGGTGGAACTAGGACTTCATCAGCTTCGTGGTGGACACAGAGGAGCTGGAGGAGGTGCTGGGAGGTGAGTGGGTCCTTCCTCTGAGGGACACTGGGGAACAGGAGTTACTCTGCAGTCTGCAGTGCTTGGTCCCGGTCCCATTCAAAGCCTAGACACAGTGACTTTGGGGGGGCACTGCAGCCTGGCCATACTCACTCAGGAGTTCGGCAGCCGTCTGGGCTTTGGGGAGTGACCAACTCAGGGGTCCCTGAGAGGGTACTTGGAGAGAGTCGCCAGCTTAGTCATACTGTCTCCCATTATTGTCCCAACACAGAACCCGTGTTGCCACAGAGGAAGAATTTGCCTGTGTCTGTAGGTCCGACTGTTTACTCTGCTGCTGGCATTGGATCCCTTCTGCCTCTTTCCAGGAATGAGGTTCAGGGTAGTGGGGGTGGCTTTGACAAGATGAAGAGGAGGTGGGGGAGGAGGCTGGCTCATTAAACTAGGGCAATATGGCAAAAATATTGGATCCATTAGTACACACATAGGGTACTTGGCCCACACATCTGTCCTAATATCAGTGTTGCCAAAGATGCTTAGTGGAGTAATTAAAACACAGGTTTGTCTAACAACTCAGACTTTTCCAAAACTCCTCCCTACTCAGAGCTCCATTTGTGCAAAATTAGTTTAGGATTGCAATTATCTCTGTGTTACAGATGACAACAGGGATTTCAGGGAAGTTAAATGACTTCTCCAAGATCATACAGTAAGTTATTAGGGACTGGAGTCTCTTAATGATACGTTTGTGTCTTTTAATGTTTTCATCTCCAGCACCTAACACAGAGCCAGACTAACAGAAGTCTCTTGAATAAATGAAGCAATGTTGGAAACCAGTCTGCTCTCCAATATTAGGGTTGCCAGATTAGGAGATAAAAACACAGGAATTCCAGCTAAATCTGAATTTTAGATAAACCAGGGGTATATTTTTTAGCACAAGTATGTCCCAAATATTTAATTTCACGAAAAACCTCTTCTCTCTCTCCCTCCTCCTCCTTCTTCCCTCCACCCAACACCTTGTATAATTTGTTCAGCTCCCCACCTTTGTTTCAGTGGGATACATTTCAGTGTCTTCTTATTTGTAATCTTTGTTGTTAACAACTGAAATTCAGTGAAAACTCCAAATGCCAATGTTTTTGGCTTTCCATTCATTGAATAATGAAAGATTTCCAATACATTTTTGAGTCAAATACAAAATTTAGAGAACATGCTTACAAAAAAGTTAAAGGTCCTTAATCTAAAGGCCCTTAGGTGGATTTACCAATTCTTTTAACAGATCAAATAGTTCTAAAGTTTGACTCCTGAGGGGCAGCAAAGGGTAAATGTGTGTTCTGCCATGCTAAATCCTTGCTTCATATTAAATATCTGCTCTGCCACAAAACTTTGTGATGGAATTTTTCTGTGTACATATTAAGACATTTCTAAAATGTGTTCCACTATGGCTGTCTTTTAACAACCTTTTTATTTTAGAAAAAGTTTAGATTTGTAGAAAAGATACAGAGATAACAGGTAATGACCTCATAGCTCCCACTCACCTCACCTGTTGCTAATGCCTTACACTCCCATGGCACATTGCCACATAAGAAACCGGCATTACTGCTACCTGAAGGCCACACTTCAATCACATTTTACTAGTTTTTCTGAAATGTCCTTCTTCTGTTCCAGCATCCCATCCAGGACATCACGTTACACTTACTTGTCATGCCTCCTGAGTCTCCTCTGATCCTTGCTAATTTCTCAGCCTTTCCTTATTTTTCATGATCTTGAGAGCTTGAGGGCATGCTGGCCAGGTATTTTGTAGACCATCCCTCAGTTTAAGTTTGTGTGATGTATTATTTCTCATGGCTCGACTGGGTTTGGGGAAAGATCACAGAACTGAGGTGCCCATCTCCTCACATCCTACCAGGTGCACCCTCGTTCAGCATGATTCATCGCCAGTGAGGCTGACCTTGAGCACTGGACTAACTTGGTATTTGCCGGGATTCTCTACTGTAAAGGTACCTTGTTCCCTTTCCACGCTCTAGTCTTTGGAAGTCAATCACTTCAGGGCGGCCCACACTCCAGGGCAGGAGTGGGTGGCATTAAACTCCTCCTGTAGGAGGGAATATCTAAATAAATTCTTTGGAATTCTGTAAGAAATATTTGGATTATTGCTGGTCACTTTCAAATGCAGTCATGTGTTTAAATATGTTTTATGCACTATTATACATGACTACAAAGGAGGCTGGAAGTCCAAAGAGGAACTCAACCAAACCCCTTCTGGCTTATTTTAATGCAGCTGTTTAAGGATGATACATTGTTAGAAGATGAAAAACCCTGAACAAATGCTAAACAGGACCAGACATGAGGACAAAAGCATAAACTGGAACTGTTCCAGGTGGACAGGAGCACGTGGTTGATTTATTTAAAAAGTCTGTCCACCATGACATAGACCTCTTGGATCCCAAGGTTTTGGTAAGACTCAGCAATTCTCTCCTTCATAGTTCTGGGAACCCTTGCTTAAGCGTCATACACTCTAGGAGAACTTCTCTCCCTACTCTCTGGCCCCGGGTACCTCGTCCAGTCATCTCCTGCCATGCTGGCCTCCTGAAAGGAGCTACCCAGGGAAGTGTCCAGGAAAATGCTACCCCATCTGACCACTCTTCTGTCCCAAACCATGTGAGTTGGGCTGGACAGCACAGAGGTTTGAAACTCTTTCCTTTGATCCTTCTCTTTTAAGGGAGAGTCTGCCGCAGCTCTTCAGCTGCTGTGCGTGTCACCACTAGGCTACTTCCTGAAGGTAAAGGGTATCTATCGCACGACCCCTGACTTCATAGGATCCTTGGTCTAAATCAGAAGCTTTCTCACCATTACAGAGAACTGAAAATGAGACTTGCTAAGTCTGATCACAGTTATGTGCATATTTCTGGGAGCAGTCCACGGTGTTGAATCTGAATGGGAACAAAACTAACCCGCCAGCTGCATTCTTACCATACTGATCCAAACCCAAACACAACCTGGGAATGGCTGCCCACTGTTGAAGAGCAGTAATGCTGAACCAGGGTGTCTTGGTTTACAGCTGGAGCTTGGTGGTTGAAAGAAATCATAGATTTTGGGTCTTGCGGTACAGGCTTTCTTGAGGCATATGAAAAGTTATGACAATCAACTGAATCTTTATGACAGACATAAATAGTAGTAAGCAATATGTATTTTTGTTCGTATCATTTCCTCTCATTTTCATCTCTAGGCTTCTTTTGGTTTTGGCCTTATGATGGCTTGCTGCTGGGCCCAGATCATGTTTCATTGAGGGTTTGCTCCGGGAATTAGGGATCGTTCCTTTGCCCCACTAGGAAAATTAAACCCTTTTTACAGGAAGCATGGGTCTAGAAAAATCTATTCTGCAAGTGTGATTGGCCGTGTCGTATGCAAAAAGCGCTGTTGTGGATGTGTGTAAGTGGACCACAGCCTACCTATGTGTGCTTTTTGTTAAGTTCCACTGTTTCTCTCAGTCTGCATTGGACACTGGAGAGGATGTGGGGCTCCTTAAACCAAGAGGCCAGCGTTGGTCACACCAGGCATGGTGCTCTGTGTGCAACTATGGAGTCACAGAGGATCAGAGGTGGACAGGAACACAGGGACCACCTGTGTTAGGGCCTCTCACTTTACTGATGCAAGATTAGCTTAGTGACAGAGAAGACTATGGAATCCAGACTTTAACCCGCTACTCCTTCCTCTCAGCCTTAGACCATGAGGTGGTACTCTCCCTGTCCTCCTTTGGATCCAGACTGACTTTAAAAAGATTAAGGGAAAAAATAATGGCAGCAATTCTTGTTATAATAATAGCAATAAAACTTGAGTGACAGAGAATTTGAGAATGAAGAAATGACTGATAGTTTTGATAAAGAATAAACCTCTTGCATGTAAAATATAATTCCCTGATGACAAATGGATTTAGGCTGGAATTTAGCCCCTGAAGGCCAGTTGTGAGGCTACCCCATCTATGAAACCACCCATCAGCTCCCTAAGCACCCTCCATGGAGAGAATTTGGGATAGGCTTGCTTTAGTCTCCTTAACTTCCTGCAGGGTCCAGGGTGGGATATACTGGGAGTATCAGGAAAAGGAGGCTCGTGGTAAAAGGAGTGGGTTGAAAACTCAGAAGACCCTGCACAAAGGTGTTCTCTCTGTGTTCCCTGAAAAATTTGGATTTCCTATACAAGAACATGCATCGCTGTAACCTTCAAAAGTAAGCACCATATTTCATTTCTCTATGTAAAAAAATGTCATGATCACAGTATTCCAGAGGGTAGATAAATTTACAGGCCAATAAAGGTAGATATTGCCAGTGAGTGAGCACTCAAAATCCCCCCTTTCCCCTTCCTGGAGGGCACAAGGAACTCTACATCTCTTCTTTTAGCTAAAAGTAAAGGTTGAGGCATGAACCTATGCTTCTTTAAAGTTCACTTCAGATTTGAGTACTCAGCGAAGACAGTCTGTGTCCGTGAAAAGTATCCAACATATACCGACCAAAGGCATGGGACTCATGTCTAATTCTATCCCTCCTGAATATACTTCCTGATTCTTGAATTGTCATCCCTAACTGCAAGGGATCTCCTCATCCTGATTAGGAATTTCCAAATAAGGCACCATGATATTTCTTTTGCTGACCCCAGATATTAAACATGGGTTTGGTTGAAAGAGCACCCTGGGCTTGACCCCAAAGGGGAAGGCCAAGCAGTGTCTGTGATTCTGAGGGCCAGCTCGGGGTGAGGGGCCACCAGTGGCCTGACCAGTGTAGGCAGGTTGCAAGGGGCAAAGGAGGAATGGTACTGAATATTCTTTGTGTTATTTGACGCCCTCTGTCCATGGTATAGCATGACCTTTCTGTGATAGCCAAGTACCTATGCTCTAGTGACCAGACATGGTCCCAAATGGAAGATTTTCACTGGCTGAAACCCTGGTTTCATTAGTTCCAACCTCAGTCCATGGGCTTACGTGTGGGGATATATTGCATCTCTATTTCCAATAAACTAAATTAGCTCCAATTTCTATTCTGAGATATGAAGAATTCAGTCTTTGTTTTCACTCTTAACCCCCACTCGAGGACAGGATTGGGTTTTCAGGATATCACAAAGGACCAGCTTCATGAAGAGGCACCCATGGGCCCAGGTGGGCTATCCACTCTGTCATGGTAGGGATGTCCACTGCTGTGCCCTGGGCCACCTTCAGCTCCTCCCCTGTCATGTTTATGCTGCACTTGCAGCCATAGGGACTTCTGTGAGGCTGTGGATGTCAGACTGAGGACATGTCCCTCAGTGCAACCCTTGGCTTTTCCTCCAGTATCTTCCCACCCTTTTGCGCACCACCAGGAGCTGCCCCAGACCTCACTCTTATCCCACAATCCTGCCTAGAGAATCTCACTGCAGGCAAGTCAGTTCCTTCCTCTCCCTCCACGTTTCTCTCCATGGCCTTTTACCCTCTGTCCTCAAACCCTAGTCTTCAATGGGTCTCTCTTGCTTCTGTAAATAACAGAGTGGAAATCCTGCTAGATAATTCTCCCAAAGCAGCAAACATAAACCTACTCTGTATGTGAGAGGATAAACAAGAAATCACGGGGAAAAAAATTAGAAACCAAAAACTGCCCCAAGGCACTACCTCGAATGATCAGGTTTTAGGACACAGCATGGTCTCTTCCATTCCCGTCCCTTCCTTCCTTCTTTTCTTTCTGTTTTCCTGAGATCTCACTGGCCACTGAAAGCAGGCCACCACGAATAGTTCTGACAGTGCAGCTGCTCAGGATTTGATGGTACGGCTCTGGGTGCTGAGCTGGGTACTTCCTTCAGTTGGACTGATCTGACCAGCGACCCTCTGGCTAGTTCAGCGGCTGAATCTTTGCCGCCCCCCCCCCCACTGTTTGTTTCTTTATTTGATCATGAACACTTTCAGATGGCCCACTCTCTCCAGGCCACAGCCATCCTGCCCACTTCCTTCACTAACATGCCTTGGCTAGCTCATGAAGGCATTTGAGTGGACCCCTCTGACATGGCAAGGACTGTCAGGGGGGCAATGAACTCCCTGCTTTCGGACCCCCATCTGCCTGGGACCTCGTGGAGGCTATTCCCAGCTGGATTGAGAGTGCTCAAAGTGGATTGAGAGGGCTCAAAATACCCCAGTGTCTAAACTTTTAATAGTCATTCAGGGACTGCCTGAGGTCAAACCCTGGTTCCACCACTCACTAACTGTGTGACCTTGAGCAAGTTAACCGAATCTCGCTAATCATCCCTACCTTACAGGGCTGCTGGGGGAATTAGATGACATATTACATGTGAAGCGTGTAGACCAGTGCCTGGTATATACAAAACTCTCAGTGAAGTTATCTATATCTACCTTTGCCTTTTCCTTCCTAATTTGCTGAGAGGGAACTGGCCCATCAGCAGTACAGATTTTATGGAGTGATTTCAGGGTTCGTAAAACAGAGTGACCTGAATACCTTCCTGATGATGGACATGCCCATAGAGCTTTCCTCCCAGCTTAGCACCGGATCTTTCCTGACCTTATTCACCCACAGGATTCCACAGGGAGCAGCCTGCCACCGCGAACGTCTTTTCTGAGAGATTTCCCAGGGAGCAGCAGAGAGACGAGTTGTATTAGTTTCCTAGGGCTGCCATAAACTGCATGGCTTACAAACAACTTCAGTATTCCTTCACAGTTCTGAAGGCTTGAAATTCCAAATCAAAGCGTTGGCAGGGCCACGCTCTCTCTGGATTTTCTAGGGGAGGCTCCTTCCTTGCTTTTGCCAGCTTCTGATGGTTGTTGGCAATCCCTGACGCTCCTTGGCTCCAACGTGTTAGTTATTCTTCATCTTTGACTCTTCTGTTTGTGGACAGTAACGAAAATTTGAATTTTGAATATTGGTTTAGATTAGGATAATTTAGTGCATTATCCCAATTCTAATGTGCATTTGCCCATTAGGAAGTGGGCAAGAAAAAATTGTAGGGTTTCTGTTCTATAGAACTGATGGTGCAACTGGAAGAGGGTGGACGCAAAACTGCTCTGCTGCCGTGGGGCGGCCGCCTTACCCGGCATGGTGGCTTCTCCCAGCTTATTTTTCAGTCTGATTCAGTCCTTGGCTCGCTGCATGATACTGCCTGACTACCAAGATTTGGCCCACAATTTCCTCTCTTTGTATCCCTGTATTTTCTCCCTCTTTCCTTCCCTGGTTGAGTATTCATCTTATTCTAGCCACCCAGAGTTGCAGGCCATGGCAAGCTCGCTTTAATCTACCAAGGGTGTGGGTATTCCCTGGGAGCAGTACTGGCCAAGTGTCCAAAACCTGAGGGGAAAAAGTATGAGCTAACTTGCATTATTCAACTGGCAAAGTGAGAATAGCTGCTAATTCACCCTAAGTTGTCCATTTAGGGGTTCTGAGGGGCAGCTCTCAACCAAGGGGATGCAGGAAATCTGGCCAAGAGAAAAGGCTGTCAGCTATAGGGGTTGAGGGTGGTAGGAGAAATCCTGCATTGATTCTGGTCAAGTGACTCTTTCCTCCTACCCCAAGATTCAGTTTTCTATCCCTTTATGCAGCTGGACATTAAGCTGGACATTTGGAGTGCCAGTCTGCTAGACTTCCTTCCTCTTTATCCTCTGTTGTTGTTTTTTTCCCCTTCTTCCTAATTTGGTTCGTCTTTTCATAATGCCTGTTTTGTAAACAGTAAGAATCATCTGGCTTCACCTACCTATATGAGCACTGTGTATGTGCGTGTTTCCCCTTAGCTCTATCTTTCCTCACTAATACTCCACCTGTGTGAGATGCTCTCCTCTTTGAAAGTCTCTTAGTGTTGGGTGTGCTGGTCATGGGCAGTGTCTCACCGGAGTACAAATGTGTGCACCTGCGCATATTCAGGTGCTTATGCATGCAGACAACTGTCATCCCCAGTAAGTGGTCTTCACTGGATTTTGCTCTCATATTTGAATGAACAGAATTATAATCCCATGCCTTCATTCCTACTTCTTGGCTGGAAAGTAACTGATGCCTATTCCAGTGGGATTCACTGTGCTCATTAGAGAAGAGGCAGGCAGAGGGGGTTTTAAAGGCCCTCACCTCAACTCCATGAGCAATTTCCGGTCTTATTAACCTTGTAGCTGTAGGTTGGCTGCCTTTCTCGAATTGCATAAAACACTGTATTAATAATTTATCTTGTATTATAGCCAATTTCGAGGCCTCCTTGAGCAAATTAAGAATGAAGCTATGCTTGGTGGAGTCTGTATATAAACATTTGAATTAAAATTTTAAATTAGAAATAAAATAAAATTATATATTTATGATAAAATTTTAAACTGGGATGATTATAAGCAGTGTTTGTATGCTAGAGTGGAAAAAGGAATTTTATCATAGGTCCACAATGCCCTCTCTCATTTGTTTTAGTAAGAACAGATATTGTAAGCTTGTTTAATTTTTCAGACACTAGAAGGGTACCTACATCCTATCCCAGAATTCCTACCTCCTAAGCCAATGAAGTATGACAATGCTGATGCTTTCAACTGATATTAAAAAAATCTGCTCAGTAATACGACTTGGATATATCTATAAATGATGTCTTTCCCCAGTATTCATTTACCTAATATCTGATATCAGAGAAGTTCCTTTTTTGGGCATGAAATGTAGAACTTTGTGTCCAAGCAGTTTCTCACAGGAGGCGAAGCTATTGCAGAAGGGAGAGGAACATGCCTTCTGTCTCCATCTGATGCCCGAGAAAAGATCATGATGGGAGGTGGCTAGAGAGGCTCTTAACCTGGCCCAGGTCTACTGCTACTTTAGACAGAATGAAGTCGATCAGAGTTGGATCAGTATACTGCAGGGGACAGTTCTTGTGTGTGAGTTTTGTGCTCCAGGTCTTGGGGTGTGGGTCAGGGTTGTGGGAGCCATGGAGTGTATCCTGTGAGGGAAACGGACATTCCTACAGAATGACTTACCAGTTTTGCTTTACTTGCACTACTAGTTCCTTGGGAAAACACTTCCTTCAGCCTATTTAGGGAAAATCAAATTCTTCAAGGAGCGTTAAGCATTCAGGAACCAGAACCAGGGCAGCCAAAATGAAGACAGGCCAGGCCATAATCGTTTGGCAAGTAATCTCAGGAGCTGAAGTCTTGTTTTGCCATATCCTCAGGCTCTATTGCAGAAAAAAAGTATCTCAGTCCTACACTGAAACAAAAATAGGCCACGATTTGTTTAACACAAAATGTCTTGAGTCTGTATCAGAACACAAACCCAAGTTTGTTTTCAGCATGCTTTCCATGTGTATAGCAGGACTTCAAACAGGGTACGGCTTTGACAGAGGCCCCTCTTTTGTTCAACAGTACCTACCTCCCTGCTAGGGGGTGTTTCTTGGGGAAAGAGAATTGGTTAGCGAGGCCTCATTCTACACAGCACCCTCTGGAAATGTCTGATAATCCCAGCAGGACGAATGGCATGAAAATGTTAACACACCTATATTTTACGAGAGATATGCATCTTCCACTATCTATAATTTCAGTCTAGATACATGTCATATCCTGTTAGCGGAGATTTATGGATGTGTTTTATATCCCATGAAACCAGGGAAAGCCATTCCATCTATCCCCCGCCTTCAAGCGAGTGGGTGAATGAGTGAGACAGAGAGAAAGGGATGGGTGGGGGCAGCGGAGAGACAGACACAGGGAGGTCAGCGGTATGCCAGCTGCACCGATACTGAAATATGTGAGCAGGAGTTATCACCAAACATCTCTGCAGATAACTGAGTCAGCTGCCAGTGCAGAAGGGAGCTGCTTGCATCCACTTGGTTCTCCTCCACAGCATCCAACAAAATGTGTTGTATGTTATTTAAACAGCTGCTCAATAACTGTTGAACGTTGAAGGAAATCCCCAAGGAATGAAAGTGGCTGTGTCGTGGGTTGGTGGAGAGGTGCTGGGGGAAGCGTCTTGGTGAGGAGGCAGGCGACTTAGAGGAAGAGGAGCATATTGTAGCTCCTCCTTCCCCTTCCACCCCTGCACAATGCTTGCAGGTTCAAATTTTTTCAGCAACAAGCCCTTCTCCTTTCCTCCAAACTGCCACCGGGGATGCATTCTCTGTTGCTCCCATTTCCACAGTAGGAGCTCTTAGGATAGGATAGAAAACCCAGTGAAGGACCCTTGGAAAGGTGGATGGAACCACCGGATACTTCATGGATTGAGAGGCTTTTCCCCCATTTTCATTTCATGGTTAGGGTTCTTCCACCACGTATACCCCATAGGGAGCTTGCCACCATGCAGGGGGTGGGACGGACAGAAGTGGGGGAACAGAAGGGGGCTCTGATATAATGAACAGCCCCCCAAAAGCATTTAAAGTGAGGAATATAAAATTAGATAACTCTCCCCAAACTGCGCAGTTGAGGCAGGATTCATATCCAGGCAGTCTGACTCCAGAGCTCACGACTTACTTGCTAAACTATTACGTTTTAATTAAGTATATAAAATCCAGTAAGAGAGTTATTGTAATGATTAGAGAAAACAGAGGTGGAAAAGAACAGTTGTGGTGAGAGAAGGAACTACAGAATAGGTGATGTCTCTGAATTTTGAAGAATGAATAGTGGTTTTAAGGGAAGAAACAAGGAGGAGAGCTATGGCATTTGCCCTGAAAGTGGTAGCTTACAAACACCCAGAGACTGTGTGGTGGAAGAACCCCTGGACAGCTGCATAAGGAACATGTGCACACAACCTGTGAAAGAGGACAGGAGGTGAGAGCTGGGATGGTTGGGGAGGGAAGGGGAATGATAGGAGCAGAGAGAGAATGCCTGTGCATGAATAAGTGGTTGGGAGTTGGGCTTAGGCAATGTGAACTCGGTTGAAAAGCTTTAAGTAGGGGAGTGAATGATTAGATTTGCCTTTAAAATTTGCTTAATAAAGTGGAGATGCAAGGATCTGGTATTCAGAGTCTGTACTGATGCAGGCCAGGGCAAAGCGACCTTGAGGGAGTTAGGGAAACCAAATAACAGGGATTTCTCACTTTCTAGTTAGTTCTTCCTGAATTATCCAGTTTTATGCCTTAAGTGTTCTCTTCACTAAATCACTATAGACACAACATGTGGGGTGACCTCTAGACATTGCAAGAGTGTAAGAACTCATCACAGAGGACTCATTTAAAGGCTTTCTACTTTCGTCTTTAATAACAGTTAATGCCCATGGTAACGGGGGCAAACTCTACGTCTTGCAACACTGGGTGATCAACAACTAGCTGCGCCTGTCTTTGAATCCTCGGCTCTTGGACTCAATTCTCTCCAACAGAGACAGATCTAAGAAATGGGAATGTTGTCAGTGGGAAAAGGACATGGACCAGCCTGGGGACAGGAGAAGTGACCCTTTCCCTATGGCACACCTGCTGTGCGGGAGGCACTGAGCTTCAGAGCCGCAAAGTACCACCTCTTGCATTTGTCTCATCAAGGTTTTATCATTTGCAGAGAGCATTCACATGCATGATCTCATCTGAGTTAGGTGGAAGCTGCCATTCACACCTCTGTCACCAGGACCAAAATACCTTGTGATTTTACTCAGCAGCTGGCTGAGTGCAGCAGCACAGATAGCTGGAAGAGTGGGGACAGGGAGGGGGCCCTGGAGCGGTCTCTGTATTCTGGGGGAGGCGGGACAACTGTTGGTGAGTGGGGAAAAAAGATGAGCAGAGCCGGGGAAACTGTCAGATGGAACACTCGTGGGGCCTCGTACCCCACTCATTTGGGGCACCTCCTCAAGCCACGTCTGGCCGACAGGAAGGGGAGGGGAGTGTTCTCCAGATCCAGAGCTCCCTTAGTGAAAAAGGTGATTCTGCTTCCATAAGGAGTTTTGATGCTTAACAAATTCACAGTATTTTTTTTTTAGCCTGATCTGACTTTCCCTTCTGTTATCCTTCTAGTTGATTTTCTCAAGTTAACATCCTTCGGGGGGGTGGGGTGGGGGGTAAAAAAAAGCTGAATTATTAAGTTCTCCAAATCCTTTTTCTAGGTAAATATTCATATCTGATATCTTGGGGTGAAATGCTACAAACTAGGTACCAGCGATGAAAGTGAAGGACAAAAAGAGAGACTAGAATATGAGCCCCTTAAAGGTGGAGAGGGTCCATCATCAACTTGGTATTCTTTATAGATGTCCAGTATTCAGCACAGTTTTGTTTAATGCATACATGTTATCTGCAAATGAACGAAAGAAGAGGAAGAGAGAGAGAGTAAAGTGGATCAGGGGCTAGAGAATCTTATATATTTAAGCTCATAATGCTTTTTCCATAAATCCTCACTGTTTAAATGTATTACTCCATTCATCACCCCAGGTCTAGATTCTCCAGATTCAATCTGCACAATGGGGGAAAACCAGAAAACCATAAAATCCACATAACACAGCCCTGCTTTTGAATATCCCAAACCAGGACTAGGAATCCACAGAGATGTACCCTATGCACACAGTCTTTCGCCTTGTAGTCTCCCATATACCCTCCTGGTGTGGGAGATGTACCACCATCCCGAACCTTCTCATATCTCTCAGTGAAGAGGAATCAGGACCAGTTTGTCCCCACTGACTTGAGGTAGAATCAAAATGAAAGGTTCTTCTCAAGGCAGGTCAGGACAGGACTGAGGGAACATGGGGCACGTCTTTGGGGAAATGACTCCCTACATGGGTAAATGTGGTTCCACAAGATCATGGTGACTTCTTCCATCTCTAAATTCTGGTTTAGAATTCAGGGAGCACTGCCCTCCAAAGACATCTCTAAGAACTCATATATTTTGCAAAGGACCCTCAAAGTCAGAAGCAAATTACTTCGAATTTCTTTGCTGGTGGGATGTCTTCTTACCTTTTAGGTTAGATTTGGTATTGGGGGGAAAAAGTCATTCAGAACCAAAGTTGTTGAATGCCATCAATGACTGAACTGTG
Source organism: Smutsia gigantea (assembly GCA_032199065.1). Classification (NCBI taxonomy): domain Eukaryota; kingdom Metazoa; phylum Chordata; class Mammalia; order Pholidota; family Manidae; genus Smutsia; species Smutsia gigantea. Next base: position 142,711 of record JAVSCE010009599.1, read on the forward strand.
AGTGGCACTTCTGAACAAAAACAGTGTGTATATATGTGATGTATGTGTGTGCATGCTACACACTTATTTCATACTCTAGTGAAAGATTTAGAAAGATGCCAAAAGTGGATTCCACCAAGGCACCATGGAAAAAAGGTATGTGTAGAACTTCTCATGTAAGATTAAAGGGTGACACTTATTTGGAAAAATATATTACTAAAAGTAAAATTAGTCTCATGAGCCAGGCATAAGCACAAAGGCACAGTGGTAACACTAGTATCAATTATTTTACACATTAATACTGTGCATGTATGGATCTAGTAGCTTTCAGAAATTGACAGCCATGCTTGTCTTGAATATGATCTAGTCACTCTTTATCCTTTGCTATCATCATGACTGCCAGAATAAGCCTACCATCACTGAGTCTTTCCCTTCTGTGTGTTTATATACATATTTTGTACATATGAATATATAGATTAAGAAAACTCTACAGAAGAGCTACATAGACAAGATACACCAAACATAATTTCTTCAAGAGCCTCTTTTCTCTGCCCTCTCCACATCTCATTTTCTCTTCTCTGACGAGTGCCAGAAGAGGTTCTGTTATTATTATATTAAATAATAATTTCTGACTTTCAGATCTTGCTTTATGACCATCTTGGATACAGGACTGTGCTTGCTCTGGGAAAATGGATCACAGATTGCTAAACTAGCTCTTCACTATGCCGTGGTTAAGAGCTGTTTGTTTTTCAAATACCTTAATTGTATGGTCTACCAGAAAAGAGCAGCGCTGGAAATTATACCTCTGGACTAAATGCAACCAGATGGACGAAAACAACAAGACGTTTGAAAAAGATAAATGCCCCACAATTCCCCTGTGGTTGGTTTTATCGCCAGTTAATTTTATAATGGCTTCTTCTGGAGCAGGAGAATATTCCCCAGGGCTAGGAGTGGTCCCTCAGCAAAACCCAGCCGACTTCGGAGGGCAGGGTCCTTTTTGCCGCCTGCTTGGGTAGAATTGGAGTAAATGTTTTCATTTAGGGGCTGGGGTAATGAGTGGAGCTGATGGGAGGGTGGAATTCTAAGCCCAAGAGTAGCAACACATCCCACTTTATGTTTCTTACTGGTTTTCATTTTGTAGTTCTTATGGGATATAAAGCAAGTTCTCATTTGGAACTGTGACTAGAGCTGAGGATGTGGGATGCATGGAATCAAATTATCTGCTTGGTTGTCTGCTGGTTTAGGTTCTGGAAGCCAGAATTGCTATTGGAAGACTATGTGATGTTGGGCGAAGGTCACGTGAACTCATTAATGGACTCAGGGTGAGGCTGACGTCTGGATCTCTTCTCAGGACCCTAGTGTCAAGGCTGAAAACCAGCCCCTGTGGGTATGCCTTATGATCCAGGCAACCAGGCCGCTGCACTGTTTTCAGGCCATCAAATAATTATACATCCATTTCTTGTAGTGTATAATAAACATATTGAATTCATGATCATAAAGTGATGGGAGATGTGGGGAGAAAATCCAGAAAGAAATGTAGGTTGAAGAACTTGCTGACCCTTTTCTCATGAAACAGCTGTGAAATTCTGGGATCGGTAGAAGATCTCATCATCTTGGAAGAGTTCTCCCTCTCCCACCCCGACTCCAGCTCTGCCGCCACTGTCACCAACAGAAATCCTTGGAAACAGAGAATAAAAGGAATTTAAGGTGTGCTAAGTATCCATATTATAAGAGAGAAAATAGATGAATTGAAAGAGTGAGGCCTGGGATCTTCTGAGGCTTGAGCAGGCTGGTAAGAGTTAAAATAAGATGCTCAAGTAATTAACATGTCTTTTTCTTTGTTCTAGAAGAGTTTCAGCTATAGCTTTTCGTCTTTATCCTGTGTGATTTAATAGCCACAAGTCTCCAGTGATTACTCCATGTAAACTCCTCTTCATTTCCTCCATAAGATCTTTTCCTTTCCCTGAAATCTTCCTTGAAATCCTTGCTCGTGAGTTCCTTCACCAGAAAACATCAAAATATGTACTTTACATATCTTTAGTTTACTGTATATCAATTAAGTATTAATAAAGCCATTAAAAAAATAAACCTTTCTTATTAATCTTTTATTGGGTTGCAGCTTTTTTTAAAAAAGTTAACTTATGATTATGTAAAATTTACCTACAACAAAATATGCAGCTCTTCACTAAAATTTAATTTTTGGTAAATGTATACATCCATACAGTTACCATTCTAATCAATATTCAGAACATTTCAATCACCTTAAAATTTCTCTTATGCCCCTTCCAATGAAACCCCATACCCCATAAGAAAACACTTCTGATTTTCCTCATCACATATATTAATTTTGCCTGTTCTTAAACTTCAGAAAAGATTATTGTTAACTATAGAGTATTTACTGTTTTCAGCCTGTTCTCTCTCACTCAACTTGTTTTAAAACTTATTCATGTTGCTATAGCTATTTTTTATTGCTGCATAGAATACCATTGCATGAATATCCTGCAGTGTGCTATTTCATTATTTTGGACATTTTTATCATCCAAAGAAGAACCCCTTTACCTGTTATCAGTCACTCCTTATTCCTCCCTAGCCCAGTTCCTGACAACCAAACTACTTCTATATTCTATGTATTTGCCTTTTCTGTATATTTCATATAAATGGAATACTACAATATGTGGCCTTTCATGTTTTGTTTCTTTTACTTAGCATAATCTTTTCAAGATTCATCTGCTCTGAAACATTTACAAAACATGTAAAACATTTCATTCATTTAATGGTTGAATAATATTCCACTGGGTGGGTATACCACCTTTTGTTTATCCAGTTAGGAGTTGATGAACATTTGAGTTGTTTCCACTTTTTGGCTATTATGAAGTATGCTGCAATGAATATTCATGTACAAGTTTTTGTGTGAATCTATTTTTTCAGTTCTCCTGGGTGTATACCTAACAGTAGAATTGCTGGGTCATATGCTAACTTTATGTTTACCTTTTTGAGGAATGTCAGACTGTTCTCCAACATAGCTATATTATTTTACATTCCTACCAGCAATGTATGAGAGCTCCAAAATTTTGGTTATAGCCCACCTAATGAGTGTGAAGTTGTATTTCATTATGGCTTTGATTTGCATTTCCCTACATTAAGCATCCTTTCATGTTCTTATTTGTCATATATGTATCTTCTTTGGAGACATGTCTTATTCCTTTACCCATTTCTAATTGAGTTATTTGTCCTTTTATTGTTGAGTTGTAAGAGTTTGGTATATATTCTGAATATTAGACCCTTATCAGATACATGATTTGCAAAAATTTATCAGAATTTTTGAATTGTACTTTTCCTTTCTTGACAGTGTCCTTTGGCACACACAAGTTTTAAATTTTCAAGAAGTCCAATTTATTTTATTTTTACTTTTGTTGCCTGTGCTGTTGTTGTTAAATCTAAGAAACTGGTGCCTGATCCAAGGTTAAGAAGATTTACTCTTGTTTTGTTCTAAGGGTTAAAAAAAAAACCATTCAGCTCTTACATTTAAGTTTTTGATCCATTTTAATTTTTTGATATGTTGTGAGGAAGAGATATAACTTTATTCTTTTACATATGGATGTCCAGTTGTCCCAATATTATCTGTTGAAAAGACTATTCTTTTCCCCACTGGATTATTTTGGCACACTTGTTGAAAATCAGTTGGCCATAAATTAATGGCTTTATTTCTGGACTTCCAATTTTCTTTCACGATTTATATATATATCCTTATACCTGTACCACACAATCTTAATTACTGTAGCTATGTAGTAATTTTTAAAATTGGGAAATGGGAATCCACCAACTTTATTCTTTTTCAAGATTGTTTTGGTTATTCTGGGTCTCTTGTACTTCCATATGAAATCCAAGATCAGCTTGTCAGTTTCAACAAAGACAGCTGGCGTTTTGAGAGGGCTTGAAATGGACCTGTGATCAATCTGGGGACTATTGCCATCTTAACAATGTTAAATCTTCTAATCCATGTGCACAAATATCTTTTCATTAATTTAGACCTTCTTTCATCTGTCAGTGATATTTTGTAGTTTTCAAGTCTCACATTTATTTCATGAAGTTTATTCCTAAAAATCTTATTTTTTAATGCTATCATGAGCAGAATCGTTTTCTTTATTTTATTTTCAGATTGTTTATGGCTAGTGTATAGCAATACAATTGACTTTGTATATTGATTTTATATCCTGCAACCTTTGAGAATTTATTATTTGAATCATTTTTTTGTGTGTGGATTTCATAGGATTTTCTGTTACCAAAATCATGTAATCTGCAAATGATACACATTTTTACTACTTCCTTTCCAGTCTGGATGTCTTTTAATTCTTTTTATTGATTAATTTCCCAGGATAGAACTCCCAGTACAATGCTGCACATTACTTTCTCTTGTGTTGTTCCTGATCTGAGAAGGAAAGCTTTCATATTTAACAATTAGTAAGGGGTAACATTTGGGTTCTTATAGATGCTCTTTATCAGACTAAGTCCCCTTTTACCCCTAGTTTATTAAGTGGAAGGTGGTAGATTTTGTCAAATGGTTTTTCTTATGTTGAACCAAGTTTGAACTCTTGGGATAAATCCTGTTTTGTCATGGTGTATAATCCTTTTCATATGTTTCTGAATTAAGTTTGCTAGAATTTTGCTGAGTATTCTTTGCATCTATGTTAATAAGAGATACTGGTCTGTGTGCTTTTTCCTTTGTAATGCCTTGTTTTGGTATCGGGTTAACACTGACCTCATAGAATATGTTGAGAAGAATTCTATCCTATTCTATTTTTTGGAAGAGTTTGTGAAAGATAAGTGTTAATCCTTTAACTATTCAGTAAAATTCACCAGTGAAGCAACCTTGTCCTGGATTTTATTTTGGGAAGTTTTTTTGATTGCTAATTATTTCTCTTTACTTGTTAATCTAGTCAGATTTTCTGTTTCTTCTTGAGTAAGTTTGGCAGCTTTTGTGTTTCTCAGAATTTGTCCATTTCATGAAAATTATCTAGTTTGTTGGTATGAAATTTTTCATCTTACTCCTCTCTGTTTTTATTTCTGCAAGGTTGATAGTAACATTATCTCTTTCATTCCTGATTTTATTAATTTGAGTCTTCTCTCTTTTTTCTTGAACAGTCTAGCTATTGCTTTACTGATTTCATTGATCTTTTCAAAGAATTAACTTTTGTTTTTGTTAATTTTCTCTCTTGCTTCTATCCTTTACTTCATTTATTTCCACTCAAATATTTATTATTTCCTTCCCACTTCTTGTTTTCAGTTTAGTTTACTTTTTCTAATTTCATATAGTTGAAAATTAGGTTATTGATTTAGTATTTTAAAATGTAAATGTATACACCTGTAAATTTCCCTCTGAGCATTGTGGTCTGTGTCCCATAAGTTTTTGTACATTGTATTTCACTTTTCCTCAGCTCAAAATATTTTCTAATTTTCCTTGTGATTTCTTCTTTGACCCATTGGTTATTTAGGGTGTGTTGTTTAATTTCTACACATCTGTGAATCTTCCAAATTTCCTTTTGTTATTGATTTCTCTAATTTCATTCCATTATGGTTGGATAACATACTTGCATGATTTCCTATTAAATTTACTGAGTCTTATTTGATGGTCTAACACACTGTTAGAGAATGCTCTATACATTCTGCTGTTGCTGGATGGGGTATTCTATAGATATGCTAGTTCTCACTAGTTTATACTGCTTTTCAAGTCTTCAATTTCCTTGTTGATCTCTTATCTATACTTTCCTCTGTCAGTTAAGCAGAGTATTGAAATTTCCAATTATTATTTTTGAATTATGTACTTCTCTCTTCAATTCTGTCAGTTTTTTGCTTTTTTGTTGCTAGGTGCATATGTACTTAGAATTGTATCTTCTTGATGGATTGACCATCTTCACATTATAAACTGTCAATTCTGTTTCTAGTAACAACTTCTATCTTAAAGTCTATTTTGTCTGATATTAGGATAGCCATTTAAACTCTTTTAGGTACTCTTGGCATGTTATGTCTTTTTCCATTCTCTTATTGTCAACCTGTTTGTGGTTTTGAATCTAAAGTGTGTATCTTCTTGATGGTGTATAGTTCAATCATATATCTGTTAAATCCATTTGGCAGATCTCTGTCTTTTAATTGGACTTTAATCCATTTACCCTTAACATAATTAACAGTAAGGTAGGATTTGCCTCTGCCATTTTGTTATTTGTTTTCTATGCCTTATGCCATTTTTTTCCTTTATTCCTCCATCATTTTCTTTTGGGTTAAATAGTTATTTTCTAGTGTACCAGTTTAATTTCTTTGTCACTTATTTTATAATATATTTTTGAGTTTTTTCTTAATGGTTGCCCTGGAGATTCCAGTTAACATCTTAATTTATAATGACATAGTCAGGTTAATGCCAACTTAATTTCAGTGATACTTCAAAAAATGTTGCTAAATAGCTTCATTCCCTTTCCCTCCTTTAGGCTATTATTGTCACATAAGTTATATCTTTATACATTGTGTGCACATTAACATAGATTATAATTATTGCTTTATGCAGTTTTCTTTTATCAGATAGGAAAACAAAAGAATTACAAAAATACATTTCTACTGCCTTTTATATTTATCTATGTAGTTACTATTACATGTGCTTTTTATTTCTTAATGTGCATTTGAGTTACTTTATAGTGACCTTTCCTTTCATCCTGAAAGACTCTTTTTAACATATCTTGTACTGCAAAACTCCTTGCAAATAATTCTCTCAGTTTTTATTTACCTTGTATCAATTTCACATTCATTTTTTGCATGACACTTTTACTGAATATCAAATTCTTGGTTGGCAGAGTTTTTTTTCAATACTTCAAATAAGTCATCCCATTGAATTTTGGCCTCCAAGCTTTCTTCCAAGAAACCAGTTGTTAACTGTATTGAAGATAACTTGTACATGCATGATGAGTCACTTTTTTCTCCCTGTTTTCCATATTCTTTCTTTGGCTGTGGCTCTAGACAATTTGATTTTTCCTTTATGATTAGATTTTTTGTGTTCTCCTAAAATTAAAAAAAAATCATTGCCTGCCTAAAGGTTGCAAAGATATTCTGTTTCTTCCTACAAGTTTTATAATTTTTCATTAAGGTCTATGAGTCAAATCAAATAATTTTGTATGTGTTGTGAGGTAAGGGTAGAGGTTCATTGTTTTCCACATATTTGTTTACTTGTTTTAGTATCATGTTTTTAGAAATACTATTCTTTCCTCAATGGATTTCCCTGGTGTTCTGTGTGAATATCAATTGACATATGTGTTTGTTTATTTCTGTGGTCTCTAATCTGTCTCACTGATCTAATTTTCCATCCTCACACCAATACCACACTGTATGAATTACTATAGCTATGTAGTAAGTCTTGAAATTATGTTACGTGAGTTACCTAAATTTGTCCTGTTTTTTTCCCAAGTTTCCTGAATATTCTAGTTCTTTGAGTTTTTATATATATTTTACAATTTACTGTCAATTTCTACAAAAAGCTGATTGGAATTATTCACCTGCAAGTCAATTTGACAAGAATTGATAAGAAACAGTGTTAAGTTTTCCAATCCATGGACACAGATCGTCTCTCCATTTAGTAGGTCTCCTTTAATTTTGCTTAGCTCTTTTGCATAGTTTTCAATGTAGTAGTCTTGAATGTATTTTTTAAAGTTTATTTCAAAGTACTGTCCAAGTATTTTTCTGCTATAACTTATTTTTTAAAACTCGGCCTTATGTCCTGCAAACTTGTTAAATTTACTTGTTAGTTCTAGTATTTATCTTATCAATCCCTTAGTTTTTTAATGTAAACAATTCTATCATCTGCACATAAAGATGTTTCACTTCTTTCTTTTCTATCTGTATGTTTTCAACATCATTTTCTTAGCTTAGGCATTGACTTGGACCTTAAATGCAATGTTGAATACAAATACCTATAGCAGATATCATTGCCATGTTCCCAATATGAGGCGAAAAACATACAATATTTCCTGATATATATGGTTTTAGTAGTAGAGGAGTTTTTTTTTTCTTTTACTTGTTTGAGATGTTTTTGCTGTTTATTAGGTTGAGGAAATCTACCTATTCCTAGTTCTCTGACAGGGTTTTTTTTTCAATTATAAATAGGTGATAAATTTTTTCAAGTACTTTGCATCTATTGAGATGATAATGTGATTGGGTTTTTCTTGATTTTGTTAATGTAGTTAATTTGAATGTTATAAACCAACCATGGATAAAAATTGCTTGGTCTTTAATATATTACTCAATTTTATTTGCTACTTTATTTTTAAGGATTTTTATGTCTACATTCAGAATGGAGGGATATTGGTCAGTAATTTTTCTTTCAAAGTCTTTGACACTTTTGATAGTTTTGATATGAGGGTTGCACTGCCTGCATAAAAAAATTGTACATTGTTTCCCCTTTCACTATTATACTATTTCTCCCTTAAAAAATTTGTTTTTATAGAATTCACCAGTAAAATCATCTGGGACACAGGTTTTTCTTTGTGGGAAGATTTCTTATTGCAAATTCAATTTCTTTAAAAGATAAAGAGCTATTCAACATTTTTATTTCTCTTTTTGTCAGTTTTTGTAAGATATATTTTTTAAGTACTTATCCATTTTCTTTAAGTTGTAAAATTGTTGGCTTACATTTGTTCATAATATTCTTACTGCCCTTTTAATATCTGTAACATCTGTAGGATGTTACCTTTTATTCCTGATATTAGTAACTTGTGTTTTCTCTTTTTTTCATCATTTTTTCCAAAGTTTGCCAATTTCACTAATATCCTCAAAGAACAAAATTTTTGCTTTGATAATTTTATCTGTGGTTCATAGTATTCATTTCAATGTTTTTGCTCTCACTAAATGGGGGGGTTCCCTTATCTCTGTTGGTTCACTGTGCAGACAATCCTGAATGAATGTCCAAGATAACTTGCTCTATTCAATGCAATTACACCTCAGTTTGTCATTATCTTTTCTGTCACTTTCTTTGGTTCACACATGGGGCAGCAAATTTGTCACACTGAATTCTTTTTGTCACTTTCTTTGGTTCAAGATATGGGAAACAACGTGGTATAATGGAAAGTCCTCTGATGTTGGATCCAACATTTCAAAACTGTTATTTAGCCTTGCTTATCCTCAATTTATTCAGATGTAAAATAGGATAATAATGATTCCATAAAACTTATGTGAAACGCCTGGAATATAGTGGTCATTCTGTGGTGGTTCATCTCAGGGGCCAGAGAAGTTCCTCATTGTCTGTGCAGCGCAGCCTATTGACCAACAACTTTTTTACTGAGGCATAATTGACATATAACCATATATTAGTTTCAGGTATACAACATAATGATTCAATATTTGTATACACTATGAAATGATCACCACACTCTAGTTGTTATCCATCACCATACATAACTAAAATTTTTTTCTTGTGATGAGACCTTTTAATATTTACTTTCTTCGCAGCTTTTAAATATGCCATGCAGAATTATTAACTATAGCCACCATATTGTACATTATATCCCCAGAACTTATTTATTTTATAACTTGGAGTTTGTATGTTTTTACCTCTTCAATCCATTTTGACCTCCCCAACCCCCAACAGCTTTTATTTAACATATAACCTGATTATATGCATATCAGTTCTACCTAATCTATGATAGAATAATTCTTAAGTGGAAAGTTTCCAAAGGTATTTATATTCTTTATTACTTATCTTCCCCGAATATAATTTGAAAGATGCTAAGGTAAACTATATGGAGACTTTAATAAACATCAGCCTGTCTTCTTTTTGTTTAATTTTTGTGAAAACCTTTTGCCTTGAGAAAACTGCTATCTGTACACTGGCTGTATCAGATAGCTTTTCATCTCCAAACATTGTAGAATGAAACAATAATGCTTATTTAACCAAGCTATGATTCAGCAATTTAGATTAAACTCAACTGGGTGTTCTACTGGTCTTAGCTGGGATTATCCCAGCTATTCAGTCAGCTGTTGGTCAGTTAAGTAAGTCTGTTTCTGGGATTTGGCTGATTGTTTTTGGGGGCAATGAGGGAGATTGGCTACTTGTCTCTCACATTCCAGCAAGATATCTCAAGCTTGTACATATAGTGGCTCTGGATTCCAAGAGAGTGGGAGGGCAAGCTCTTACATGCAAGTTCTTTCCAAGACTCTGCTAGTATCACATTTGTTAGTGTCTCATTGGTGAAAGAAAGTCACTTGGCCAGTCCTGACTTAGGCGAGTGAAGAATACACTCCACCATTTGATGGGAGTCAACCGCAAAACATTTCGACCATTTTTGTTAAATACTACATTGGCTGTGGATGCATTAGAAGATGAGGCCAAGAAGGAGGGGTTTCTCATCAGTATCTCCAGGTTGTTAACAGATGCATGCCCTACACCAGAAGGATGGTTGGGACAGACCCTACATCACCATCCAGCTAAGGTTTTAATCTGTAAAGAGTTTTCCTGGCAAATCAACAAATACATTCCACTTAGAGACTGCTAGAAAATCATTTGATTCAAATAGCAGAAATAAAAACTTTTCATTGTTGTTTTTCTCCTGTTCTTCCTCTTTCCCTCAACCACCCTACTCCCCAACCCATTTGGTGTCATTTATAAAAGCCTGTCACTGACTGTCCTGGACTTGGTCCCTGTAAGTGATTAGGGAAACTGCCAAAAACCTGCAGCTTTATCTGAAACGGGGCATGAGGCTCATAATCCCCCCAAAATAAAATCAAAGATATCTGACAGGCCAGGCTATATTCTCAAATCCTATTTCAGATCCTTTTAGGTTGAGCCCACAGCATGAGCGTGAGGACACATACTCTAGTACTCAACACACCTCTGGCCACCAGTACCTTCAAACACACACAAGCTGAAACATACATTTATTTCAACAAATATGCTGCATATGATGGGGTGGGTGGTAAACAAATGGGAGGGAAGCATAAGGAGAAGATATTTTTTCTAGTGCCACATTATCACATTTCTTTCCCTCGCAGGGACCCTGCGGCAGCAGTGATACCAGCATTCGGGCTTACTCTCCCAAAATTTCTCTTCAACATCATTTCATCATTATCAGAAAGTGTATCATCCAACTATTGTGTAACAACCATTCCAAAACCCAGTGGCTTGAAGCCATAGACATGCACTGCGTACCACGAGTCTATGGGTTGGCTGGTAGTTCTGCTGAGCTGAGTCAGTCTCAGCGAAGCTTCCTTGGACTCAGAGAGTTGTTATCAGCTGCAGCTCACAAAGGGACTGGATAGTCCAGGATGGCCTCTGCTGGGGAAATTAGCCTTCTTTCATGTGTCTTTCATATTCTTCCAGCAGGTTAGCTTAGGGATATCCTTGTGTTCATGGCCCAGGAACAAGAGTGGCAGGAAAGCAAACACCAATTCACAAGTGTTTTCAAGACTCTGCTTGTATCTGCTCTGCTAACTCCTATTGGCCAAAGCAAGTCACACGCCTGAGCTCCAAAAAAAGGAGTCCTTCAGAATATCTTGCCCCCAATGGTTGTAGTGAAAACATGAACCTGAGTGCAATCAATTTACCATCTTAGTTGTGTAAAATCACAGGGATTAAAAAAATACTCACATACTTATTTGTCATATTACTGAACAGTCAACAGTCCTAGAATTGCCCTTGATGGTGTTCATCTGGTTCCATCACTCCTGGCATGTTTTTCTCCACACCTCAACAACAGTATGTTTTTCTGAGACTCAAGTCAGCCTGGGCTGGAGGGGGTGAGAAGGAAGGGAGTGGTGGTGGTAGCTAGTCTGTTAGTGTTCCCTTCTGGGTGTGTGAGCAGATGAGTCCTGGCCTGGTGTTGGCCCTGTATCTCCTCTCCTTTGACCACAGGCCAGGTTGCTCTGAGAAGTCACACCCCAGAAGACTCACTTGTAGAAGAAAGTCTCTGGGCTTTTGAGCAGCAGACCTAAGCCTTCTGGATCACAGACTTCCTTAATTCAGCCTGGGGATCCCCAGCTCAGCCCCAGTTTCCCTATGTGGATAATAGAAAGAATCGACTTTCAGAGGAGGTTTGAGGTGTGTGTGTGTAGTGGGGGGACCAAACTGAATAGATGATACTATGCTAAATGTATGAGAGTGAGACACCTACGAGTTTCTACCTTTAACTTTTTCTCCAATTCATTGTGGACTAAAAGATATAATCATGATGTAATCAAGTATGGATGCAACAAGAAGGAAATTAGATTAGATGGTAAAAAAAACGGGGGTAAAAAGTAAACAGTACTAAATGCTGAAATGTATCACTGGGATGTTGGAGGTCTCTCTGATGATTTTGGGATCTGGAGTCCCAGCCAGCTGTTTAGGTTGGACTTGGTACATGGGGTGGTTTAGACAGAGGGAAAGGTTCTGCTTACATCTTCTGAGTTGTACGTGCTGAGATTCATCTTTCTGCTTCTAGCAGCTTCCACTTTCAGTGGCTGCTTTGACCAACCACTGCTTCTGCCCTTTCCTGGGCTCTGAGATGGTGTTTGAGTGACTCTCTCTCCTTGTTCCTGGGAACAGAGGGGCTTCAGGGCCCCCGCTCAGGCCTCACACCAACTGTGTGGCAGCTGGGATCTCCACCCCCTCAGCCTGACTTTGGGGTGAGGTTACATGGTACTTCAGTCCTGTGACTGCAGCGTGAACCACAGCCCATAGAGGGGACGTGCTGCCCAAGCCTGGGTACCAAGGTGTTGCAGCATTTCAAGGTTTTGCACATATTTTTTTCTCCTGTTTTTCATTTGGTATCTGTCTGATGTGAAAATAGTTGTCCTATGACTTTCAGGAAACCATTTCCTTTGGAAAGCATTAGTGTTTTTAACTCATCTTCAACTTAGAAATGTTTCAAACATTTGCTGGGAATCTAAGCATATCTTTTTCATTTTCTTGCACTGTGGGCATTGGAAGTCCTTAAAAGCACATTTTCTTAGGGATTCCTCAGTGTCCTGAGATATGTATTCATGACCATAACATCACCAATGTACACATAACTACTGAGCCTTTTATACATCCACTCTCCCCTACATGCTGTGAAAGATACAGGAAAGGTCAGTACATGGATGCCGTCCTCAGGGAGTACCAACTCTACTGAATATATCAGTGAATGGTATAAGGTAGAATAAGATCCTCTGATTCTGGAGCTGGAAGGAATCGTACAAAGTTCAGAGAACTTACTTTATAGATGAGGAAGCAGGATTAAAGAGGGAGGAATGAGAGGTGAGACAGAGGCTTTCTCCTAAAACCGAATATAATATTAAAATATAATTAATATGACTAGTGCTGAAAAAGCAACAGGGAAGAGGGCTGTGCCAAACTGCATACCCCTGGAGAAAAGAATAAACTTCATGAACAGGGTAATGTACCAAAGCTGTGGCCCAGCTGGACCCAAGCCTTCCCCCAACCCAGCTCACCGGCGGTGGGCGGAAGAGAAATGGAGTGGGGAGGGAGTGGAGGCCTGGGACTGCTGAATGCCTAACTCTGGAGATCTGCTCTGGGAGCACAAACCTACATTTCATGGTGCTTTCATGGCAGTCTCGTGACTAGGGGGTTAGAAAGCTAAGACAGGCAGAATACCTGGAGAGACTAAGATTCCAGCTGCTTGTGGAAAGCAGGGATCCATATCCAGCTGCTCTGGGACAAAAGAAAGGCGGGCAGTCTGAGAGACTTCCTAATAAAGAAGCCCTTAGCAAGAGGGCTGCTAAAGGGGCAAGTATTACACAGAGCTTACTGCTCAGGAGAAAGGACAGGTAGACAAAATTGTCCAGGTCCACTCTGCCCAGCAGGTTGGGAACTTTCTCGATCTTCAGACGCTCCAGCTCCGTGACTGGCTACACAGCTCGAAGGACCCCCTCCATGACACGCAGCCTACTGTACCTTTCTCCCGGCCAGCTCCACCTGGCACACAAACCAGCAAACCCTACTCTGGCATTAGGCCAGCCAGAGGGAAGCCCCATCTACAGCAACTACAAATGCAAAGCATAGAGGCTTATACCTGTGTGCTCGGCCCACTGGTTCTGGCAGTGGAGGCAGGCATAGCAGCCTGGAAGCAGGAAATAGCTCTTTCCTCCCCCCAGGCACCAATATCGCTCCCCTGTGACCCCTGACATTGTTTCAGGGGCTGAGCAGCTACAGAGAGTAGAGTTTATGGGCACTAGAGGGCGCCATATACAACTATAAAATACCAAAGAAATCTGGTTCAACGTAAAATTATGACTACAACCCCTGAGAAAGATTCAAATGAAATCGACCTCATGAATCTTCCTGAAAGGGATTTCAAAATAAAAATCATTAACATGCGTACAGAAAAATATTCAAGAACTCAGGAATGAATTCTGGTTGGAGACCCAATTGTTGATGAGCACAATGGATGGTATTAAAAGCAGATTAGGAATGGTGGAGGAGATGATAAATGAAATAGAAATTAGAGAATAGGAATACAAAGAAGCTGAGGCACAGAGAGAAAAAAGGATCTCTAAGAATGAAAGACTATTGAGAGACCTGTGTGACCAATCCAAATGGAACAATATTCACATTATAGGGGTACCAGAAGAAGAAGAGAGAGAAAAAGGGATAGAAAGTTTCTTTGCGGAGGTAATTGCTGAAAACTTCCCCAATCTGGAGAAGGAGATAGTCTCTCAGGCCATGGAGGTGCACAGATCTCCCAACACAAGGGACCCAAGGAAGACAACAGCAAGACATATAGTAATTAAAATAGCAAAGATCAAGGATAAGGACAGACTATTAAAAGCAGCCAAAGAGAGAAATAAGATCACATACAAAGGAAGGCCCATCAGGCTATCATCAGACTTCTCAGCAGAAACCTTCCAGGCCAGAAGGGAGTGGCATGATGTATTTAGTGCAATGAAGCAGAAGGGCCTCGAACCAAGAATACCTTATCCAGCAAGATTATCATTTAAATTTGAAAGAGGGATTAAACAATTTTCAGATAAGCAAAAGCTGAGAGAATTTACCCCCCACAAACCATCTCTACAGTGTATTTTGGAAGGACTGCTATAGATGGAAGTGTTCCTAAGGTTTAATAGCTGTCATGAGAAGTAATAAAACCACAGTAATGAAAGTAGAACAGTTAATTACTAAGCAAATGCGAAATTAAATCAACCATCCCCAAAGTCAATCAAGGGATAGACAAAGAATACAGAATATGATACCTAATATATAAAGAATGGAGGAGGAGAAAAAAGGAAGAGAAAAATAGAGCCTTTAGATTGTGTTTGTAATAGCATATTAAGTGAGTTAAGTTAGACTCTTAGATAGTAAGGAAGTTAACCTTGAATCTTTGGTAACCACAAATCTAAAGCCTGCAATGGCAATAAGTACATACCTATCGATAATCACCCTACATGTAAATGGACTGAATGCACCAATCAAAAGACATAGAGTCACTGAATGGATAAAAAAACAAGACCCATCTATATGCTGCCTACAAGAGACTCACTTTAAAACCAGACATACACAGACTAAAAGTGAAGTGAAGGGATGGAAAAAGATATTTCATGCAACTAATAGGGAGAAAAAAGCAGGAGTTGCAGTACTTATATCAGATAAAATAGACTTCAAAACAAAGAAAGTCACAAGAGACAAAGAAGGATATTACATAATGATAAAAGGGTCAATCCAACAAGAGGATATAACTATTATAAATATCTATGCACCCAACACAGGATCACCTACATATGTGAAACAAATACTAACAGAATTAAAAGGGGAAATTGAATGCAATGCATTCATTCTAGGAGACTTCAACACTCCACTCAGTCCAAAGGACAGATCAACCAGACAGAAGACAAGTAAGGAGACAGAGGCACTGAACAACGCATTATAACAGTTGGACCTAACAGACACCTACAGAACTCTACACCCAAAAGCAGCAGAATCCATATTCTTCTCAAGTGCACATGGAACATTTTCAAGAATAGATCATATACCAGGCCACAAAAAGAGCCTCAGTAAATTCAAAAAGATTGAAATTGTACCAACCAGTTTCTCAGACCTCAACAGTATGAAACTAGAAACATATTACACAAAGAAAATGAAAAAAATCCCCAAAACACATGGAAGCTTCACAAGATGCTCCTAAATAACCAAAGGACCAATGACCAAATAAAAACAGAGATCAAGCAATAATTGGAGACAAATGACAAAAATAATTCAACACCGCAAAATCTGTGGGATGCAGTGAAGGCCGTGCTAAGAGGAAAGTATATTGCAATACAGGCCTACCTCAGGAAAGAACAATCCCATGTGAACACTCTAAACTCACAATTAACAAAACTAGAAAAGGAAGAACAAATGAGGTCCAAAGTCAGTGGAAGGAGGGATGTAATAAAGATTAGAGCAGAAATAAATAAAATTGAGAAGAATAAAACAACAAAATCAATGAAAGTAAGACCTGATTCTTCGAGAAAATAAACAAAATAGATAAACCCCTAGACAGACTTATTAAGAAAAAAAGAGAGTCTGCACACATAAACAGAATCAGAAACGAGAAAGGAAAAATCACAACAGACACCACAGAAATACAAAGAATTATTAGAGAATACTATGAAAAATAATATGCCAACAAACTGGATAACCTAGAAGAAATGGACAACTTTCTAGAAAAATACAACTTTTTCAAGGCTGACCCAGAAAGAAACAGAAAATCTGAACCGACCAATTACCAGCAACGAATATGAATTGGTAATCAAAAAAACACCTAAGAACCAAACCCCTGGACTAGATGGCTTCACTGCTGAATTTTATCAAACATTTAGTGAAGACCTAATACCCATCCTCCTTAAAGTTTTCCAAGGAGTAGAAGAAGAGGGAATACTTCCAAACTCATTCTATGAGGCCAGCATCACTCTAATACCAAAATCAGGCAAAGACACCACAAAAAAAGAAAATTACAGACCAATATCCCTGATGAACATAGATGCAAAAATACTCAACAAAATATTAGCAAACTGAATTAAAAAATACATCAAAAGGATCATCCATCATGATCAAGTAGGATTTATTCCAAGGTTGCAAGGATGGTTCAACATTCGAAAATCCATCAACATCATCCACCACACCAACAAAAAGAAGGACAAAAACCACATCATCATCTCCATAGATGCTGAAAAAGCATTTGACAAAATTCAACATCCATTCAGGATAAAAACTCTCAACAAAATGGGTATAGAGGGCAAGTACCTCAACATAATAAAGGCCATACATGACAAACCCACAGCCAACATTATACTTAACAGCGAGAAGCTGAATGCTTTTCCTTTAAGATTGGGAACAAGACAAGGATGCCCACTCTCCCCACTTCTATTCAACATAGTACTGGAGGTCCTAGCCACGGCAATCAGACAACACAAAGAAATAAAAGGCATCCAGATTGGCAAGGAAGAAGTTAAACTGTCCCTGTTTGCAGATGACATGATATTGTACATTAAAAAACCCTAAAGAATCCACTCCAAAACTACTAGATCTAATATCTGAATTCAACAAAGTTGCAGGATACAAAATTAATACACAGAAATCTGTTGCATTCCTACACACTAACGATGAACTAGCAGAAAGAGAAATCAAGAAAACAATTCCATTCACAGCTGCATCAAAAAGAATAAAATACCTAGGAATAAACCTAACAAAGGAAGTGAAAGACCTATACTCTGAAAACTACAAGACACTCATGAGAGAAATTAAAGAAGATACCAATAAATGGAAACACATCCTGTGCTCATGGATAGGAAGAATTAACATTGTCAAAATGGCCATCCTGCCTAAAGCAATCTATAGATTCAATGCAATTCCTATCAAGATACCAACAGCATTCTTCAATGAACTACAGCAAATCGTTCTAAAATTCATATGGAACCACAAAAGACCCCAAATAGCCAAAGCAATCCTGAGAAGGAAGAATAAAGCTGGGGGATTATGCTTCCCAACTTCAAGCTCTACTACAAAGCCACAGTAATCAAGACAATTTGGTACTGGTACAAGAACAGAACCATAGACCAATGGAACAGACTAGAGAGCCCTGATATAAACCCAACCATATATGGTCAATTAATATACAGTAAAGGAGCCATGGACATACAGTGGGGAAATGGCGGCTTCTTCAACAGCTGGTGTTGGCAAACTGGACAGCTACATGCAAGAGAATGAAACTGGATTATTGTTTAACCCCATACGCAAAAGTAAACTCGAAATGGATCAAAGACCTGAATGTAAATCATGAAACCATAAAACTCTTAGAAGACAACATAGGCAAAAAGCTCCTGAATATAAGCATGAGCGACTTCTTCCTGGACACATCTCCTTGAGCAAGGGCAACAAAAGCAAGAACGAACACATGGGACTACATCAAACTAAAAAGCTTCTGTACAGCAAAGGACACCATCAACAGAACAAAAAGGCATCCAACAGTATGGGAGAATATATCTTTAAATGACATATCTGACAAGGGGTTAATATCCAAAATATATAAAGAACTCACACACCTCAACACCCAGAAAGCAAATAACCCGATTAAAAAATGGGCAGAGGATATGAAGAGACAATTCTCCAAAGAAGAAATTCAGATGGCCAACAGGCACATGAAAAGATGCTCCACATCACTAATCATCAGAGAAATGCAAATTAAAACCACGATGAGATATCACCTCACACCAGTAAGGATGGCCAGTATCAAAAAGACTAAGAATAACAAGTGGTGGCGAGGATGCAGAGAAAGGGGAACCCTCCTACACTGCTGGGGGGAATGTAAGCTAGTTCAACCATTGTGGAAAGCAATATGGAGGTTCTTCAAAAAACCAAAAATAGAAATACCATTTGACCTGGAAATCCCACTCCTTGGAATTTACCCAAAAAATACAACTTCTCAGACTCAAAAAGACATATGCACCCATATGTTTATTGCAGCACTATTTACAATAGCCAAGATATGGAAGCAACCTAAGTGTCCATCAGTAGATGAATGGATAAAGAAGATGTGGTATGTATACACAATGGAATACTATTCAGCCATAAGAAAGAAACAAATCCTGCCATTTGCAACAACATGGATGGAGCTGGAGGATATTATGCTCAGTGAAATAAGCCAGGCGGAGAAAGACAAGTGTCAAATGATTTCCCTCATTGTGGAGTATAACAATGAAACAAAACTGAAGGAACAAAATAGCAGCAGAATCAGAGACTCCAAGAAGGAACTAGTGGTTACCGAAGGGGAGGGGTGTGGGAGGGCGGGTGGGGAGGGAGGGAGAAGGGGATTGTGGGGTATTATGTTTAGTACACATGGTGTGGGGGATCACAGGGAGAACAGTGTAGCACAGAGAAGACAAACAGTGAATCTGTGGCATCTTACTACACTGATGGACAGTGACTGCATTGGAGTATGGGTGGGGAGTTGATAATATGGGTAAATGTAGTAACCACATTGTTATTTCATGCGAAACCTTCGTAAGAGTGTATATCAATAATACTTTAATAAAAAAAAAAAAGGATGAGGAAGCAGAGGCCCAGAAGCACATTCTTCAAAAGGCTGACGAAATGCCAGCCACAAATTCACCAATAGTGTAATGAAACTGAAACAAATGAATTAAAAAATGCCTCTTTCATTCATATCCCAGGAATAGATCATGTTTTATATATTGATAGTGAGTTGAACTTAACCAGCTTCAAACCTGTTTTCATATATTGTCACGTGAAAACAAACATGAATGCATGTCTCATTATCCTGTTTGAAGGAGCTGATTCAATGACAAAACAAACCAGGACATGCAGTATTTCCATAGAGAAGTATTTTCCATTGTGTATTTTATCTAGGATTTCTATGGGAATTTATGTGGTGTGAATACAGAATGGAGATGGGGGTATGATTAAGAAAACTGATGATGGACGGAAGTAACTGATGAGCTTTGCCTAAAGACTGCTAGGCTTCCGAATGCTAGCCCTACAGAAGATAATAGCCATCTGTTCTCCTCGTCCACTGGGGAATGAGCACGGGGATATTGGTTAATAACATGGCTAAGGAGATTCAGGGTACACAATGGATTTCACAACTGACAAGTTCCTTGGACACTGGAACCATTGACCAAGTGCTCTGTGAGTGGGGTGAAATGCCCTTCTCTGGAGGCCATCAGACACATCTGTCTGGCAGAATATAAATGTGGTGCTACCCAGAGGGAGAAGAATGGACAGTTGATGGCTGGATTCCTGCATTCCAGCCTGGCAATATTTATTTTAAATCCCATTCCTGTTCTTAGGAGGAGATCGAGATTTCCCACCATGGTTTTGAAGGCATCCTTCTCTCTCTCTCTTTCTCTCTTTTTTTTTTTTTTGCTTTGTTTTCCTTAAAAAAGAGAGAGTGAAGGAAATTCTCAGGGAAAAAAATGTGTGATATTGTTATAGAAAAGGATACATGGCTCGTACTTCAGTTATTCATATGAACTCCACATATTTAAAGACATAAACATTGACACTGGAAAATTAATGACTATTGTGGTTCTTTTCCCTCAGAAAATGTGTGTGACATGGTGAGTTTGATTTTTGTCTTGACACATTTTCACAATAATCTAAGCAAGCAGATTTAAAGAGATGTAACTCAGAATCATAGACTGGAATGACTTGAAAGCACCTTGAAAATGATCTGGTGGGTAAAGAAACTGAGTCACAGAAAAGGTGGAATGGACGGAGGGTCATGAGAATGATTCAAGGTTGGTGGAAAGGTATTTTAAAAAAACTGATTATTTTTACCCAAGGTGAGGAAGAGCAGTGGGGAAGTCTAGTCTCTTAAGAAGAGAGTTGAAAAGCTCCCTTTAAAGGAAGAAAGGGGAGAAATGGTTGCAGAGGCTGGCAGTGACTTGCAAAAACTGGGGACATAGTTTCCCAATCAGAGATGCAAGCTGGATAGGGAAGGAGTAGTAGAAGCATGTGAATCCTGTCACTGACCATTGGCTGGTGTCATCTCTTTAGTCAAGACAGGCTCAAACATCTGTTTCTTTGGGAACTGATCATGGTTACATTATATGCACATTTAACTCCAAAGTCGAGGGTAAAAGTAACCTTTTACTGAGACTTATTGGGAGGTAGCAAACTGGTCTCCAGTGTAGAAACTTTCCAGAGATTTTCTATGCTAGTTTCACTTTACATGATTTTTTTTAATAACAAAAATGTCACTACCAGAATAACACTCTCATATTTATTTTTCTAAAGCTGTTTTCATTATCTCACTCCTCTGAGACCTGCATTTCCTCCCTCTTGCTTATAGCCTCATCTCCAGATTTCATGCTATGTTCATGAACCTTCTCTGTCTTGTGCCTCTTTTCTATCCAGGGACAGCTCCAGCATGCCCCAACTTCAGCCCTGCTCCAGGTACCCTTGTTTTTTGCACATGTTCTATACATCCCTGCTTCTGTGAAACTTCATTCCTTTTTTTCCAGAATGCTCCTTCTCTTCTTCTGCCAATCCAAATCCACTCCAGATCTCAAGGCTTAAATCACACATCATCCAAGAACTCACCCACCAATTACTACATACCATACCAGTGTTTCCTTGCTCTTTATGATTTCTCTGCCTCAAGTGACCTGCACAGTTCAGCCTGTAGCTAGACTTCAATTGTATCACAATAGTAACAATAATAATTGTAACTCCAACTACCATTTATTCAGTTTCTCTTACGTTGTAGACATATTTATTTTAGCACTCATATTAATCTTGCAAGGTAGGAATTCTTATTCCCATTTTGTAGATTTAAAAAATGAAGGCTCATAAAGATTAATTAGCTTGTCCCAAATCATAGAGTTAGTAAATAAGGGCCAGGATTCAGTGCCGATGTGCTTGACTAGGCTATATCATCTTTGTTTTTCTCATGCACATGTAAATTCTTGGGAGATTCAGAATACCATCTAACTCAGTAGGTATCCCATAAATACTGGCTGGTTGATCAGACATCTAGAAGGATGCAGCTGGATTCAGATGTGTCCTGATGAGGCCTCACCCTTCAGGAATGATGAAGTGGGAGAAGAAAACACGCCCTCCTTCACCATTCCCTTTCCTGTGCACCAGAGCAGATAATGGCTGCAGAACAATGAAATCAAGGCTGTTTCAGGCCTCAGAAGAGGGGAATGTGTTTCCCAGGCTCAAACCCATTTCCTTTCAAAGAGCCAGGCCCTGGCCATCTCCAGCAGCCAGGTCAGTTGCATCACTGCCACCTCAAGCTGAGACCTTTCCAGACAGCCCTGGGCTGGCTGAGGACATCAGTAACATATTTCTAGACTCCAAGCCAGAAGGCCCAAGACATACATCTGACTGAAAGGAGAGCAGGGCAGTGCATGCCGTGTGTGCCAGAACTGCCCTTCCCCAGCGCACCTTAAACCTGTGTCCTGAGCTTACAGGAGCTGCCACCTGTCAGCTCCCTTCCCTCTGTCTACAGCATGCCAGGCACCAGGCAAGACACTTCACACACACTGTCTCCTTTCAAAATCCTCCCCACAGCCCCACCTGAGCCCACTGGCTCAACTGTGAAATGGAAATGTTTGGTTGTATCCCACCCAAAGTCACCCAGACAAGAGGGAAGATTCTAATAGAGGCCCATGTGTCTCTGCAGCCCATGGGCTCCCCACTACACCACACCACCTACATGTACCAGGAACCGAGAGACCGGGGCTTTCTGTTCTGGCTCAGCACACCATTCATCTTGGGAGTCTTCCGTGTCTCTCTATCAAATGCATATGCAAACCCACCCCACTCCACCTCCAGTTCCTTCCCACTGCACATTACTTTTGGAACTGTGTGTGCCATTAATATCCAAATCCATCAAACACATGATGGAAACAAGAGAGAAATTATTGCTAACTTTCTTTTTATGTACCTGCACAGTTACATGTTGCTTCCTCATCTACCCTTAGATCCTTGAGGTAGAGACCATAATGTGTATTTGCCCACAGCCCTCCCTCCAACAACTCCAAGTCCCTTACATCTTGAAGAACACAGGAGGTGTTCAATAAATACATAAGAAGTAGCATGCTCAGAATTAGGTGGGGATGGCAGAGACTTTTCAGACCAGCCCCCCCTCCTTAGCAATAGAAGCCCAGTGGGGCACAGAGCGGCCAAATTGGGGTCAGAGCACTTGTTTACTCCAAAGGGCCTCCCGGTAAAGGGATCTGTGTACAACCACGTGTCTGTATAGTTTTCCAGAAAACAGAAGCCCAGGCATACAGGGCTGCAGCTAATTTCAGCTGTGGGCTGGTTTCTTGCTCTGAGCTAGTAGATCTTTCATTGTATAAATGTTATAATTTTTACTAATATTTTTATACTATCTTGTAAACTTGTACCAGTTCAATGATCCAAGGAATACTGCCAAGGAAGCTAAATAAAACCAGATACCCTGATCTGTTAGGCTTTAAATTCCAATGAAACTTGGCCTGAAAAGGAATTTGAAGGTGAAAGTTAACTGGTGTCTCATACAACAATGCCCACACTACAAATACTAGCACATTCTTTAGCATGATGAGGCAATTTTTGTATTACTTTCTTTGCTCTTTCAAAAACTCTGTGAGCTAGATTGGGCATGGATTATCTCTGTTTTGGAGATAAATATCCCAAATCCCAGACAGATGCAGCTCCTTCCTTCTGGCAGACCTCTCCCCTCATCCCCCTGCCCAGCTCCTCAGTAGGCCAGGACAGGGAATGCGGGTGGGATGCACCGGAGAAAATATGGGGGTCCTGCAGTGTGAGTGCTGGCGGCAAGGCAGGACTCCTGCTCCTCTGCTCATCATCCCAGAGCCACTTTCTCCCAGCCTGCTAGATTATTGTGAGCCTAGCACAAAAGGACTCTGCCTGATTCCAAGCTGGCCCATTTTACTGGTAGGGATCAGGTGCCAGAGTTTTCTGCTGATGACTGCTCTTTCCTAGCCCTCTCCTGTGGTATCATATTTTCTCAGCTTGTTCTTAAGCTCATCTTCCTGATCCTCCCATTCCTCACTGACCCCTTCTCAGGTCACCAAAAGTGAGTTCGCTAAGGACTCCAACACCACCCTGCCTATGCCTCTCTGGAGATGGAGGTTCTCTTCTGGTTCATGCCCATCTCTTCCTCTGAGAAAGAGACTTAATTCAGTCCCTGCAGCAGTTTTCACACACTCTCAGGCCCCCTTTCTTAGGTACTGGAATTCACCAGAATAGCCATGACTATCTATTCATCAAACCTTAAAATCCCAGTTCTATAACCAAAAGAGCTTTGTAGCTTTCTCTAGTCCATACGCCACACCTCCCTCCATTTTAAAGTGGAAGTAGCAAAGACTTAGAGATAATAAGGGATTTCTGCACAAGCTCTAACAGTCAGTCAATGGTAGAGCTAGAGAGAATGCCTCATCTCCCACAATAGTTCTGTTACTATGACCCATCACCATCCTCGCTATCTGCTCTCCACCTTGGTCCAGGTCCTCTGCATCTCTCAGCAGGACATCTGTGAAATCCCCCAATGTTACCTGCCTCCAGTTCCCCCCCGCCGCCGCCACCGTCCAATTTACCCCACTAGGAAGTGACTGAATCAGATTTGAGATCAAGATAGATCATTCCATATCAAACTTCTTAATGGTCTCCTACGGACCACAGAATAAAGTTTACATCTCTCAGCCTGACTTACAAGAGCCTCCTTGCCATCCTGTCCCCATGCATCTCCAGCTTCATCTCATTCCAGTTCCTAGCACATGTCTTATGCCCCAACCATGCCACCTCTTTATGAAAATGCTTAGTGCATCCTGGACATGGCATTCCAGTGCCTTTGTGCATTTCCTCCTCTGCCTGGAATGTCCTTCTCCATATCCTCCTCATAGAAGACTCCTGTTTAAAAATGAGTCTGGCATCACAGCTTCTCTGAAGCCTCTATGTACAGAATGAATCATGTAAATGTCTCTAGCTTCTTAGTGCATACTTTTCGTTGCTCACATAACACTTTATCACACTGCATTTCCTGGAGTGCTGGCTCATTTTTGTCATTATATTGCATCTTGAAGGCAGAGTTTGCAGCTTCTCTTTTCTTCTGTATATCTGCTATTGTGCCAAGGCTGTGCTAATATTAGGAGCTCTGTATTATAATGCTATGTGACCAGCTGGCTGGGCAGGACACAAAGGCCGCACAGCAGACACTTTAGGAAATACAGTCCACTGATGGCCAAAGCTGTCACAACTATCCTACTAAGGGTATCCTACGACTACTAACCTTAGTAGGTAACACACAACAATGGCAAAGGACACATAGGCATATCACTCCAGTGTGCTTTCTATCAATTAACAAATATAATACAATAGCCACTGCTTGTTAGCATATAAAGGTATGAATTTGTGTAATAATAAATATATATATAGGAATCTTTCTAAGCTATATGTATGTATATACATATATATGTTATTTCATTGAATTACTGCAACTATCTTGCAAAGTGAAAGTTATTATCCTTATTTTAGAGATGAAGCTCAGAAAATACAAATAACTTATAAAAGACAAATATCTGAACCACAAAGAACCAATGGATAGTTGTCTCCAAGATTCCAGGGCTCTGAAGGAACAGGCCAAGCCAGCAGTTCCCTTATCATCTGCTCCCCAAATAGGGTTTATTTCTGTTTTCTAAGCAATGTTCTTCTATGAGTAGCATGCTTATAGCAATTTATTTAATTATGTATTATTCTCAAATGTAGATGAAGTTTGTTGACTACTCCAGTAGCATTTGTTCACTGTATTACACATACCAACAATATGGAAAAATATAAAGCGTGCTATACAACGATTTCAATATCTTGAAAAAAACATGGCCGTGTTAATACTATGAGGGGCGTCCATTCAGATCTTCCCTGTGCATGTGCACTCATATATACACACATTTTCCCTAAGTGGAGTAGTGCTGTACATGTTTTGTAACCTTCTCTTTTTTTTTAGCATATGGTAGCAATATTTCCATTGCTAAAGCACATAGATCCCTATGATCATTTTTTTCCTTTTTTCATGTGCTATTTATTTATTTATTTCATTAAGGTATCATTGATATACTATCTTATAAAGGTTTCACATGAGTAACATTGTGGTTATTACATTCACTCATATTATCAAGTCCTCCTCACACCCCATTGCACTCACTGTACATCAGCATAGTAAGATGCTATAGAGTCACTACTTGTCTTCTCTGTGCTATACTGCCTTCCCCGTGACCCACACACACACCATGTGTACCAATCATTATACCCCTCAATCCCCTCTCCCTCCCTCCCCAACTACCCTCCCCACCCCTCCCCTTTTGTAACTGATAGTTCCTTCTTGGGTCTCTGAGTCTGCTGCTGTTTTGTTCCTTCAGTTCTGCTTCATTGTTATACTCCACAAATGCGGGAAATCATTTGGTACTTGTCTTTCTCCACCTGGCTTATTTTACTGAGCATAATACCCTCTAGTTCCATCCATGTTGTTGCAAATGGTAGGATTTGTTTTCTTTTATGGCTGAATAATATTCCATTGTGTATATGTACCACTTCTTCTTTATCCATTCATCTACTGATGGACACTTAGGTTGCTTCCATATCATGGCTATTGTAAATAGTGCTGCTATAAACATAGGGGTGTATATGTCTCTTTGAATCTGGGATCTTGTTTTCTTTGGGTAAATTCCTAGGAATGGAATTCATGGGTCAAATGCTTTTCTATTTTTAGTTTTTTTAAGAACCTCCATTTTGCTTTCCACAATGGTTGAACTAATTTGCATTCCCACCAACAGTGTAGGAGGGTTCCCCTTTCTCTGCATCCTCACCAGCATTTGTTGTTCCTTGTCTTTTGGATGTTGGTCATCCTAACTGGTGTGAGGTGATATCTCATTGTGGTTTTAATTTGCATTTCCCTGACAATTAGCGATGTGGAGCATCTTTTCATGTGCCTGTTGGCCATCTGAATTTCTTCTTTGGAGAAGTGTCTGTTCAGATCCTCCGCCCATTTTTTAATTGGGTTATTTGCTCTTTGGGTGTTGAGGCATATGAGTTCTTTATATATTTTAGATGGTAACCCCTTATTGGATATGTTGTTTATGAATATATATTCTCCCATACTGTAGGATGCCTTTTTGTTCTACCCATGGTGTCCTTTGCTGTACAGAATCTTTTTAGTTTGATGTGGTCCCATTTGTTCATTTTTGCTTTTGTTTCCCTTGCCTGAGGAGATGTGTTCAGGAAAAAAATTGCTCATGTTTATATTCAAGAGATTTTTGCCTATGTTTTCTTCTAAGAGTTTTATGGTTTCATGTCTTACATTCAGGTCTTTGCTCCCTTTCAAATTTACTTTTGTGTATGGAGTTAGACAATAATCCAGATTCATTCTCTTACATGTAGCTGTCCAGTTTTGCCAACACCAGCTGTTGAAGAGGCTTTCATTTCCCCATTGTATATCCATGGCTCCTTTATTGTATATTAATTGGCCATATATGTTTGGGTTTATATGAGGGCTCTCTATTCTGTTCCATTGATCCATGGGTCTGTTCTTGTGCAGGTATCAAATTGTTTGGATTACTGTGTCTTTGTAGTAGAGCTTGAAGTTGGGCAGTGTAATCCCCCTATAATCATTTTTTAATGGATGGTAGTATTCCAATAAACGGATGTGCCATAATGAGACATATATGTTGTTGCCTATATCCCGTTATTATAAACATCTCTCAGCCTGACTTACAAGAGTGATATGACTTCCAATGCTAAGATAAAAAATTATGAAAATTTGTCCTTCCCGATTTGGCCAGACTCAAAAGTAACCTTGAAAGCCCATGTTTTCATTTGTAATTT
The DNA here is from genome assembly GCA_032199065.1 of Smutsia gigantea. Lineage (NCBI taxonomy): Eukaryota > Metazoa > Chordata > Mammalia > Pholidota > Manidae > Smutsia > Smutsia gigantea. The sequence continues at coordinate 170,522 of JAVSCE010009599.1, forward strand.
TTCTGGTCATTTATGAGGTTGAACATCTGTTCATAAGTTCACTGAACTAATATAGTATTTCCTTTATAAATTACTTCTTTTTATTTCCTTTTCTGTTTTCTTATTTGAGTGTTTCCCATTTTTTTTCTTGGTTTCTAAGAGCAATTAAAGGGAGGGAATGGCAAAGCCCCAATTTAAGAATCATGATGAATAGATGTATACTTGCCTATCAGATATTTTAGATAGACATTTTATGCCTCATTTATTCTCAGATAAAAATGTTATTAGTACAAGGAGGAAAAAAGCTGGGTTAAGGAAGGAGTAATAATGGTCCATCAGAAGGGAAAAGAAAAGAATTAGTAAGGTTTAAAGAAACCATCGAAGTGCATCATTTGCTAATAGATATCTCCAGACTTCCTTGTAAGAAAGTTTGGAACATATGGAAAATCTTCCTGTCCATTGTGCACTGTAGAAAAGGGGGTGGGAAGGGGACCCAGGGAAGGCGACCCAGACTCCCTAAGGGGAGAAATCAGGGGAGATATAAAGCAGGTGCTTCCTGCTACCTGTGTTGCAGAAGAAAGCCCAGAGCCCTGGGAGGCACTTTTCCACAGCAGCGCAATTCAGAGGAAGCCATACTTTTCTACCAGCCTTAATTCAGAGGTCAGACATGTCAGCCCTCACCTGCTAGACTTCCTCTCCCTGTCTCTCTCAATCTCTGACAGTCTCCCTAGTTTCAGACTAGAAAAAGTTAATACAGATGTATCATATACAGTTTCTTTCTACCCTCCTTTCTCAGGCTACCTCCTCTTTTGTTTACTTATCCATATCCATCTTTATTTTCTTTCCATATGTGTAACTAATGGAAATGTTGATATGAATACTTAACATATTCTCTTTCACCTAAAATAAAAATGAAAACAAAAGATAAAGTGAAATACCCAAGTGGAACATTACCTTGAACTTGCTCGATATGATACTGAAAGGTACGGGGTCATTTAGCTCTACAAAAGAGGTTATTTATTCCTCTACATAACTAGTTTGAAAATCAAGACATTCATGGGAAGCAAATTTTAATATTTATGTTAATATGTCAGCTACTTCTTTTTAAATGTCCCTCTGTCCCTCTGTGCTCTTTTTTTTTAAGTTTATTTTGATATCATTAATCTACAATTAAATGAGTAATCTATCTTTCTGTCTTTGTAGCTCTCTTCTTTCTAACAATGAAGTATCTAGGAGAAGAATAATAAAATTTGTGTGTGTATGCCATGCATCCAAATATTGAAAAGCACCTCAAGGATTTTAAAATACATATTTGGACATTTTAGATTAAAAGAGATTAAGACAGGAAATAAAACAGAGAATGAGGGAATGAGGAAGGGAGAAAATGAGAGAGGAAGAGAAGAAGGAGAGGAAGAGAAAGATGGGTGAGTTGGACATACAACTACAAAGAGAAAATGCCATGTATCATCCAGATGTTTTGTCTACAACAGACCAAACATCAGGCTTTGGGAAACATTTGGAAGATACAATGCTTCTTTCACTGCACAGACAACTGTTGACAGTCCTATCGCCTCTGTGTGTGTGTGTGTGTGTCTGTCCCTTTCAAGCCTTTTTGTGGCCAAATTATAAAGGCTTGTTTAGTGGGTGGGGTGACATCACACTGACCACAAAAGCTTATATTTCCTGCTACTAAATACACAGCCCCTGCTGACGAAGTGATCATTACAGAGTGAGTTTGTTCTGCCGAGGTTACCCTGAATGGGAATAAAGGCTCTGGAGGAGGGGGCCCGGGTGAGAGAGCAGAGCCATTATTCCCAAGTGTGTCTGTCTGCCTCCCGATCCTCATCTTATTAGAACCGAGAGATGAAAATAGAAGTCCCTTTGTGCTTCCTCCGGATCTTTGTCTCTAAGGATGCTGGGGCATACTGGAATGCAACATGGTGGAGAGAAAGGAACAGATGAAACTCAGGTCTGATTCCAATCTCTCCATTTATATGCTGAGTGATTTTCCCTTTCCAGGTCTTATCATTACCATCTCCATTTTACTAAAGAGGAAAGAGCCTATGTCGGGATCAAATGAGCTCATGCATTTTAAAGTGATCAGTTTCATTTTTAGGGTGATATTCAAATTTCAGTATCTATTTCTATGGTGGTCTCACCCACTTTCCTTGTGATGGGTAGAAAATGCAGTTCTCTCTTCTGAGAGGAGAGAGTAAAGGGTAGGTTTTATTTTTGCAAACTCCTTTTTATTTTATTTCTTTGTTTTGGCAGAGGTCACTAGTAAAGAAAAAAATTTTTCAATGAAGGAAAAGAAATGAACTTAAGTGGTAAAAAGAAGACCTGTCACAAAGGAAGCCACACCAAGTACTAGGGGACCACAGAGGAATAGGAGCAGATGCAGGTGAGGTCTCACAAAAGAAATAGCACTTGGGCTGGGTATAGTGCCCGAAAGTTTTGCAGGTGGAGGCGGAGAGGTGTTGATATCCTGATGGATGGTGCCTATGACCTCCTAGGTACCAGCTGACATTAAACTGAAGTGATCTGAAGGCTTATGCCCTACGTTTTTGGCATCTCAAACCTCAGATGAAATAACTGTATGAATGAGCTTTCTGAGTATGTCCTGCAATCAGGTTAGTTTTGACACTGAGTGGAGTAGAAAACCACTGTTCAGCCAAGATTTTACAGAATTTCCCTTTCTCAGTTCTACGCTTTTGACAAAGCAGGACTCAAATTCTCCACATTTTTCTCTCTTTTACTCTTCCCCCTTCTGATGAAGGACAATTACACACAAGGTCTCAAAGCCCCAAAACGGCTTTGGAATGCGTCCATGCGATATTCAGTGAAGGGAAGCTTTCGTCATTGCCCATATAATTTAGGTGGTCTGGGTAACCAGGCTGAATATTCCAACTGCTGACAAATTCCTGTAGGCCAGGATTGTCTAGGTTGGCTGGTTTTTTTATATAAACCAAAGAACCAGAAAATTGCCATGTTTCTTTGGGCCATGTGTGCCCACCAGGACCTTCTTGGGGCAGACTCTCTGCCAGGGTCACCGGCTAACTTTAAGCGCCTTCGGTAGGCCCCAGACCAGTTCGGTTCACCTGATCCGAGGCGCCATCTGGGTCGGCATGTCTCAGTCACTCTCCCCCGGCTGCTGCCCCCTGGCTCAGGCATAAAGCCTTAGCTCCAGTGATCATCCCTTTCCTGAAGCACACTAGACTAGCTCCTGGCCAGGAGTAAAACTATCATTTTCATTTCCTAATTTTAAAAAGTGTACATTTGGTAACCGAGGGAACACAGACCAGAAAGGCAGCTTCAAAATCCCTCCATTTGGAAAAAAATGCAGAGAGAAGGCCCTTGGCCTCTTTCTTCTGAACTCACTCCTTTGTAGTGCTGGATAATGTGCCAGAAAGTGAGATCTGTGCCAAGAGGGGAGCCTGAGACTCACAGAGAGGACGACCACTCTCAGTTTGGGGTATGTTTAGCTGCTAAAGATACAGCCCTAAAAATAAAACTGAAGGAATTAAGATAGACGTTCAGGTGTAGTGTCAAGCTAATGAAAGAGTCAAGAAACAGAGAATATGTAGAAACTGGTGGCCAGAACTTAGTAAAATATAAAATCATGAGAAAAAAACGTGACTTAAAAGATAGAAGCTATGAAAGCAAGTTTGATCAAAGCCAAGTCAAGTAGACACAGTATCCTTAACAGATTCAATATACCTGACACTAAAAAGGACCTAAAAAAATAAGGCAATGTCATATATAGATCAACTGCAGGAAAAGCAAGATTCCTGAGGAAAAAGATTGGGATAGGGTCAGAAAGCAGAAGGCGAGAGCTCTCATTGTGCCACAATGGAAGGGGCCACAGAGCAACGCCTGGGCCAAATGTCAGAACACTGGAAGTCAGAGGATCAAAGTCAGGAAGGTTCTGACATAGTACAAAAATGAAAATCGCGGATCCAGATCTCAGAACACAGGTGTTAATAAGAGACTGGGAAGAGGGGGCACCCTCCTTAGTGATTTCAACTGGCCCTGCACAGGAGCTGGTTGCTGTTGTAGGTGTGCATTGTCTCCAAAGAGCTAAGTCCTGCCTCAGAAAAATGGCCTTTTCTATCTTTCCCACTGAAGGAAGGATCTCTGGTTTAACCAGCCAAGTTACTCATTTCTGTGACACTCAGTCAAGTTACTCTATTGATCTATCTAGTTATTTTTAGAGATAAGTATCTCCCATGCACACTTATGACACCAAATGAGTCATTTTCTACACAATATTCAACATAACTGTCAAAATTGAAAAGCTCAGGCCTTCAGTCCTCACTTTGATTTCCATGATTCCAAACAACCCAGTTGACTGATTATTTTTCCCTCTGTTGATTTACATTTGATTGAATTAACCTGACTGATTGTTTTGACACTGTGTAGACACTTCTTCATTGACCTAAATAATCGGTTGGAAGATGTTACTTAGACTAACGTACAACTTCTTTGGCTGAATTTTTTGTCTTTTGCACATGATCTGATGACACTGTATAGACTCATTCTGTATTTGTGAGAGGCTTTTCAGTGTAATCTCGTTAGCCTGAGACAAGTTTTCCTGAATGTTGTGAAGTATGGAGAACGTCAAGAGCAGAGACAATACCTTGGGCGATGCCCAATATAAGTATCATTGCCCAGAGAAAATCTAGTGGCCAGATATGAACCTCATCAAATGTTAGGATTTCCTAAAGTAGATGTAGAAAGCGCCCATCCATCTAACCCCTGCTCTGTGCCTCTGACAATCACCATGTTTTTGTGTTATTTTCAGAACTCACTGTCTAAAGAACCAATTTTCTTAGAATTTCAAGAGTCGGCCTTACTCCTTTTCATTTTTCAAATTGCATGTGGATTCAACTGTGTTTAGTATAATTGAATACATGTTTCATAGCCAGTAACTTTGTATAGCATCCATGATGATATACTACTGTTTCTCAGACACACGTTTTGGACATGCAACCAATGTGGCCATCTACAACTGTCAGAGTCAGTTTGATGTCAGTGCTGACCCTTGCTTTGGGCTTAGGGTGAGTAGAGCGAGGTCCATGTAGTAGTCTAGTGCCCTCTTGTGGCTTTCAAACTAAGAGTCTTAAACTCCTCTCTAGAATTAGAGCTACTAGTAGAATCACAGGTTTGAGGCCAATGTGAAGATAACTCATGTCTTCTGCTTTTTTTCTCTCAGTAATACCAGCCTCCTCCTGCAAAGCACAGTAAGTAATGGTAAACCCATTCTACTCTAACGTAAGAAGAGCCCTTTGGAGTGTGTAGATTAGTTCAGTGTGTTGGACTTTTAAAGGGACTGTTAGAACTTCGTACACTGTGGACCATGACCAGTAAATGTTGATTGAAATCCTTTCACCAACCTGGTGATACATGTTGGCTTTTCCATTCACTGTTATACTTACTCATTCATTTCAAATAATTTGGTGTGTTTAATGTGAAACTCAGAGAATTGTGACATATATAACAAGTGACCTGAAAAGTTTGAAGATTTGTCAAGTGAACAAATCAAATATTCTATGTGACTCCCGAGGGATGCAAGTGAAGATTACATATACTGGTTTCATATAAAGAAAAGACTTTTTAATTATTGTGATTGTATGACCCTGGAACATGTCTGGGGATAAATTTCCATCCCTTGAAACAATCTAGCAAGGATATGTTCATTTAATATCAAAACTTTACAAGGGAATTTCTTCAATGGACTAATTGGTCACTGATGAAAATCTTAGATTTGTAGAATTTAAAGAATCCACAAACATATCCAAGAAAGAATACAGCTTCCTTTGGCTATTCACTTAAATAATTCTCATAGTTAAGGAGTTCTCTATTGTTCAATATGAAACCTTTCCAATACATTGCAAGTTCATATCTACAATCACTATTTCTAGGAAATCAAAATGTGTATGTTGTGTGCTTATCCAAACCTGTTTTCATAATTTAGCTGGTTTTAATTTTCTAGATTAGTGTTAGATCTTTGTTATTTTCTTCCAAACCTGACAACCTGTTATCTAATTGCTTTTCATTTTTAGTAAACTTTTACATTTGTACCTAATTGTGTATAATGGAAATTTACATGTTAAGGTACAGTTAAAGAAAAATATACTTTTGCTTGATTCTGGTTATATGGCATAAGATAGGTATATTGATAGACATTTATAAAAGCAGTTAGTCACAGCAGAGCAAAAAGAGAAGAGTCAAAAACTTAATATGAGAAGATTATTCATCAAAGATAAGCGTTCAATCTTGCCACCCCAAATTTCAGGGACAGTGAAAGTTACCAACCCTCTCTAGTTCATATCAGCTAAAACTGGAGGCCAGAGGGGATGATTTATGTTTCTTTCCAGCATATATTCTTACTCTTTTAAAGAAAAGTATTTTAGAGATACTGATTTAGATTTTTGTTGCTGCTTTTGTTTTGTTATTTTTCATAATCAATACAATCTTCTCTATGCTTTTTTGTCTGTATTCCCTATATCAGAAAGGGGAAACAGCTAATCTGCCTTGTTTTGCATACGGCCAAAATCAAGTTAAAACTAGAAGCCATTAAGTCTTAATCCTTGGAACCACAGTTTGAAAGTAGGTTAGAAAGCTGCCTCCCTCTTGCTCCTTCTCTCCTCCAAAGCCTTCATCATATTTACCACATTGGGATTGGGTAGGGGAAGGTCTGAGAGTTTTCCAGCCAGTCTACCCTTGCTAGGACAAAACTTCAAAGATCTTGAGGGTCAAGGCGAGTTCAGGTCCAGACTCACGTTGGTTTAAGACTTCCCTCTCTCCTCCCAGTCATTTACCTACTCTTCAACCTAACAGAAGAGCTAATTTCCCTGTGATGGACCTTGCTGACAGCCCTGGGCTATAAGGAAGAATTCTCACTCCTTCCCATCTCCATGGGAGGGATTCACTAAATTGCCACTAGCCTAGGAAATAAACCACACACCTGGTTCACGGAACCGATTCAAGGCCAGAAAAACCAGCTTTCCTCAGCTGTTCCATATGGGAGAAAAGAAACAGTATTTTTCTCCATATGGATTTGTCACACATTAATAAGAGGCATTTGCTGTCTTTCTCAGCCAAATGCCTTGACTCCTAAAACCCATGAGAAGATGTGCTTGGCTTAACTTGCCAGGGAATTGGATACGTACTTCATACAGCGAATCAAAAGTAAAGTTGCGTTGGCCACTCTGTCCCTACCTCATTGGAGAGATGTCCCGGGAAATGGACAGCTAATCCCTGTAATGAACTAAATACCAGAAGGCTCTTCTGGGGAAAGAGGCCAGTGTTGGACCACCTCTGTGGCATGGCTGCAGCACACAGCATTTTAGAGCAGGGAAGGATTTTAGAAAGCACTAAATCCCCACCCCCACCTCATTCTTCACGTGAAAACTGAGGCCCATCAAAGGGAAGCAGCTTGTACAAGACCATTTAGCTGTGTGTGGCACACAGGACCCATGTCCAGGTCTTTCCCTCCTAATTCTATCCTTTGACATCACAGTTACTTTCATCCTTTCTTCTGATAATTTCCTTATAGTACATTTAATGCTGTTTTCCTTTCCCAGCTTCTGCTCATAACTTCAGTGGATAAAGAATTATGGTCTCCTGACCACCTTTCCCTCAGTGACAACATTTGTGTTGATGTCTTTTTTCTTTCCTTCACTGCCACTATCCTATTCACTGTGAAACTAGAATAAGACAAAGGGACAAAGCTTGACGTTAGCAGTAGAGAGCTGTGGCCTGGGCCCAAATTCTTCATCATATGATATAAGATGGCCTTTGGTCAACAACAGAAAGAATACATTTCTAGGTTGGGTGCTCTGCCCTTGTTCTTCTCTTTGTGTCCTATCTGCATGAAAAAATGTTTTATCCCTTCAAATGTCATGCTAGAAGCACAAAATGAGTCAAGGAGAAGGAAATTCAAAGCCTTCAACAGCTATTGTCTTCTTACAGAAACAAGAAAGAATTTTCAAAATTTCCCTATCAGGTGTGATCCCTAGGTACTAGTCTGAGCATGCTTCTTTGGAATCAGACCCTGTTGGACATTTTCTTGAGACAGTGTCTATAAAGAGGAGACAGACTATGGATCTCCTGTAAAAACCCTTCATTTGAATTTATTCTGCTGTGTGTGAAATTGTGAGCCCTGCTCTATTCATAAAATAAGTATAATAGTATCTACTTCCTAAAGCTGCTGTGATTAAAGGAGGTATGACATATAAAACAATTAGCACAGAATGACTGCTCATAATACATTTTTTCTATGTTATCTATCATCCTTCTTTTCTTCTTCCTAGAGCAAACTAGGCTTAGTGGCTGCTTCATCAGGGCAGTTTTCTTTATTAAGGGACCCAAAAGAAATTATCTCAAAATAAAAGGTTAATGGGAAGGAGGCCTGAATGCCAATGAATTGTCCCAGAAAGTTCATTATCTCTGAAAGTATTTCTACTCATCAGAGTTTCCTACAGTAACTCCTGTAAGGTTAATGAAAAGGAGAGGTAAGCTGTAAGGGCAGTGAGAGGAGAACCATAGGAGTGGAAATAAATACTCCCCACAAAAGTCAGGGCTGCCTACTGATAATTTCCTTATTAGGATAGACAGGTTGCAATTGTGTGAGTGGGTGTATGTGTGTGTATGTGTAGCACCCATATGAATATAGGTAGCTGTGTACATGTGTGTGTGTTTCATCTATCTCTCAGACTTGCTCTCAGAAAAGACTATTTTTTTCTCTTTCCTTGAAACATATTTGTCTTCCACTAAATCAGGGTTAGTGGTCATATTCAGTTCCTATTGAGAGTTGTAAGGCTCAGGTAATTAAACACAAATGTAAAGTCTTCCATGCCCAGTCAATTCGGAATCTAAAATTAGAAGGCAGAGGATGCAGAACAGAGCATGAGGGCAGAGCTCAGCTTTTGGAAGCATGACCAGACACCAGGACCCTCCACTTAATTTAGAAATACCTTGAACTGTGGTCTCATAGGACCCCTACAACCCAGGCTTCTCCTCACTCTTACTTCTACCAGGTGTGTGTGAGGTCAGTGGGAGAGAGAAATGGGGTCCTAGATCAAGTTTTGCAGGTACAGAATCTCTAGTTCTATAAACAATGTACCCTAAGTAGGCACTATTTTATGTTACATGTTGCCATGGTGGGAGAGACAAAGTTGGAGTAGAGAGTAACAGAGAGAGAGAGAGAAATGTAGCCCAGCCTTTGACATAACACCTCTAGTTTTCTTATCTTTATTTGTGTTCTTTTCAGAGGCTTACAAAGTGCTGAGGACATGGCAGATGCTGCATGAACTCACCTGTGTATACAGTTGGTGGACGAAGGTAAATGGTTGAAATATTCCGAGGTGTTGGTGTCCATCCAAGGAACTCCTATTGGCAGATGGTAGTTGTGTTAGTAGATGAGCCCACAGTCCAGTGGGGCTTTATTTTATGAAATAATGACAAGTCTTCATTGGAGCTGTGTCTTAGAAGCAGAAGAAAGATAAAATTCCAATGCCTCGTTTTCCAAGTTATCTGTCTCTGTCACATCTAAAAATGAAGAGTGGAGAAGTTAAGTGAGTGACTTGTCCGAGGCCACCCACCTAGCACAGAGCCATCTGTCAGCGCACATCCAGAGCTCGCTCTCCCTACTGCTTACAAAGAAGATGATCTGGCAATTGGTAAAAAAATAGAGACACAGAGACACTAATTGAACTAAGATGATATATATTTTAGAGGTGGAGTGGAAGAGAGTTTGTCTAGAATCTGATTTCGCAACAGGTTCTGTCCCCCAAAAATGCAGAGAAAAGACTTGGAGAAACATGGTCTAAAACAGTGCTTCTGCAAAGGTCACGGTACAGAGGAATCGCCTGTAGGTTCTTGAGTCAGTAGATCTGGAAAGGACCTAAATCTTTGAAATATCCAATGACCCCCATGTCTACACTCTACACTTTGAGTCGCAAGGGTCTAAGATAACAGCTAAAAGAGCATTGAAGAGACCACCCAGAATCACTGGAGAGTAAACAGTCCTGGAGTGTTGGCGGTATCACAGAGCAACTCAACTTGTGTAGCTCCTCGGGTCCACAGGGAGGATGGTGTACAGCGTCTCTCAGCTCTTGCTCCTTTTGCACCAAGAAAGAGAGGATCGGTCACAAAAGCTGAAGGTATGTTTCTACTTGAGGGAACTCAGCCTTGAACAAGCACTTTTAAAGATGATGTTTCGGGAATGTCAGTGAAATTACACTTGGCTCGATCGTGCTTTACAAAGGAGAGCAACAGCAGCAACTGTGATGAGATGGCACCCACTGGCCTCCTGGATATTCAGTGTCAACAAAGGGCTGGGAGTGGTAGAGGACATGGCGAGCTCTTCTGTCACAGTACTTGAAAGGCAGGATTGTGGGCGCACCTGAAATTTTGCAGTACTCCCAATGAAGACCAGTGAAGCCCCACTCTCAATAAAGACTCAAGAGATGGAAGTTGGTGGGATCTGATGCATCTCAGGGAACATATAGAAAAGTAGAAAGTAAAAAGATTGGCAATACATATTAAAATGCTAGTAACGACCGTCTTGAGTGGGGGCATTATGCCTGGTCTTTTTTTGTGACATGAACTTTACTGAGTTGTCATTATTCCTTATATATAATGATTACACATTTTTCACCTAGAGACATAACTTGGACATTTCCATAAGCAGAGTTCTAAATGCTTCATAATATTCTATCAAATGACTATATCCGAGATGTCTGACAAAAGGGAACTTATTAACCAAACTATTTGTTTCCAAATTTTTGCTCTTAAAATTAACATGACAAGGAACATCTTTGTGCAAGACACTTTGGAGGTCTCAGAGTGGAAACTGATGGGGTTTAAGAAATGAATCTAATATTTACTTTTATATTGTTTTCTTTTACTGATAGCAATGTAAATTGGGGTAAGTCATTTGGGAAAGACTCCCTGTCCCATCACACTCACACCTTCAAACCAGAAGTTCTAACAGGCTGTCTTATTTGAAGTCTGACTTTACTCATCATGAACTTGAGACCCAGAAAGTTGAAGATACCCAAAGGATGGTGGCAGTGCTGCCACTTGAACCTGTTTGAGCCTCTGCCCCTGGTGGAAGCTTTAGACCGACAGCTGTCCACGGTTGAGGGTTCCTAGGTTCTGGAGCCCTGAGAGTAACATGGCGCCCACTGTCGTTTTCCTGCCATCACTACTGGTGTCTCTTATTAGTTTCCAGGAAGAAGGACGCAGTGAAATGTGCAAGACAAGGAAGATGCAAACTGCAATGCCAGCGCTTTTTCATTCTAGCTGCAAGAACTTGAATATGCTGCCTTAACCTCTCAGAACCCTTTGCATTTATGTGTTAAAATAATGCCACCCTTCTTACACAATGCTCATGAGAAGTAAGTTAAATAGAGGATTTGACTGTATCTAGCAGAGTACCTGGCTGCATAAAAGTAGATAACATAGTACCTGCAATAGAGGTATTTTTGAGGATTAAATGTCAGTGTGCGTAAAGAACTAAGCATTGTCTCTTACTACTATAGCATTCCCACTGCTGTTTCCAACTTCAAATTTCATTTGTTTGCACACATCTTCATTATAAATAAACCAACATAAAAACTCAATGAAATAGTAAAATCACTAAAATCTATGCATTCATTGAAGTATCAGATAAAGACTTATTCTTACAAGTGGTTATTCAACATGTCTTTTTAGAATATTTAATAGTGATATTTGATAAGGACACTTTATCAACTTCGATGTTTCTTACCTCATCTTAAATAGATTCCAGTATGCCATGGTGTAGAACTTTACCATACTTTTTTTATTATTTGAGCTTTTTTAACCAAGATGATATTGGAACTGATCTGTAAAAAGCCAATAAAAAAATACAATTAGACAAGAAATAAAAATTACTGCTTTCGTGGTGATGTCCTTATCTGTAAAATAAAGAAAACAATACCTAATCTACTGGATTGTTGTCAGCTTTAAGAGATATGCTACACAGAAAGTACTCTGCATGGGGCCCAGAGCATAATATATACTGCATCAAAAGTCATTTTTAATACTGCTTTATTCCTATGTCTTCTCTCCTTTAGTGTCTAAAACTTTGGAAACTGTAATTCAAAACTGCATGTTTTTTAAACAGCTTTATCAAAACATAACTGATACACAAAAACTGTTTTATGTATACAATTTGATGGGTTTGAACACAGGGTATATTCATGAAACCATCACCGTCATCAAAGTAATTAACATATCCATCACCTCCAAAAGTTTCCTCTTGCCCCTTCATTTTTGGTGGTAGGAATACTTAACTTGAGATCTACTCTCTTAACAAATTTTTAGTGTACAATATTGTTAAATATAGGCACTTTGTTGTACAGTAGATCTTTAGAACTTACTCATCTTGCATAACTGAAACTTTATACCCATTGGGCAACAACTCTCCATTTCTCCTACCTCCTCCTCAGCTCCTGGTAACAACTATTCTTCTCTCTGCCTCTGTGAGTTTGACTATTTTAGATTCCTCATTTAAGTAGAACCAGACAGTCTTTGTCATTCTGTGTCTGGTTTATTTCACTTAGCACAATGTCCTCCAAGTTCATTCAGGTTGTTGCATATGGTAGAATTTCCTTTTTTTCTTCACTTTTTTTCCAGCTGTATTGAGAAATAATTGACATATGTCAAGATGTGAGTTTAAGGTGTATAGCATGATGGTTTGACTTACCTATATTGTGAAATGATCACTGTAGTGAATAACCTATTGTGAAACCAGTCTAGTTAACATCCTTCATCTCATATAGACCTTCTTTTTTAAGAGTGAATAATTTTCCATTGTATGTATATGCCACTTTTTCTTTATATATTCATGTGTTGATGGACATTTACATTGCTTCCGTATCTTGGCTATTATGAATAATGTTGGAATGATCATGGGAGTGTGCCTCCTTGAGCTTTCAATTCTTTTCTTTTTGATATATACCCCAAAATAGGATTGCAGGATTGTATTGTAGTTCCCTTTTTAACTTTGTGAGAAACCTCTGTAATAGACATTTCTTTAAAGAAGACAAAAATGGCCATCAGGCATATGAAAATGTCAACATCAGTGATCATCAGGGAAATGCAAATCAAACCCACAATGAAATCTCCTTACACCTCTTGGGATGTCTATTATTATGAAAACCAAAGATGATAAGCGTTGGAGAAGATATGGAGAGATTGGAACACTTGTACATTGTTGGTTGGAATTCATGGTGTGCGTGTGTGTGTGTATGTTTGTGTGTGTGAGTGCAAAGCTTATAGTTTCATGCAGTTGTTTTAGAGGAAAAACATTAAGGTTTAGACTCACTTGAATGGTCAAAATAATAAAACCCAGGATGCAAACATGTCAATAGACTGATAACTGATGCTTATTCCCAATTTACTTCTGCTCCCACTGGGGAAGTGCTATCATCTATGCTGTCAAGTTCATCACAAGGAGTCCCTGTGGCAACACTGTGTCCATCAAAACTTGGAGAGTTTTTGGTTCTCTGCTTCTGTTTCATAATCTTGGGTATTTTCATGTGTTTTAAGCATATTGTTTACCCCATCTGTTTTTAACTACTGACTTATGTTCTAGTTGAGATACACCTAATTTTTTTTTTAAAGGTAGATGAATTATGACAGCAAAATGACTCAAGACTGTTCCAGATATTTGGGTAATCAAGGAGATCACCAGGGCAGGAAAAACAAATATACATAGGCATATGCCTATAAACAGCACATTAAATCAAGCCCAATGCTGGCTGAAATGATTTGTGAAAGCCAATGGTGTTATTTTGCAATCAAAAGCAAAGAATAACAAATTCTGGTTTGAAAGGTGAAAAACTCCAAATGTGCTCAGATGTATGTACAAAACACACACATACTGAGCAGGTATATCGGTTAGTTTTTGGTGCATAACAAATCACCGTGAAATTTTTTATTTTTTTTTGCCCATGATTCTGTGGTTTGGTAATTTGAGTTGAGCTCAACTGGACAGTACTGCTGATCTTCCTTGGGTCTCTCAGGAGGTCACAGTCAAATGGAAGCTCAACTGGGACACTGAGGATTCTCTCCTTCTACATGTATTCTTAGGTCCTCTCCTCTTCATCTGGCCTCTGCACATGGTCTTTCCACATGGTCTCCCCAGCAGGTAACTGGACTTCTGACATGATGGTTCAGGACAAAGTATGCAAATGGAAACTGCCAGGGCTTCTTAATGGCTGGACTCAGAAGTCCTGCATGGTCGGTTCTGGTGTTTCCACAGGTCAGTGCAAGTAACAGGCCACCTGTTCAATGTGGGGATAAGGGGTGCTGCATAAGGGTATGAATGCCAAGAGGCCTGGCTCATTGCAGCAGAGCCATTTTTGGAGACTGGTAATCACATTCTCTACAGTGAGCTGAAATTCATTTCTTTGTCTCTTGATTCCGCTCTACATGCTGGGCAACACAAAATAAGCCCATTTTATATGACAGGCATTAGGATGATTTGAAACAGCTATTATGCTTTCTCTTACTCCCAAACTTCCAGGGATAATATTCCTAGTTCTCTCAAACACTCTTTATATGATGCAGGTTTGAATTTTCTAACCACTGTGGTCACTCTCCCATAGATCCACTCCAGTTTACCAATGTCCAGCCAAGGGAGGCACCCAGCCCTGAGCAGAACAGTGCAGATGCGAGGACAGTGTTATGGCTCCCTAAAGATGCTCATGCCCTAATCTCCAATACTGTGAGTATGTTGCCTTATATGGCAAAGGGGCATTGAAGAAATGACTAAGATTATAGACTTTGAGATGAGGCAATTATCCTGATTACCCAGAGGTGGGCCACCCTAACAACATGAATCCTTAAAAGCAGAGAATCTTTCCTATTGGTAGAGAGATCTGATGATAGATGAAGAGTCAGAGAGACGTGACATGAGGACCCAACCTGCCATTGCTGGTTTTGAAGATAGAGGAAAGGGGCCATGAGCCGAGGAATGTGGTGGCTCTGGGAGCTGGGGATGGGCCTCAGCTTACAGCCAGCAAGAAAACAGGGACTCTGGTCCTTCAAACCCAAGGAACAGAATTCCATCAATGACCCAATGAACAGGAAATGGATTCTCCCAAAGAGCCACAGGAATCAATGCGTGCTGCCAACTCCTATTAAGACCTATACTGGATTTCTGACCTCCAGAACAATAAACAATTCTGCGGTTCTTTTAAGCCACTAAGTTTGTGGCAATTTATTACAGCAGCAATAGAAAACTGATGTACTCTGTTATGATCACCTTTGAACAAAAAGGTAAAGGCACTCTATACTTTTGAAGAGAAATATGACCTAGGTGTGCCTCAGCTTTTTTGGCAGTGATACTATTGGTTCATATGGAGCTTATAGTCAACAAAAACATGAGGTCTTATTCCCATAAGCAGCTGTGATTGTGAACATTTTTCCATCAATAATCAAATGCAAAAAGATACATTTTGCCCAGTTCATGTCCATCATAATAGATTTAGTCCATCATTCCACATATCAAGATATTCTGGAGTCTGGTTTCTGTTATCCAAATATTTCAGTCATGCCTCCCGCTGCCCAGTTGTGGGTCATTTCAACATCTGATCAACTCAATTGGTGAACATGCCTTAAAGGTTGCTTCCACCACCCAGGGTTGGTGCTAATTTTTCCAACCACAATGCTCATTCCTGTCCTCCCACAGTTCACTAAAAGCCTACAGTGACAGGCACAGCTCAGGTTCCCTATCTTTCATGGTGACTTGTCTGATAACACCAACTGGAAGTGCTTTGCCCCTTCCTCTTCTCTGGGAGTTCTTCACTCATGACGTTGCTAGGGTACAGATTGACTTACACAGTAACCCTGTTGACTTGTCTTTTCTCTTAAATTGTAGACCTTTTGAAGACAAGGGTTGTCTTTTTAAATGTATGTCCCTTAAAGCCACCAGCATTATGCCTAGTACGTAACAGATGCTTTACTGAAAACAATAATCCATTTAGCAAGTAATGCAATGCTTTAAAACATTCCTGTTCACTTTAAATGGAGTGAGAAAAATATATATGTAGTAAGTATATCATTGCAAATAAGCAATTTGAGACCCAAGTAGAATTTCTTTTGTGGAAGAAATTATCCCTCAGAGCAGTACGTGTACCCTTCATGGCTTGTGAGAATACAGCACCACATACTTGAAATTATAGGAGCACTAGATCTTTGGCTCCCAAAGAACAGAAATTGGGTCTTTAGCTCAAGAACCTAGTGTCATGCCTAAGACAGAGAATGTATTTAATCTACTTGACAAGCCATTCAACTGTGATTTACTAATGTTTCTTTACATGGCACCAACTCTGCCCACGCTTCCCATTTATCCAGCGTTGTTGTAATGCCATCAGTGTCAGCACCAGTTTTAAGCAGAGATGTAGAATGAATCAGGATAACATTGCCTGCCAACTATAGAGACTCCCAAGTCAAACCGACTTAGGTTACAAAGATGTTTATAAAGTTCATACAAGAACCCCAGAAAGAGGGCAATTCCAAGGTTGTCTATTCAGCCGCTCTTCACTTTTATCATACGGGTCTCTTGATTCTGCTCATCTGCCGTCCTTAGGCAACTCTCTCTCAGGGTCCCAAGAAGGCTATCTCATTTATGACACCTTTCAGCAGAACAAGCAATTGCATCATGAAATAAACGAAGGCATCTTTTCCACAAACCTCCCAGAAGACTTCCTTTTAGGGATCAGCGTCTAACCAAATGTGGGGGCACATACCTATTCAAAACCAATCGCTGGCAAGGCAGTGGGATCACCATGCTTGTATGTCAAACAGACAGCTTTGTGGAGAAGGGTATATGCTTCCTGGTCCACACCAGGGTTCTATTAGAAAGAAGGAAAGTAGTAAAAAGGTACAAAGATGACCAACATAATCTATAGTCTCTAAAGCCGGTAACTAAATCCAAACTACACATATTCTCCCCCACCTTTTTATTTCTTTTAATTTTTCTTGGTGTCCTTTTTCTCTGAAGTTAGCCATGCTTTCCTGGAACTATGTTGGGAAATAAAAATCACTTATTGCTTTCACATCACCACTATTTACTTTTATCCTAAAATGGAAAAACACACATATACACAGGCAGCTGTTTGCCAGTGCAATTCTTGCCATAGTTTTTTGAAAATAAAGAATCTTTTTGAGATGCCAGCCTCTTGAGTTTCCATCCTGTGTCAGAATTTATTCCTCTGCCTTCCAAATAGAGAATGATGGCTTATGGATCAGATGAGGACTTTAAAATTGGGATCGCTTAATGGAAACAGACATTACCCTTCCAGATAGAGTCAAAATGTTTATCACACAACTGAAATTTAACTTCTTTTTGTAATTTTCAAAGAGTTTGCAAAATGGAATGTGAGTTGAAAGAAATGCTCTGGAAGCATTTTTTTTCTGGTAAAGAAATAATAGGAGGAGATTCCTTTACTATTTTTTAAATTTCTAAAAAGGGAACATTTTAATGACTAAATCAGTCATGAGGCAGTCTTTGCCAGCCTTAATTCATAATCTTAGTTTGCATTTGCAAACACATTTCATACATTTTCAGATCATTTTTATATTATTTTTATTGGGTTCTCAAAATAGGCATGTTAGGAGGGATCAGTCTTGCAATCCTTACAAATGGGAAAACTGAGTTTCAGAGATGTTAATTGATTTGCCATAAGTCACACAGCATGTTAGTAACAAAGCACAGTCTGGCAGTGAGATATAATAATTTTTAAACTATCTCTTTGAATTATAAGTCGCCATAGAACAATGTGGTTCCCTTTCATTTTTTTTTCCAACTCATTGAGTGAGATATGATGGAATAAATTAAAAGCAGATCACATATCACAAAGAACTTCCAACCGGTAGGGATTAGGAAATCTCAAAGGAGATTATCAAAGTTTTAGTAACCACCTTCTTATTGGTAGGAATGAGTGTTGAAAATAGTCATCTGACAAAGACAGGGTCAGTTGACCCATTTGAAAGGGAGACTTTGCATGAGAGGCATGTCTATTACAGAGGAAAGTATGTGATGGATATTTTCTGACATGTCCAGTGAGGCCATATGCACTGTGCCCTTTAGGCTGGGTGTTTTCTTTCTTTCTGCTTCCCTTCTAACCATTTCTGGCTATGTGTTCAATTTTGGAGCCTCTTTCAAACTGCGGAGGTCCACCTGCAGATCTTCGGAGAGGGGCCCTGGTTCTCCTTTGTCTGTTTTACCAGCTTGCATACCTCATCTCCAAGAGCTCTTGTTTGCTCACCTTAGGTCATAGTTTCCATGTGAAGTCACCCGATTTGCAATTTGTGTCTTTCTTCAGTAATTAGTTCCCCACGCGGTGAAAGCACAGCTGCATGTTAAGTCCAATTGATCCAACAGCAACATGTTGCTCACCGCTGTGCTGGCAGGCAGACTCTTCCTCCTGCACCTACAAGCGAATACACAGATCCACTTTATTTCCCTGAAACTGGCCTGGATACAGCCTCCTATTTTTCAAGACCTGGAATGGGCTGGCAGTACCAGATCGGATGTTATTTTTGGTTTCTGCTTTCTCCCCCTCCCCCTTTTTTCTTCCACATTTGCTTAGAAAACATACCACTTCGTGAACAGGGTCTGCTCTTTGCAGACATTTGGGTTTTTAAAAATCACTATTATTCATATTTTTAATCTCTGGTGGCAGTTGGCTCTGGTACCTTTCACTCATTTGGAGAAGCATATGGCGAGCCAGGCAGATCGACCCCGCCTTACAGAGGTGTCAGAGGGAGAGGGCCCCAGGAGGGGCAGGACACTGAATACCACCTGCAGTGCTCTGGTCCAGGGCTGATCCAGGGCCCTGTGCTTGGAGGCTTGCTAACCGGATTTTGTACAGAATGTCTCATTGAACAAGAAACTAACAACTGTGGTCCATAAGCCAGATTAGGAAGCTCATGGAACTGAGCTCAAATCAAAAATGATGAGAAAAGAAGGGGCAGAACTTGATGGAAGCATGCATGCGTATGGTTTAGGGGCATCAGAGTTTTATATAGAAACTACTGTGTGGAAAATTAATACTGAAAGTTAAAATATTTTCATTTTCTAGCTATATATTCTATTTCATTTATTTAGCTATATATTCCAGAATGCTGCTATACTGATTATGACCCCCACCTTCCTTATCAAAATCTATCCTTCTGTTCAACCAAAAAATTCCTTAGCTTTGTTTACATAGTGAAAACATGGTCTGCTACCCAAACTCCTATGGGACAGGTGGAGTCAGCAGGCAGCTAGACACACAGGGCATTTTCTATGTTTTGCCAATCTTTTAGGACTGGCGAAGATGCTGCAATGTTTCCCTAATGTGGGGATTTTTCCCGTTAGCACTTGCTGATGAACAACTCATCCCTGAATCATGTTGCATAAAATGCCATGTTGAATTCTCCAAAAACCTGCCATTTGTCATGACTTTCCTTCTTGGGCCACACATTTGTTACCCCAGAGCATTCTGGCATATTCTGGGCTTTGCCTTAAAGGATTGAAGTGGCTTCCTTACAATGAAATATGGGAAAAAATAAAAGTTAGTTGGACCCTGCCAATACATTCAGGGTGGGGCAGTTTCTGTATGCCTTTTTTCTGATTTCAAAAGTGTTCCACCCAGTACAAATGAGTGGAAAGTATGTAAGACTGAATGGCTTAAGAAAGGGAGAAGAGAAGGACAGAAAGATGAGGGACAACTGAGCATCTTTGGGGAAGTGTCTGCAACGGATGCCATTGCTCCAGAGAAACCCTCTACAACAATTAAAAAATGAATCACATTGAATTCTGAGTCATAACTAGGGTGACTAAAATATATCATCCAAATGGGACACTTTTTAGAGGAAAGTGGACACTAGTTACAGTTATTGTAGACAACAGGCATAAACTGGGACTGTCCCTGGTCACCCATATAAGTGACTGGATACATGAGCTATAACTGAGAGCCCACTTTGTGTTAGCACCTGTGTCAGGCTCTTTCACGTCTGCCACCACGTTTAACACTCACCAAAGGCTTGTGAGGCCAAGAGAGGGATGTTCCAAGCATCCCAGAGTCAGGAATTGACACAGTTGGGACTTCAAACTCTAGCACCAAAAGCTCAAAGCATGGATTTGGGATTTCAACCGTTAACAGTCATCCAAACTGGGGGAAAGCAGAGGGAAAACAGATTCAGGAGTGCTTTTATTGGGTTCCTCCACACTCAGCAGGCCCAAGTCCTACCCTGTTATACTGTGCGTCCAGATTCCTTCCTCAAGGGAATGCCCACAGCAGAGAAGCTCAGGCATGACTTACATCTGGTGACCTTTCCCTAATCTGCTTCATCCTAATCTGTTCTCAGGATATTAAAAAATAATAATCAGGGAGCATCCAGAGGCCAAGAATATCAATTCTTGCTTCCTTCAATCCTGCTTCCTCCAATCTGTGCTAGAACTGGCTCACAAACTCAGGACTCAATACCCCCCTTGCAATCAGGGCCAGGGACGAGCTGGACAGGCTGGGACAGGTTTTTGGAAGCCAGAGAGAGGCTGATCTTCGAAAACAGAATGTACTCAAAGCAATTCTTGGAAAGTCAAAGGAGGTTACAACTGCAAGCAGCATCATTTTCCCCCTGGTGGAGTTAACGACTTTTCTCACTGAAGATTTATGGGTTGGAAGGGAACATCTGTCCCACGATGGGAAAAAGATGAATAAATATCTGAATTAAAAATTAGGACCAGAAGCGAGTGATCATCAGTCTTCCTTGTTTACATTTTTCATCGGTTAATTTATTTATTCAAGTGTCAGTGTTTAAGATCCTACTATGTGCCTTGCTCTTTCAGAAATTATAGTCTGGGGAGTGAAGGTAGAGGATGAAGACAATTAATGAGTTAATACATAAAGTGAGATGTACTCTTTGACAGTACAGAGTGCTCAGCATGGACTCCCAACCTAATCCAAGTGGTCTAGGGAAGTCCTTAGTGAAAATGACATTCATAGGATTCATAGGGATCCACTCGTCCAAGAGAAAGTGACTCAGGAATGGAGAGAGCTCAAGGCTGGGAACAAGAGAACATAGCTCATTAGAGAAATTGGAAATTGTTCAATCTATAGGACAAGAGGGCAGGAGAATGCAAAGAGATGGTAATGGGTAAGTTTTCATTTCCTCTTTCCTTTTCTTATCATCATAGACCATTAGGAATCACAGAGACACCACTGCCCATCAACCCTGCCTCTTAGAAATGGGAAACTGCAAGCCTAGCAGAGGAAGTTGACTTGCTCAAAGGCATAATTTTACAAATTGAGAGAATACACAAACCTGACTTCAGTTCCCTGCTCCAAGTCAGGTGTTCTTGTCATGGTCCAGTTGTCCCCCTTTCTTAAGAATAGTTGAAACCATATAAACATTAGCATTCTTGGAGTAGAGAACTATTAAAAATGAGGGTTTGAACTTATTGGAGATTGAACTGAAAGATCTAACTTCCAATAACCACAACTTATGATTATTTTTACAGGGTTTTGACGTAGTGACTAATTTGAAAGTGTTTATATTCTAAGTAGGTACATCTTTTGCTCTTTTCACAATTGGTTAAAGCCCCCATCATATGCTAATACCTCTGGCCAAGATACTCCATGCACAAAACAGAGGTGTGTGTGTGTGTGTGTGTGTGTGTGTGTGTGTGTGTGTGTGTGAGAGAGAGAGAGAGAGAGAGCGAGAAGTAGGAGTTGGAAAGGGGGCACATATTGGTACCAGAAGAAAAGTAGAAGGTGTAGACAGTCAAAAATGTTTACATTACCCATTATATGTGCCTGGAAGGTTGGTGAGAAATGAATGACAGAAGAGGTGAGGGCCAATTAATACAATTTACAGGGGAAAGCATAGATTAGTCATAGGACCAGGACAGCAATCCAATTGGGCTGGAACAAAAGGAACATATAAAGAAGTAGTAGAAAGTCAGGCCAGAAGCATAGTTCAGGTGTATACTGTGCTGAATTGTGAACGCCAACCTCTTTGGTAGGCAACAGGGGAAGAGAGGGTCTTAAGCAATGAAAAGGTGGACTTCAAGCAGCGCCTTAGGTACAATGTGCTGTTCTGCTCAGATCCTTGCAGGACTGAAGCACTAAATCTCCCCACTGCTGAGAATGCTGACTGCTGGCCCTGGTAGCACACAGCTGACCTCTGGGAACGGCCTCACTTGAGGTCACACCCTGCCCTAGTGCTTGGTTCCCTTACCTCCATCTGGAGCAGATCTACAGGGTCTCGCCAGGTGCTGAGCTCTGTGTGGGGCCAGCTGAGGCCTTTGTTGCAACTGCACCACAGCTCAACTTCTCCTGCTGCCCTGGCCTGTACCCTGCTCTGCTGCATGTTGATCCTGAGCGTATTCCACCATAACCTGCCTCCTCACCCCCGCAGTCTGTTTCCTGGGGAAGCAGATATGCAATAGAGGGTTGAGAAGGCCGGGAAGACTGCAAGCCAGGATTCCAGTGAATAAGCATCAAATGATGAGGGCTTTGCCCTGGAGGGGACATTGAGCATTTAAACAGAAGGCAAGGATAAGGAGTAATTGGGAATCTCTATCTCTTCCCTTTCATCTGTAAGCCCTCGAGGACAGCCCCTATCACTTATTTTCCAAGTTCTTCACAACAACCTCATAAATTACATTTTTTATTCCTAGATACTTGGAGGTATATTTTTACAAAACTGGCAATATATCAGGATAACCTCAAGGGCTTTCAAAAATATAGTTTTGTGACCCCATTCCCAGAGATTTGGATTCAGCTGTTCCCTGGGGAAGGCCCCAGAAGAATGAAATGTATTCCACAGCTTCAGTTTCCAAAACACACACTATCAAGTGCCTTTTCTTATTTGATTCACACATACACACACACACACACACACACACCCGCAAGGTAAGTGTTATTATTTTTGCCCCCCACTTAACAAATGAGGAAACTGGGAAGAAGTCTAGCAACTTGCCTTAGGGCACCCAGCTAAGTGTAGAGACAGAATCAAGGTTAAAGACAGGACTGAGGGCCTCTTGATGTTCTTTGCATTTCACAGCGGCTCTGCCCCTCTCAGCTCTGTGAATTCTCCAGGGCTGCCCTTACATATGCTCTTCCATTCTCCCTGTTCTTGCTGAAGCTCTTCCCACTTCTCTCCATGGTACAAAGCCTGAGAAATCTTCAAGACTAACTCAAGGGGTTTATAAAGCCATTCAAACTAGTGTTATACAAGGTGGTTTCAAAGTGGTGATAGCCAAGGGGAGCTGTCAATGTGGTGTTTGTAAAGTGTTCTCAGGTAACTCTAAACCCCAGAGAACAGTCCTGATTCACTCCATCCTCTATCCCATACCTTGGCCCTTGAGCGTGCTCAGTTCCTTAGTTTGATTTTTTTCTTTTTATTCTTTAATGTCTTTTTGTATTATTTACCCAACCAGACTGGAAGCTCAAAAGAGAAAAGGGATAGGCCTCCAATTCAATTTAATAAAGCTAACGAATTTTCTGGCCCATGTCCTGTACCAGATATTGGACTGATAAATGATGGGTGAATAAGCCCCTGCTCTCAGAGTGTTCATAATCACTCCACACCATCTACAGCTCGTCAGCCACTTCATAAACATAATTTCAGTTGTATGAACAGTGTTGTGCAGATACAGAGGCACAGAGGGAGTAGGTTGAAGTCATAACAGTTTCCCAGAAGAGCAGCTATTTGAGCAGAGCCTCGACAGTAAATTGGTAAAGTGATCAGCGAGCCTTAAATTCACATCTTACAAAAGGAAGGCATCTTAAGGATGTCTATGTGTTCAGACGACTTAGGGGTAGGGATTCATTGAATGATTCAACAAATATTTATTGGACACTAATAATCCTAGGAGTTATTACTTACACATCTCCCTCTTTCTGAACCCCCACAACAACAAATCCATCAGCCGGTTCAACTCCTCCTACTCTTTAAATATCTTTCCAATTTATCCACTTCTCTGTATCTCTACTGCCACCACCTCTAATCAAGACTTCACCAATAGTTTATGAACTGGTCGCTTCGCCCAGTATCCACTCCTGCTAACCCCCAAGCTATCTGCAATTTTGCAACTGGAGATTTATCTTTGATACATAAATCTGAATTGTATCTGCCCCCCCTCTGCTTCCCTAGACTCTCAGGATAAAAAGCAAAATTTTAACCTGGCCCTGCAAGGCCCTCCACATTGTGGCCACTCTCATTTTTTTCAAGCCTAATCTGGACCATTACTTCATGTCATCTTCATGCTCTCATCACATTAGATTTCTTTCATGTTCCCCTCTGCTACACGTCCATTCCATGTGGTGTCCCCCCTGCTGAGGATGCTCTTCCCTATTACTTCACTCTCTCTTCTCCTTAGCTCAGACTCTTCCTTCTGGACTCAGCAGAATCACCATTTTCTTAGGGAAGGCTTCCCTGAGTTCTTCTTATCGTATCTAGAGCTTCATTGCTTGTCTGTATAATGGATCCCTTTCCTGATACTTTGCAGCATTTATCATTGTTATAATTTCACATTTATTTGACTTTTTAAATTATAGCCCAACTCCTTTCCCACCCCTAATATATTAAATTCTACAAGGGCAGGGACTATGTCAGTTTTTGCACACCACTGGATACCCAGATCCCAGCTAAATGCTTGGCACAGATAAGGTTATCAAATACTCATTGAGTTAATGAATAAGTGAATCAATAACTGAATGAATAAACAGGTAGATGTCTGATATGGTGTTAGGTCCTGGACATTGTAAAGGAGAGCAAAGCAGACATGTTTCTGCCTTTGAGAAGCTTCAAATCTAGGGCTGTTTAGGCATGGAGATTGAGAAGTAAGAGTGTAACTGTTTGGAATTGGGGCAAGCTCTCCATGCCTGTTCCCTGGCCCCATTCACACTTCTTGTACTAGAGATTTTAGGATCTGGGTTAGGAGTTAAAATTGCAGCTGAGTCTAAAGTTGTTTCTGTTTTTTTTTTTTTCAAACATTCTCTATAGGGCTCTGATGCCAGGATTCAGAAAGAACATAAATCCCTCTCAGAAAGATTCTACAGTGGGTATTCATTGCCTTCTGGTGGCCCCACATACATTTTTCTTTCTTGTGGGAGCTCCTTAGTTTTCGTGTGGGGAGTCTGCTCCTCCCTTCTGTGCACTCAGAGTGGGACTGTCCATTATGTGGTGTGCTCACAGCCCAGTTAAACCGATGAGATTCCTCTAATTGGGATACTCGAGGGAAACTGTAAATAGATCCTTGGAGCTTCCCAAGAGACTTTCCTTTCTAAGTCATTCTGTCCTTGACTAATTCTCCCCCTTTAGTCAGTATGGGTATGTTCTGTTGCTCACACCCCATCCTCTTTAGTCAGTGTTCCACTGAACCAGGAGTGGGCAAGCTATAGCCTACAGACCAAACCCAGCCCCACGCATTATAGTATATAAACTTTGATCGCATCACAGCCTTATTCATTCATTTACGTGATGTCTATTTTTGCTTTCATACTCTAAATGCAAAGTTGAGCAGTTGTCATAGAAACCACATGGCCCCCCCAAAGTCAAAATCATTTACAGAAAAATCTGCCAGGCCCTGTACTAGAATACAAATCTCCAGTACCCTAAGACATTCATTGTAGGAAATTGGTTAACTTCTCTGCTATGTATCTAGAATAGTACTAGATAGGTGCCATCCTTGGGAGAATTGAGAAAATGGTGAACATCAGATCACTTTCTATAGGTCTTAATTTTTGCATGAAACTTTGGCCAAGAAAGGCTGCTTACAATCTTCATTCTTTTCTGATCTAACTTTCTAGGACTTTCTGATTCTCTATGCTGGCTCTTCATTATACTTAAGTAGAGGATATTGTTGGGAATTAACCAAAAAACTGGCACTAGACCCACATATTCTAAATCTCTCTGAGCTTTGGAAAAGTTCTTTATTCTCTCTGTGCCTCAGCTTCATCTACACAATGAAAAGCTTCAACTAAGACTTCTCAGTTCTCTTCCAGTGTTCTGTGATTCATCTAAACACAGATAAGGGCAACCAGATATATAAGTAGCAGTAAAAGAAACAATTGTGAAATGGACCTGGAAAGAAAAGGGTCATCTAGCACTACGTATCATGAAGAATAGCATGAACTAGTGTATGCTTGTGGGCAAAGGTAGGGGTGTGTGTGTGTAAGTGTGTGTGTGTGTTTCAAAAAGCAGCAAACATCTACCTTAGTTTCAATATTCTCTTGTCTGGAGTCAAGGGGAAAAACCAGATGGCCTGCAATTCTCATATAAGTCCCAAACTTAAATCCATGGTAAATAGCTTATTAGTGAGAAATTTGGGGATAGTCCCTAGGCAAAGTTTGTTTTACTTTTTACTCTTAGACTTGCTCCAAAGGCTCAGTTGAAATTACACCCTAGAAAGTACCTACTTAAACTGCTTTAATAAGCTATCCCCTCTCAGTAGACACAAGTTTGGGCCTGTCCACTCACCTCAAACAGACTATCCATCTGAATTGTTTGCAACAGCCCCAGGCTATAGGTAGTTTAAAGAAGCCCTATCAGACTGCTTCTCAATCTTCTCCTCTAGACTAAATAGTCCTGATTTTTGTCAGCAGCTTTTCATACTCTAGGACTCCCTTATTAACTATGTTTGCACTACGCTAGATTTTCATCCTACTCCATGCTCTGCTGGCTTTGCTCCTTTTAAGAGCTCAGAGGCCAGACCTGGGGTTTGCTGGCTCCAGGCCACCTTTCTTCCCCTTAAAAATGTTTTGATGATCATATGTTAGAGCTAATGACCATTGTCTGCCTGGAATGCTCAAGCATAAACTTGCACCTAGTCAGGGGGATTGATGAAATCAACCTCAGAAGTCAGAACATTTCATCGTATAATTAAGATCCACTAATGTATGGAAAAAGGGTCAGCAAGACCTACTTATGGTCTCCACAAATTACAGGGAGGGCTCCAGAGGAAATACTTCTTTCTTTCAGAGAGGGATTTTTCAAGGATAAATATTATAAATAAATGTTTTTTGAGCATCTTTGTTATGACACATTGTGCCAGCTGCTCCATACAGAAGCAAACCCAGGAGATAAGGTCCCTGCCCTCAAAGGCTTACAGGCTATGGGAAGGTGTTGGAAAGGGAACATGCTCCATAATTCTATAGAGGCAGTAATAATGAAGTGAATAAGTGCTATGGCAGGAAAATTATTGAGACGGCTTACTCAGAATTAGATGGAGCAAAGGTGAAGAGGCCATGGCCAAGCACCTGAAATGATTTTCACTTGGCTGCCTCACAGAGCCACGGGGCAGTGTTGAGAGAAAAGCCCACAGGAAAAGGTAGGATGGAAGCAGGCAGGACCTTGTGAGCCAGGTAAGAGGAGGAACATACCCTCTAACAGTGGTTCTTAACCAGGGGTGATCTGTCCCTTCCAGGGGACATTTGACAAAGTCTCTCCAGACATTTTTGGTTATCACAACTCGAGAGGTGGTACTGAGATCTAATGGGAGGAGCCCAGGGATGTTGCTAAACCCTGCTATGCACAGGACAGCTCCCATGACAGTTACCTGGCCCAGCATGTCAATGACGCTGACATTTAGAAGCCCTGCTTTAGGGTAGTGGTAATCATGAAAGGAGAGAGTGGCAAGACTGGCTTATTGTTTTATAACTTTAACTCTGGGCATAGGATGGTGGGCAGAGTACATTGCAAAGAGCACAAGTGAGGAGGAATAATTTATTGCAGTTTTGCTGGTAAGAGATGAGATATAAGAAAAGCCCTCTTCTGCCAGTAACCTGCCGCATCTCCATTAGTGATGTCAGAATAAAAAGGCCACGGTGGTTTTTAGACACTACCCTTTCTTGACTAGTGAGGGATGGAAAGCTGAAAAGAAAATGAAGTCAAATGACTATTTTTATCTGCACATTTGCATGCCTCATCATTTTTGTTATCCTCATGCTATGTATGTAAGCATAAAAGTTTTAGATTAAAGTGCTAGCTGACTTGAACATAAAATGGTAGGGTCCAGATATTTTCAACACACCCACATACACACACAGAGAGAACGATCCCAGGTATTTGTGGAGCATGCTTTGCATTCTTTGTGACAGGTGGGGGTCCCATAAATGAAGCACAGTGACAGCTGTTTAGCATGATAATGTGTTCCGTATTGTCAGACCAGTTTGGAAAAGCTTGTAGTATCTATTATTAAGGGGAGTGTTATATATATGGAAAGTCTCCTTGTACAGGGTAAAGCAGAATGACCCTCACCCACTCGCTCCCCACTCAGTCTCCAGTAGCCTGAATGAAGCCTCTACTAATAGCTGGTGTTTATGAGCATTCTCCATATACCAGGTCCTATGCTGAGCACTTTATACTTGTTTTCTCACATGACCAATCCTCTACAGCAGGTATTTTTTCTTCCAATTTCACGTTTAAAAACACCAAGGTTTAGGGAGGTAAATAGTCATTTGTCCAAAGTTGCAAAACAGGTAAATGCAGAGTCTAGATTTAAACCCAGTAATGAAAATTCTCTCAATACTCAATTTTGACCTGAAGAGCCCGTTTTTTCTGGTCAACAACGATTGATTCCAAGAGGCCATCTGGAATAGGCCTTTCCTCCAAGTATCCTGTCCCGTGGAGGCACAGCTAACCACCCACTGAACTCTAGCCATCTCCATGTTGTTCGAGGATTAATCAGGCCCAGCAGGATCCAGCTGTCTGAGCCATCACCACTTCAAGTCCACACAGCCTGCTCTCCGGCACCACCCCTACCATTTTCTCCATAGCATTCTAGTAAAGTGAGTAATTTGGCAACTCTCTCCAGAAATCACTGCAACAAAGAGATGACTGCTGATCTCCCAATACCTGGCTGGCAAAGCTCACTGCCCTTCCATGGGCTGATCTGAAAACACCAAATCCCAGGATGTTGGGCCTAAAACAGGCAGAAGTGGTGGGATTACAGCCAGAGGTGCAGACCCAGGACAGACCACAGAGTCTCCGCTTGTTTGTTCCCCATAACCATCACGGGATGTTTTCTAGTTACTCAACAGATAAGAACTTCTTATCACTGTTGGCGCTTTCACATGTTTTCCTATTTTTCATTGGGAAGTGTGTACTTTTCCAGTTGCTGGACACCCATCCTGAGAGCACAGCCAAATATCTGGAGGCTTTCAAAGAAATGTGTAACTCTCCCCTGGGACTCAGTATCTTCACAAGATATTCCCCAAAGACCCCAAATGACTGACCTTCAAGAAAACATACACACACCACACAAAATAAGATATTTTCCCCTGTGAGCAAAAAGTTCATTTTCTCCAATGCTGTGGCCCAAGCCCTAGATTGGACCACATGGCCCAAGTTCTTCCATCCCCCAAGAGCCAGCTCGCTGGCCATAACTGAACTAACTCGCAGTTGCTGGGGAGGCAGGCATGACTACCCCTCCGATTAGGCAATTTTCTCCCAAAGTTCTAGACATGAGTTTCACAGTGCCTGGACATACACACATTTCCTATTAAAATCCCAGGCAGACCTGTAGAGTCACCTGTTTCCCAGCTACAGGCCACTATAGAGCTCAAAATCCATCACTAGAAATGCCTTGTGGAGGGTCACAAAGGTGAACATCAACGAAGTCCTTGTTACCCTTGGACCCAGGAGATCATGTTTGTTCTCTCCCGGGCACATACCCTCCTGGAGAAAGTGGACTCTGGCTCTGATTCTCAGGAGAACACTGTATAATTTCCTGTGCCTGCTGTAACAAATGGTCACAAGCTTGGTGGCTTAAAACAGAAATGTATCCTTTCATAGTTCTAGAGGCCAGAAGTCCAAAATCAGTTTCACTGAGTTGAAATTAAGGTGACGGTAAAGCCGGGCTTCTTCCAGAGGCTCCATGGGGAGAGTAACTTCCTTGTCTTTCCCGGCATCTGGTGGCTGCTGGCTTCTGGCTGCATCATTCCAACATTAAGACGGAATCTCCGTATCTCTGCATCCATCACACTGCCTCTTCTGTGGGTATCAAAGCTTTCTCTGCTTCTCTCTTACAGAGATGCCTTGTGATGGCATTTAGGGCCCACTGGATAATCCAAAATAATCTCCCCATCTCAAAATCCTGAATTGAATCACATCTGCGAGGACTCCTTTTTCCAGTTAAGGCAACATTCATAGGTCCCAGGGACTAGGATCTGACATCTTTAGGGACTTTTATTCCCAGACTATTCTGTGGAGAGATGATGGAGCACAGGCCCATGACACCCTTCCTGAAAGGTCTCAGGATAGAGTAAAAACAAGTTTAATGACCCTGTAAGGGATATGTACTCATTTGACATGTGTCTTATTCAGTATATATGTGCAGAACTTAAAATCATCTATTTTCTAGAGTCTGAACTGTACTTCCATTGCTATCATTCACCGTACTTTATATATATATGTATGTGTATGTGTGTATATACACACACACATACATATATAAGATGCAAGACATTATCATCACCAGGATATGAGCATTTAAAAGGGGGGCCACTATTTTGTGCATTTAGGATGTGTAGTGGCATCTAGCAAATAGAAATATAGGAAGCCCAGGTCAAACCGAATTTCAGATAAAACAATAAATAATTTTTTTTTAGAATAAGTATGACCTATACAACATTTGGGACATTGGAATATTTAAAAATATTCTTTGTTTATTTGAAATTTAAATGTATCTGAGCATCCTGTATTTTATCTGGCAACTCTGCACCAGATGCCAGTAGCACATACCCTCCCTTGCAATGGACAAAAATCATTTCCAGGCATTGTCAAATATCCCATGGGAGGTAAAATCACCCTTGGCTGAGAAGCACTGATCTACTTAATTAAAAAATAACAATAAAAACCCCTGTTAAATAGGTAAGACTGAGAAAGATATGTAGAAGTGCTTTAAGTATGTGCAAGCTGGCAGTTGTTACCACTGACCTGCAAAATGATCAGATCCTAGGGCCACAGGCCACATGGATACCAGCATGGCTCTGAAGGATGAGCGTGTGTCACTACTGTGGGGGGACATGGTTTGGGGAAGACCATCTGTGGGGAACAATCCAGTCCAGCTCTGCCCCTTTCAAGCCTTGGGGTGGCAGGCTCAGCAGCTGACTAGGCATGGTCTCCCATCCTCCAGTTCCCTAATCTATTTTAATTATTCTCTTTCTCTCTTAGTCCTCAGGCTTTGCTTAGGAGCAAGTGGCTATGCCATTCATGCAGGTAAGTGTGAAGGTTCCCAGAGACAATGGTCTGGCATAGCTGGCCTGTGAGTTCCCTCCACTAAGACTTGATTTTGAACATGTCTCTACTGGTAGAAAAAACTGAACGCAACAGGGTCTGAACGAGTGTGTGCCTGCCTGTCTCTTTCTCCCCCTTCCCTTCCCTGTCCCTGGGGAATACGTGGCTCTTGACATTCAGAGTACCCATGCCTCACCCAGCCTCTCTATACTGATGACCAGTGACTCTCCCCAAGCTTCCTAGCTCACTAGCTGCCTTTGCACTGTATCAAATTTAGCTCTGAAAAGTTTCCTCCAAATATAAGCCTTGTGCACACACAGATAGCAATTGGGTGCACATATCAGATGTCTTTATAAACAAAGCCACGTGTATTTTTAGACCCCTATCAGTGACAGATCTATATGGAGAGATAATGGGGATTTTATAGACCAAAAAAAAAAAGGTGAAGCTTTGAAGCCTCTGACCCCAAATAAAATTAAATATCAGATAATACTCAGCAACAAACCCCTTAATAAGGAAGGGCTGTCTATCCCAGGACTGGTGGATTCTAAATGGGAGATTTGTTTGGGAGGAACCACACCCTCACAGCAGGGAAGCAGGGTTTAGGTTCTGTTCCCGAGTCCTCTGCTGAAGGATTATTTGCTGCTGGGCTCTTGGAGTCATTAACACCATCTTCAAAGGGTTTGTATTAACCAGCCACACATGGCCTCATACAGAAGTCCAAAAACAAGTTGACATTTTGGAATAATTTTAAGGAAGAATGAACGAATTCAGCGAAACCTAATTTGTTGTTCCTGAAAGTCAGAGAGCAAGACAAAAATGCCTAGAGAGAAAACCACAGAGAACACAAAAAGCATGCAGTAAGAATGAAACCGGAAGGAGGGATGGGTCCTAGGGAAATTGCCCCAATTATTGGCCTGGCTGGAGGACTGAGACTATCTAGCCTGGGAGATGGGAAGCTGATACCATCTTTAGGATGGGTTAGGGATTATACCTAATCAGGCCAACTACAGGGAAAGCAACAGACTCTTATGAACAGGACAGACACCAAGTGGAGGTGCCACCTCCGCTGAGGCATGGCAATTGTACCCCACACATTCCAACTTTAACATCTCCCTGCATCATCTCTTTTATATCCACCATTTACAGGGAGAAGGGCCTTCCATTGGTTTGAAGATATTTCAGTCTTTTAAATGCTCATATCCTGGTGATAATAATGTCTCGCATCTTATATATGTACGTGTGTGTGTATATATACACACATACACATACATATATATATAAAGTACAGTGTTATCAAAAATAGTCATCATGTTTTAACATTAGATCCTGAGAACTGAGTCATCTTACAGCTGAAAGTTTGTACTCTTCTTTTTTCTTGGCACAAAGTTTATATACAGTAAAATATGTGGATTATATTTTTATATAATTATACTTATCTATATTAATTATACAGTGCAATGGGTTTTAGCAAACGTAGACACCAATGTAACTACCACCCCTGCCAAAGTACAGTACTTCCACCCGTCCAGAAAAGTCCTGGGGCAAGTGGTGCACCGGAACCAGGTCGTAGCCAGACAGTTCTGTGCATCTCACCCCAAAACCGTGTTGTTAGCTTAAAGATGGCCATGGTGGAAAAGCAAAGGCTACAAACCAGGAAGGCTTTTGCCCCTCAGGGAACCAGTTTACCAGCACACTGCCGCTCAGGCCCCTCTCCAGTCAATCCCCCACACCCACAAAGGCAAGTCACCACAAGTTTACTTTTGCTTGTTTTTGAACTTCTTGAAAATGGAATGGCATTTTGTATCTTGCTTCTTCCCATCAGCATGATGTCTGTGCAGTTCATCAGTGTGATTTATCAGTAGTTTGTTCCCTTATTATTGCTGAGTACTGTTCCATTGCAAAAGTGAACTGCATTTTATCTATTATCTTGTTGGAGGACATTGGGTTTATTCCCATTTTGGGACTATTCATTTTCATTTTTCCACCTTTATTCAGGAATAATTGACAAAAAAATTGCATTTAAAGACCACAGTATGATGACTTAACATACATGTACTTTGTGAAATGAGTACCAAGACCCAGTTACTAATTCCCATAGTTAACTCTTCTATGTATGCGTGTGTCTGTGTACATATGGTGAGAACACAAGAGATCTACTCTTAGCAATCCAAAGGAGTAGTGCACAAGTGATGTATGAAATACCAGGGGCTCCACATATCCCAGCGTGTCATGTTGTCACAAAGTCCTTTTAATCTTAACTATCCTAATATGTATGAAGTAGTATCTCTTGCAGGATTTTGATTTATATTTCCCTGAAGACTCACTATATTCAACATCTTTTCTTGAGCTCCTTATCTATTCCTATATTGTCTTTGGTGTTGTGTCTGACAGAACTTTGCAGAGTATTTGATAGGATTTACCAGCAAAATGATCTGAACTTGGAGCTGTCTTTTGGGTGTCTTGAAAATGAATTAAATTCCTTTAATAGATATAAAGCTGTTCACATTTTTCTAATTAATTTTGTATTAGTTTTAGTAAGCTGTGGTTTTCAATGGAACTTATCCATAAGTTGTTGAATTTACTGCCCTAATGCTTTGCTTTTCATATTCCGTTATTATCCTTTTAATGTCACTAGGATTTTTAGCGATGTCTCCTTTTTCAGAGCTAGAAGTTAAACTAACTTTATCTTTTCAAAGAAATTTCATCTCTTCTACTTTAGTGAGATTTACTGTTTTTAGCTGCTTAAGGTGGAAAGTCAGATAATTGATTTTAAACCTTCCTTTAATGGTTTAAATTTCCTGTTAAGTGCTATTTTAACTACACCTCATACATTTTTGTATCTTATATTTTTAATACCCTTCAATTTAAAATATTTTAATTGCCCTTGTTTTTTCTTTTTTATTCATGGATAATTTAGAAATAATTTCCATAGTATTTGGGACATTTTGGCATCATATGATTTCTAATTTGATTACACTGTGCCCAGAGAACATGCTCTATAAGATTTGGATCCTTTGAAATTTATTGAGACTTATTTTACTGACCAATATTTGATTTATCTTTGTGAATGTTCCATATGCACTTCAAAATAATACATGCTCTACTGTTATTGGGTTGGCATGTTTTGTAAACTCCAATTAAGGTCATCTTAGTTGATGGTGTGATTTATATCTTCAGAATTCATGCTGACTTTATGTCTAGGTGATCTCTGAGTTAATGATAGAAGAGTGTTAAAATCTCCAACTTGAATTATAAATTTATCTGCTTCTCCCTCTAATTATGTTACTTTTTGCTCTTTGTACTTTAAAGCTTTGCTCTTAGGTACATACACATTTATTCATTTATGTAGTTTCTGGAGAACCAATTCTTCTGTCTTTTTAAAATGCTTTTCTTTATCTTTGTCCTCCTATGTTAAAGTACACTTTCTCTACTATTAATATAGCCATACCATCTCTTTGCAGTTACTCTTTGCATGATAAATAGTTTTCCCATCATTTTACTTTCATCTTATCTATGTCTTTTTACTTGAAGTGCATCTCTTGCTTTTTAATCCAGTCTGACAATCTTGTCTTTTAATTGGAATATTTAGTCTGAAATTTGACAAAATTTTTGATATATTTGAGTTTCTTTCTACCATCTTGTTGTTTATATTTCACCCATCCTTTTTTCTTTCCCTCCATTCCTCCTCTCCTTTTTTTTTTTGAGTTAGCTGAATATTTTTTACTAATCTTGTTTTGTCCTCTATTGGCTTTTTACTTATATGTCTTCCTATACTTTTTAGTGGTTACTCAAGAATTACAATATAAAATGCTAACTTATCACAAAGCACCTAGAGTTGCTATTGCACTACTTCTCATAACATGTAAGAGTCACAGTTTTTTTCTGTTAATTCTGATATATTTTATGCCTACTTATGTAACAAGCCCTATAATTTAATGTTATTATTTTTATTTAAACAGTCTGCTATCTTTCAGAGAAGTTAAGAGAAAAGATAAAGGTAGCCTTTATATTCACCCACATATTTAATATTTCTGGTACTCTTCATCCTTCCTGTGGATTCAGTTTCCATCTGATGTCACTTCTTTTAAGTCAGAAGAACCTCCCTTAATATTTATTATATTGCAGGTCTGCTGGGGATGAGTTCTTTCAACTTTTATTTACCCCGTGTTTCCCTTCTCTCAAGGATCACAGCCCTGTACTCCCTGTGGGCCAAAGGCCTAAAAGAAATTCCCTCATATACTGTGTCCAGTTTTACAGTTGTTTTGGTAGCAGGGTGTATTAGCTTGCTGGGGCTGCCCTGACAAAGTACCACAAACTAAGTGGCTTAAGCAACAGAAATTTATTGTCTCAGTTCTGGAGACTAGAAGTCCAAAACTAAGGCATCAGCAAGACTGATTCCTTCTGGAGGCTCTGAAGGAGACTGCATTCCATCATCTCCCCAAGCTTCTGCCAGCCTTAGCCTTCCATGCTTGGATGTGGAACTCTTCCTGTGCCTTCACATGTTCCTCCATCCATGTTTTCCTCTGTGTCCAAATTTCTCCTTTTTATAAGGATATAATCATATTGGATTGGGGTCCACCCCAATGACCTTCTCTTAACTTGATCATCAGCAAGGACCCTATTTCCAAATCAGCTCACATTCACAGGTATGGGAGGTTAGGATTGAAACATCTTTTTGGGGGAGTCAATTAAATCCATAACAAAGGTTAAGTCTACTGCAATTTTTTTTTTTTGGTCATGGCTAGAAGCAGAAGATATCCTTGAGTCTTTTCACCTGTGTCTCTTTGCTGTAGTTTGTTCATCTTTAGATACTTCCAAGTTCAGTGGAGAAGAGGCAATGGATTGCTGAAGGATGGAGGATGGAGGATGCTAAAGTTTAGGCCAAAGGAATGACTTAAGGAACAAAAAAGATTGAGATCTTCTGGAGGAAAATGTTCCCACTTACCCAATTTTCTCTTGGGCCTGTGCTGTGGACAATACCTATCATGACTGACTTAAGAGGAGGACATGAAATTTTATCTCCATTCATTCATTCATTCATTCATTCACAAAACACAACATACACTGAGCACTTTCATGTACCACTTGCACCTAGTGCAGGAGACAGAGTAGTGCAGGAAATAAATATGATCTCCGTACATGGGAATCTTCATTCTAATAGAAATTCAGAGTCTATTTATCTGCTTAAGACTTAGTTGGACTGCGCTTTTTGGAGAAGAAATTTTAACTTATCTTTTGGTCAGGTAAATACAGCGCAAGAAAAGATTGCGAGGGGTAATTTTCTATTCAGTCCTCCGTTCAGCAAATATTCTTGAACACACATTGGACTTGAGGATAGAGATTGCAAAAGACTTGACACTATGAAGAGGTAAGATACTTATCAGCCAATACTTTTATAACAATTTCTGTGTGGCAGACACTGCGCTAAACCCTGTACTGGTATTAACTCCTTTTGCTTCCAACAAAGTAAATGCTGTTACCCTTCCCTTGATGAGGTTAAATAAAGTTAGCAGCTCGTAAGTGGTAGAGGCATTATGTGAATCCTAGCACTGTGGCTTTAGAGTCTGTGCACTTAACCTCTGTTCTATTCTAATTACAAAGCGTAGAGTGCTTAGGCATTCTAGAGTTTTTTAGACTCAGAGTCTGTTTTTATATTGTTTTCCACCCATTGTCTCCCAGGAAGACATTTATATTAATCTGACAGGCAGTTTTGGAAAAATAACTGTGGTAGATATAAGATAGAAAATTCCTCCATGTTTTCTAAACTTTCCCCTCTAGAGTTCTCTGAATGTGTGGAATAATGCAGAGTATCAGAAAGGTGTTCTGTTGTGGAGTATAGCAGGTATTATTGGTTATCTTGAAAACACACATTCTTTTCTTTCTAACTTCCAACTTCCTAGGAAACGGGCCCTTTTTTGGAGCTGGCCCTCCACTGCAAGGTATGTGTTTCAGGAGGGTCCTAATTAGGCTGTCGTGGTGGTTTCATGACTGCCATGATATGACAGAAATATGATGAAACTGGCTTTAAAGTCACAGAAGAAGTATGTGGAGACTTCTGGAAAAGGCTTCCTTGTTTCAAAAATAGATATGGAGGAAAAGAAAGCTGCTCTTCTTCAAGTTGTAATATTTGTAGGTGATGTCTGGAATTTAGCAGCCATCTTGTGATCATGAGGGGGATGAACCTGAGCACAGAACTGATAGATTGAGGATGATAAAGCAGAAAGGAGGAAAAAAACAAACTGGATCTATAACAATATCTTTGAGCTACCGAATGAACCAATTTTGAAACCACCCTAATTTGAACTTCTTGTTCAATGAGAAGAAATGTTGATAAATCATAATTAAGTCATTTAGAGTTAGATTTTCCACTTATAATCCTCACTGGGACAAAAAGTAAAAAACAAGAAGCCCAAAGAATTTTATTTTTTTATTCCATTCCTTCCATCTCTCTCAATACAAGAGGAACTTTCTCCTATCAGAATGTGTTCACTGTCCACTAGATAAATCTGATGCTGTATATACTGGGAGAGAAAAGCAGACATGTATATCTTTAAAACATCCAAAGGCAGGTGAAAGGTTAGCTGCTATCTACAACCCATGATAAATGTCTAAATTCCTCAGCAGCATATTTCTGTGTTTGCAGATTCAGAGACAAGAAACTTTAATCATGGCTGCTAAATCCACCTTTAAAAATTCAATGTAAAGTAACATTTAAGGCTGTGTATATTGGCTGCAGATTCCTTCCCATATTTTTCCCGGGAGTTTCCCACCAACAACACAAGAGTGCCTCCCTATAATAAGGTAGCTTTTTTTCTCTTTTAAATAGCTGCTTATTAAGGCAGAGATTCTAATATTAGCCTGCTATTTCACTGAATGAAGGAATTGGATATCTTCTGCACAAACCTGGGGGTCTGGATGTATTTCTTCACTTTTCCTAAATGCTTTACAGAAACTTTAAATAGCATTCCACACCCCCTTTTCCTTCAACTCCATGCAACCACAACAGAATGTGAGGGACTGGTTTGGGGCTTTGGAACCCGCATATGTTGGGTTCAATTTTATTTTCCATGCTTAGATGAAGTTAGTTCCTTCCTCTTTCACTTTGAACACAAGGGGGAAAATGGATACTATTTTTATAAATATGACTTAGTGATGTCTTGTCCAATCCTGCCAGTCATGATGGGGGTGAAAAATATGATGAGAAAGGAGTGTCCCAGGAAAGCATTTCTGAAATCACTTCCCATCTTAACCTTAGGCAGCTTTGGTCTGGACCAAAGAGTGAGGACAGTGGGCAGTGGAGGGTGGTTGGGGTGATAGTTTACAGGAAAAGTTTTGCTTTTGTGGCTGGGGCTACCAACGAATGTTCATACATTTAACATTGTGTGTGGAATTTCATTAGCTTTCTTGGGAATTGAAAAGCGGGTTTTTTTCAATCTCCTTTGCCTTGGAGAAGAGCTGAAAGAGCTCTAAGGAGATGAAGGGAGAAGGAAACGTAGGCTGTTTGATTCACCCTGGTCATGCTGTAGAAGAGGAAGTGGTGGGCCAGGGTCCCATTGTGAGCCCCCGGCAGAGGAGGCAGTGTGGGGAGTGGTTAAAGCAGGGCCTATGTCCTGTGGGGGACACAGCCCTGACCTCACCCGGCCAGGGGGCCGTGGGTTAGTCTCAGAGCCTTGTGGAGCCCTACAGTCCTCACCCCTACACTGGTAACCAAAGTACCTCTCTCATGTGTTTGCTGGCAGATTAGATGAGAGTCAGTACCTCTAAGGACCCAAGTGCCTGGCAAATAACACACTCAGCAAGCACAGTTTGTGTGAGGACCAGGAGAAAGTCATGGGGTGGATGCTGCTGACCGTGTCCCACTCTGCCCCCGCTTTCCCTCCATCCTCCCCGTGCCCCATCTATGGGTGGCTGAGACAACAGAGGCTCTTCCACAGAGAAAGAGTGGGCTGAGCCTTCAGCCTGGGAACTTGAGACCAGGAAGAAAAAGTAACAGACCAGTTGTCTTACTCAACATGTAGCAAGCACCCCAGGTAGCACACGCAGCATACTCTCCCATCTTGTATTTTGCCAGATTCAAGCTTCCCCAGGGGCTTTCTCTCCTGTTGATAGTTTCTTGTTCTCCTCTTAGTTATTTTCTTCATAAGAATCTAACTTGCCAGACACTGGCTCACATAATGTGTGACCAGAGAACAACGCCATGCTCAGGCGGATAGATTTTAAGATCCATCTGCCTGTTAATGGACTTGGTGAAAGGGCTGTAAGATATCATTCATTTTTGGTAGAGGAGACAAAAATCAGATTGTGTGGAGGTGATGAGAGATCCCTACATAAGCAGAGTTGGAGACTCCTGTGTATCAAATATCTCGTGACTGGCAGTCTCTGTAAACCCACAAGTGTTTGCCTCTTTCTCTCCATTACTGTCTCTAATAGGTTTGATAACAAAAGCGAGAGTCCTGTCTGGGAAGGCTATCACCGCAAGAGAGTGCAGCTGTTACCTGACTCTCCTATTAAGCCATGCCTCTGGTTTAGCTTGAGGCATAAGCAAAGAGATGTGAAGGAATTATCAGAGAGCAAGGCCTGGTGTAAATGAAATACTGTGAAGAGCTGATACGGGGCATCAACAGTGTGCCAAACGCTGATTCATTAACTCTCCTCTCTCCCCTGTGAGCAGTAATTTTTATGCTCATTTTACAAATGGATAGGAGGCCTTGGCAGGTGGTATGTTCTGGCAGCTTACCCTCCTGGCCCTGATGCTCCCCACCCCCTCTGCCTTCAGGGCACATCTAGGCTCTTGTTCCAAATCTCCCAACTCAGGGCTGCCTGCCTGCAGGGCCTTGCTCGCACCTCCCACTTTTCTCTGCAAGTTTCAATAAGAATGGAAGAGGAGTGATCTCTGTTGGGTGGAGAAGAGGAAGCAGGACCAAGCAGATGAAGTGCCCAGGATGGTGCAGGAGAGGCCAGAGGGCTTGGAGGGAGGCAGTGCTGGACCCAAAGGCAAACACAACCCTTCATCACAGTGCCTGGGCCAGTCCTGACTCAGCTGCATCTGGGTGCGGTGGAGGAAACTGGTGCTTTGGGCAGCTGGGAAGCTCTTTAAGATCTCGAGCTGAAGAAAGAGCTCAGCCTTCAGCCTCAAGCCACCACGTGGGGGTCCAGCCCACACTAGGCCAGGAGCTGGCATGCAGGATATAAGGCCCTGCTTTCCCTTCCATTCATGCGTGCTCAGCCTGAAAGGAAATGCTCCTCTGTTATCTGTGGTTTTAGTTCTTCCCCCTTTTGGAAGCAGAAGCGAAAAAATAATAATAATAATTTTCTGTGGGTTTGGGAGTATCCCTGGTATGGTGGGGCCAGAGTAAGCAGAATGAAATTAAGTTGTAACGATGCTACTGGTTCTGCCCCATTTCGGTGAAATCAGTGACAAGGGTGGGAACGGGGGTGAAGAGGCCAGAGGTGAGCCCAGGAGTAGACGTCAAGCTGGGCTCATAGAGAACTGATTCGTTCAACAAATTGTCACGCCTTCTCTCTAGGAGCGCTCTGTGGAAGGATACACAGAATATTTTCTTTGCTTTCCTTCTTATTCTTCTCTTTCCCTTTCTTTTCTTGTCTTTCACTGACTTTCTTACTAACCAAAGTAAGACCTTATATACTTGAAGCAACAAGTCGAATTATACGGAGGACTATAAAGAAAAAATAATTATAATTTCCCCACTCCATGCTCCTAAGGAAAACAATGGTAACAGAATGCCATGCATCCTTTCATGTGTTTCTATTATCTAGCACTTTAAGACTTATCCCTATTTTGGGGGAACTTGTCCTTCTTGGAGGAAAGAGCATGCCTGTAGGGTAATTATAATAAATGTAAGAGCTTCATAAGTGGCTGAGAGAGAGAGAGAGAGTGGAGTGGAGCTGTGAAAAGCTCTAGAGAATTTGGGGGATGCCCATGAAGACAGAATGAGATAGAGAAGACATGAGCAGAAGGTAGGAGTGTTACAGTTAGAAACTCAAGCTAGGGGCATTCCAATGCACTATTATATCAATTTCCTTTGTTCTCATGGAATCTCAGAATCAGAGCTTTAGAGACCATAGTCTATTCTCTTACAGATAATGTCCATTTTAATGGTTTTTCCAGGGTCCCTTTGGTTGCTTCCAGATTTAGAGACCTTGCTCTGAATGTGTGAATGGCCCATTTCACCCCCAACTTCCAGCCAACAAGCAACTGGGACTCCTTAAATGCTTTTTCCATTTGATGTTGATATGTTACAAAATTTTTATGCAGTTCTTTTCTTTTCTCACCCACTGGCATAATTTAAGCACCCTGAAGTCAGGGATTATGTTTTATTTAGTTTTGTTGCCCAAGTGACAAACGAATTATTAAATTAATTCAAGAAAATAAAACCAACATACCCTGGGCATGGGGCCACACATGGAAAAGATTAAAACCTGAACTTCTTCATCTTCCTCTGTATGGGGCTGGTTCTTATATCTTTCCTATAATTCTTCCTCCCACTGCAGGAAAAGATGCCTCATTTTCCTCTGAAGCTGTTTCTGTTTGATCTCTGTGGTAACTCTGAATATCACTATATAAACTCAAGTGAAATACAGTGAACTGTAAAAAGTAAAGTTTTCACTGAATTTCTATGTCAAAGCCACTTTGTGTTGGGATGATAGAAAAACAACTTTAGTCCTTCTCATGGTTCCCACTCTTCCCCTCCTTGGTGTGAAAGGGTGAGGACAAGGAGGCATCTGATCCACATTAACACACAAACAAAACAACACATAGGGTCAGAATCTCTGTGTGCTGTGGAATTACCTTCAGTGCCACAAAGCCAGACTAGGCCAAAATCTTCAGAGTTTTGGATAAAAGGGTTGTAGTGTAAGCATATCAGACTCATCTCTCTTTGGTGTAAAAGCATTTCTGGATGTATCAGGACTTAAAAAATATATAAATCGTTTATATTTTCATCTTGAAAGTTTTTCTTGATGACATAGTCCAGGAAACTGAGAAATAAATGCAAAAGGAAAATTAAAAATTAGGAAATAATGGCATATTAAGACCAGAGTATGGTATTAAATCGGTTCAACACCAGAATTGCCTCTAAGTAATTATAGCTATAAAACAAAGGAAATGTTATGTTTTATGAAGAAAATAGACTTTATACAAATAATAATATATTATAAAAGAATGATCAATGGAGACTCCAGATTATATTAATAAAGATCAGGGAGGTAAAGGAGGGTAGCCAGTAAAGATACTGTAAATTATAAGCACTACATACGGCAAAGTGATTGTGGTTTCTGTGACAATCTTGGGAAAACATAAAGGTGACCACTAGTCGATTAAAAAGAAATGTTTGCCTTCCTAATCTTTATGAAGAGAGAAGCAAACAAACCTAGTCCATATATCAAAAGATAGATATAAGGAAGTAAAAAATGGAATAGCAAACATAAAACTTAAAATAATGGGATATATGTATAGAGTGATACCGTATTTATACTTACCATCTTTTAAGAAAATGTTGGTCAACATTTATTAAATGACTACAATATGTTGGACATCATTAGGTGCTTTGCTCTGTTATTTTCTGTTGACTCTTTTTTTTTTTACTTTATT
Source organism: Smutsia gigantea (assembly GCA_032199065.1). Classification (NCBI taxonomy): domain Eukaryota; kingdom Metazoa; phylum Chordata; class Mammalia; order Pholidota; family Manidae; genus Smutsia; species Smutsia gigantea. The sequence goes on from JAVSCE010009599.1 coordinate 213,387, forward strand.
TTTGTATCAATACTCTACAGTTACATGTGCAATATTCTGGTGATTAAACGACCCCCTTCATCAGGTGCCCCCCACCAACCCCATTACAGTCACTGTCCATCAGCGTAGTGAGATGCTATAGAATCACTACTTGTCTTCTCTGAGTTGTACTGCCCTCCCCGTGCCCCCCCAACATTACATCTGCTAATCGTAATGCCCCTTTTTCCCTCTTATCCCTCCCTTCCCGCCCATTTTCCCCAGTCCCTTTCCCTTTGGTAACTATTAGTCCGTTCTTGGGTTCTGTGAGTCTGCTGCTGTTTTGTTCCTTCAGTATTTTTTCTTTGTTCTTATACTCCACATATGAGTGAAATCATTTGATACTTGTCTTTTTCGGCTTGGCTTATTTCACTGAGCATAATACCCTCTAGCTCCATCCATGTTGTTGCAAATGGTAGGATTTGTTTTCTTCTTATGGCTGAATAATATTCCATTGTTTATATGTACCACCTCTTCTTTATCCATTCATCTACTGATGGACACTTAGGTTGCTTCCATTTCTTGGCTATTGTAAATAGTGCTGCATAAACATAGGGGTGCATCTGTCTTTTTCAAATGGGCTGCTGCATTCTTAGGGTAAATTCCTAGGAGTGGAATTCCTGGGTCAAATGGTATTTCTATCTTGAGTTTTTTGAGGAACCTCCATACTGCTTTCTACAATGGTTGAACTAATTTGCATTCCCACCAGCACTGTAGGAGGGTTCCCTTTTCTCCACATCCTCATCAACATTTGTTGTTGTTTGTGTTTTGGATGATGGCCATCCTCACTGGTGTGAGGTGATATCGCATTGTGGATTTAGTCTGCATTTCTCTGATGATTAGCAACGTGGAACATCTTTTCATGTGCCTGTTGGCCATCTGAATTTCTTCTTTGGAGAAGTGTCTATTTATGTCTTCTGCCCATTTCTTAATTGGATTATTTGCTTTTTTTTTGTTGAGGTGCGTGAGTTCTTTATATATTTTGGGTGTCAACCCCTTATCGGATATGTCATTTATGAATATATTCTCCCATACTGTAGGATCTCTATTTGTTGTATTGATGGTGTCCTTTGCTGTACAGAAACTTTTCAGCTTGATATAGTCCCAATTGCTCATTTTTACTTTTGTTTCCCTTGCCCGGGGAGATATGTTCATGAAGAAGTCGCTCATGTTTATGTCCAAGAGATTTTTGCCTATGTTTTTTCCTAAGAGTTTTATGGTTTCATGACTTACATTCGGGTCTTTGATTCACCTTGAATTTACCTTTGTGTATGGGGTTAGACAGTAGTCCAGTTTCATTCTTTTACATGTAGCTGTCCAGTTTTTCCAACACCAGCTGCTGAAGAGGCCGTCATCTCCCCATTGTATATCCAGGGCTCCTTTATCAAATATTAATTGACTGTATATGTTTGGGTTTATGTTTGGATTTTTTATTCTGTTCCACTGGTCTGTGGGTCTGTTTTTGTGCCAATACCAAATTGTCTTGATTACTGTGGCTTTGTACTAGAGCTGGAAGTCAGGGAGCATAATTCCCCCTGTTCTATTCCTCCTTCTCAGGATTGCTTTGGCTATTCGGGGTCTTTTGTGGTTCCATATGAATTTTAGAATTATTTGTTCCAGTTCATTGAAGAAAGCTATTGGTAGTTTGATAGGGATTGCATTGAATCTGTAGATTGCTTTAGGTAGTATAGCCATTTTGACAATATTTATTCTTCCTGGCCAAGAGCATGGGATGCATTTCCATTTGTTAGTGTCCTCTTTAATTTCTCTTAGGAGTGTCTTGTAGTTTTCAGAGTACAGGTCTTTCACTTCCTTCGTTAGGTTTATTCCTAGGTATTTTATTCTTTTTGATGCAATTGTGAATGGAATTGTTTTTCTGATTTCTCTTTCTGTTAGTTCATCGTTAGTATATAGGAAAGTAACAGATTTCTGTGTGTTAATTTTGTATCCTGCAACTTTGCTGAATTCAGATATTAGTTCTAGTAGTTTTGGAGTGGAGTCTTTAGGGTTTTTTATGTACAATATCATGTCCTCTGCAAATAGTGACAATTTGACTTCTTCTTTACCAATCTGGATGCCTTGTATTTCTTTGTTTTGTCTGATTGCCGTGGCTAGGACCTCCAGTACTGTGTTGAATAACAGTGGAGAGAGTGGGCATCCCTGTCTTGCTCCCGATCTTAGATGAAAAGCTTTCAGCTTCTCGCCATTAAGTATGATGTTAGCTGTGGGTTTGTCATATATTGCCTTTATGATGTTGAGGTACTTGCCCTCTATACCCATTTTGTTGAGAGTTTTAATCATGAATGGATGCTGAATTTTGTCAAATGCTTTTTCAGCATCTATGGAGATGATCATGTGGTTTTTGTTCTTCTTTTTACTGATGTGGTGGATGATGTTGATGGATTTTCGAATGTTGTACCATCCTTGCATCCCTGGGATGAATCCCACTTGATCATGGTGTATGATCCTCTTGATGTATTTTGAATTCGGTTTGCTAATATTTTGTTGAGTATTTTTGCATCTACGTTCATCAGGGATATTGGTCTGTAATTTTCTTTTTGGTGAGGTCTTTGCCCGGTTTTGGTATTAGAGTGATGCTGGCTTCATAGAATGCGTTTGGAAGTATTCCCTCCTCTTCTATTTTTTGGAAAACTTTAAGGAGAATGGGTGTTATTTCTTCTCTATATGTCTGGTAGAATTCAGAGGTGAATCCATCAGGCCCGGAGGTTTTGTTCTTGGGTAGTTTTTTGATTACCAATTCGATTTCGTCGCTGGTGATTGGTCTGTTTAGTTTTTCTGTTTCTTGCTTGGTCAGTCTTGGAAGGTTCTATTTTTCTAAGAAGTTGTC